>VXBD01010464.1:130989-149120 GCA_013399975.1 Indicator maculatus | reverse complement strand
CTTCCAACTGCAAACCCCAAACTGGGGCCAATTTACAGCTGCAGCCACAAAACCAGCACAAATTCACAGCTGCAACCCCCAACCTGCTGCAAACCTCCAGCTGCAATCACAGAACCAGCAGAAACTGGCATCTACAGCCCCAAACTGCTGCAAATTTCCAGTTGCAACCCAACCTGCTGCAAACTTCCAGCTGCAAACCCCAAACTGCTGCACATTTCCAGCTGCAGCCACAAACCAGGGCAAACTTTCAGCTGCAATCAACAAACTGCTACAACTGTACAGCTTCAACCCCAAACTGGTGCAAACTTCCAGCTGCAAACCTCAAACTGCTGCAAATGTACAGTTGCAACCCCAAAACCAGTGCAAACTTGCAGCTGCAACCCCTGAACTGCTTCAAACTTGCAGCTGCCCTCCCCACACCAGCAGAGATTTCTCGTTGCAATCTCCAAACCAGTGCAAATTTCCAGTTGCAGCCCCAAACCCAGCACAAATTCACAGCTGCAACTCCCAAACTGCTGCGAACTTCCAGCTGCAAACCCAAAACTGCTGCAAATTTCCAGTTGCAGCCCCANAGCTGCAACCCCTGAACTGCTTCAAACTTGCAGCTGCCCTCCCCACACCAGCAGAGATTTCTCGTTGCAATCTCCAAACCAGTGCAAATTTCCAGTTGCAGCCCCAAACCCACTGCAAACTTCCAGCTGCAAACCCAAAACTGCTGCAAATTTCCAGTTGCAGCCACAAAACCACTATAAATTCACAGCTGCATTCCCCCAAACTGTGCAAATTCACAGCTGCAAGCCCCAAACTGGTGCAAACTTCCAGCTGCAAGCTCCAAACTGGCTCAAATTTACAGTTGCATGCCCCCAAACTGCTGCAAGCTTGCAGCTGCAACCCCCAAAACTGCTGCAAAAGTGCAGCTACAACCCCCAAAACTGCTGCAAACTTGCAGCTGCAGCCCCCCAAACTGCTGCAAGCTTGCAGCAGTTTGGGGGGCTGCAGCTGCAAGTTTGCAGCAGTTGTGGGGGTTGCAGCTGCAAGCTTGCAGCTGCAACCCCCACAACTGCTGCAAACTTGCAGCTGCCCTCCCCACGCCAGCAGAGATTTCCTGTTGCAATCTCCAAACCAGTGCAAACTTCCAGTGGCAGCCACAAACCCGGCACAAGTTTACAGCTGCAACCCCCACAACTGCTGCAAACTTCCAGCTGCAAACCCAAACTGCTGCAAAACCACAGTTGCAACCCCACAACTGCTGCAAACCTGTAGTTGCAAACCGCCAAACCGGTTCAAACTTGCAGCTGCAACCCCGAAACCGCTGCAAACTTGCAGCTGCTGTCCCCACGCCAGCAGAGATTTCCAGTTGCAGTTTCCAAACCGGTGCAAACTTCCAGTTGCAGCCTCAAACCCGGCACGAGTTTACAGCTGCAACGCCCACAACTGCTGCAAACTTCCAGCTGCAAACCCAAACTGCTGCAAAACCACAGTTGCAACCCCACAACTGCTGCAAACCTGTAGTTGCAAACCGCCAAACCGGTTCAAACTTGCAGCTGCCCTCCCCACGCCAGCAGAGATTTCCAGTTGCAGTTTCCAAACCGGTGCAAACTTCCAGTTGCAGCCTCAAACCCGGCACGAGTTTACAGCTGCAACGCCCACAACTGCTGCAAACTTCCAGCTGCATCCCCAAAACTGCTGCAGACTTCCAGCCGCAAACCCGAACTGCTGTAAATTCACAGTTGCAATCCCCAAACTGCTGCAAACTCGTAGTTGCAACCCCCCAAACTGGTTCAAACTTGCAGCTGCCCTCCCCACGCCAGCAGAGATTTCCAGTTGCAGTTTCCAAACCGGTGCAAACTTCCAGTTGCAGCCTCAAACCCGGCACGAGTTTACAGCTGCAACGCCCACAACTGCTGCAAACTTCCAGCTGCATCCCCAAAACTGCTGCAGACTTCCAGCCGCAAACCCGAACTGCTGTAAATTCACAGTTGCAATNTCCCCTCCGGGCCGTGGCTCCGTGACCAGTTCCGGGGGGGGGTACTGGACACCCACCTCAGTCCCAGGCGGTTCCGCTTCGCTCATGAGCGACCCCGAGGGGGTCCGGCGAGCCCTCGGCTCCCCTCTCGCCGCCCTCCCAAGTCCTTTCCCGGGATTCTGGGGGGGCTGCCGGTTTTCCTGCCTGCCGAGGGAGAAGCGGATGCGCGGTCGGGATTAGCCCCAAGTCGAGGTCCCCTCCCTGCGTGACGGTGGGGACCCGGGGACCCTCCTCTTCCTGGGCCAGCCTTGGGTGGGGGTAGGGGAGCGTGTGGGGGGGTCCCAACGCCTCCCCCAGCAGCAACATCTGGAGCATCTAACTCCATTAAAAAAAAAAAAAAACCTCCCGGAATAGTCCCCAAAACGGGAATTTGGGAAGAAAAACAAAGCAGCGAGGCTCTGGGCGAGAGGAAGGAGGAAAAGGAAGGAAAAGCGACAAAACCCAGCAGTGCCCAGCGCTTCCCCCTGCCCCAGAAGGGGTGGGAAGGGGCTTACTGTGCTGTGCTGCGCCCCCCTCCCCCCAGCAGGATGGTGCTGGGTTCCTGGTTCCCTCCGGGAAAGGAGCTCCTTGGCGAGAAGAGCCCAGCCCATTCCTTAAATCCCGGCCGTCCTTAAGCTCCTTAACGCCCAGGGGGTTGCTCTTGCACGAAAAGCCTTGGGATTGAGTTTGCCCCGGGGCCAAGCAGCATTAACAATCCCCCCCGGGGACAGTTCCCATCCCATCTCCCTGTGCTGGAGCCTCCCCAGACGCCCCCGGGCAGTAAATTTTACCCCTTGGGGTAATTAAGGACTTTTTGCCCCATCCCCCCATCCCGGCAGAGAAAGCTGCTGGTAAATCCTCAACCTGAGCTCAAAATCCCCCGTGGGGGAGGCTGGAGACATCCTGTCCCCAAAAATAAATCAGAGATCCGACCTCAAGCCACCCCCCTGGAGAGGGTCGGGGTCTCCTGGCTGCTCTCTTCCCAATCCCCCAGCCCAGGCAAAGGTCTGGTCCCCCTCCCAAAGTGCCACAGAGAGGGGGGACAGGATTGAGGATTAATAGCATCTGGGGTCCCTGCGGCCAGCAGGAGCTGCCTCCAGGCTCTCGCCTTCACTTCGGGGATGCAAAAAGCTCCTTTCCTCCCTCATTTCTTCCCTTACCTTCCCCTCCCGACGTCCTCCTCAACCATAAACCCAGTGCTAAGCAACAAGCCTCTGTTGTGCTTGGCGGCTGCCGCTGTCTCCTCGACACCGGCGAGGAGGGGGGAACCACAAAAGCTCATCACAGCCCCTCCAAACCCTGCCAGGGGAGGGTCACAAAATTCCTCTTTGGCCTCCAAGCCGTTTTATTATCGGCTTTGAACCACCCCAGCTCTCAGCTGGGTTTGCCTCACTCACTGCCAGGGCATGGCTCTGAAGTCAAAACACTCAGCATATCCCTTGGGGAATAAATAACAAAAATCCAAGGTGCTGGTAAAAAAGAATTTAGGAAGGGTTCAGTATAAATAGGTAAGAAAATATTTATTTGCTTCAAGAGGAATCTCAAGCCCAGCTCTGTCCAAGAGATGACTCCCTTCTGTCCTTCAACAGAGACAGGAGATGTCCACAGAGTAAAAAGCTGTCTTCAAAAGAGGGGAGGAAATATTCTGCCTTCAAAATAGAGGAGGAAAAGAATTTTGTATTTAAAGTAGAGGTGGAGGAGAAAAAATCACCTGTATTAAAATAGAGGGAACATATCTGCCTTCAAAATAGGGGAGGGAAAAAAAATCTGTCTTCAAAACAGGGGAGGGAAAAAAATCTGTCTTCAAAATAGGGGAGGAAAAAAAATCTGTCTTCAAAATAGGGGAGGGAAAAAAAATCTGTCTTCAAAATAGGGGAGGGAAAAAAATCTGTCTTCAAAATAAGAGAGGGAAAATCTGTCTCCAAAATAGGGGAGGGAAAAATCTGTCCCCAAAATAGGAGAAGGAAAAATCTGTCCCCAAAATAGGGGAGGGAAAAAAATCTGTCTTCAAAATAGGGGAGGTGGGGGAAAAAAAATCAGACTTGCAAATAAAATATGAAAAATTCATCTTCAAAGTAGAGAAGGAACAAAATCTGTCTGCAAAATGGGAGGAAAAATTCTCTCTTCAAAGTAGAGGATGGGGAAAATTTGTCTTTGAATTAGGGGGGGAAAGTCTGTATTAAAATAGAGGACCAAAAATCTGTCTCCAAAATAGAAGTGAAAAAGTTCTGTCTCCAAAAGCAAGGAGAAGGAAAAAAGTCTAACTTGCAAATAAAAGAGGAAAAAATCCATCTTCAAAGTAGAGAAGGAACAAAATCTGTCTGCAAAATAGGGGAAGAAAAATTCTGTCTTCAAAATAAAGAACAAATTCCGTTTTCAAAATAGAGGAAGAAAAATTCTGCCTTGGAAATAGAGGAGGGAAAAAATTTGTCTATGAAGTAGGGGTGAAAAAAAAATCTGTATTAAAAGAGAAAGGAAAAATCTGTCTTCAAAATAGGGAAGAAAAAAATCTGTCCCCAAAAATAAAGGAGGAAAAATTCATCTTGAAAGTAGAGAAGGAAAAATATCTGCCTGCAAAATAGGGAAGGAAAAATTCTGTCTTCAAAGTAGAGGAGGGAAAAATTCTGTATTCAAAATAAAGGAGAAAAAATTCTGGCTTGAAAATAGGGGAGGAAAATTTCTGCTTTGGAAATAGAGGAGGGGAAAAATTGTCTATGAAGTAGGGGTGAAAAAAAAATCTGTATTAAAAGAGAAAGGAAAAATCTGTCTTCAAAATAGGGAAGAAAAAAATCTGTCCCCAAAAATAAAGGAGGAAAAATTCATCTTGAAAGTAGAGAAGGAAAAATATCTGCCTGCAAAATAGGGAAGGAAAAATTCTGTCTTCAAAGTAGAGGAGGGAAAAATTCTGTCTTCAAAATAAAGGAGGAAAAAAATCTGTCTCTGAAACAGAGGAGGAAAAAATTGTCTTTGAAGTAAGGGTGGAAAAAAAATCTGTATTAAAAGAGAGGGAAAAAGTCTGCCTTGAAAATAGAGGAGAAAAAAATTTGTCCCCAAAATAAAGGAGGAAAACATCATCTTGAAAGTAGAGAAGGAAAAGATCTGCCTGCAAAGTAGGGGAGGAAAAATTCTGCCTTCAAAATAAAGGAGAAAAAAAAAATCTGTCTTGAAAATAAAGGAGAAAAAAATCTGTCTTCAAAACAGAGGAGGAAAAAATTTGTCTTTGAGGTAGGGGTGAAAAAAAATCTGTATTAAAAAAGAAGGAAAAATTCTGCCTTCAAAATAGGGGAGAAAAAAAATATCTGGCCCCAAAATAAAGGTGAAAAAATTCTGTCTTGAAAATAAAGGAGGAAAAAATTCTGTCTGGAAAAGAGAGAGGAAAAAATCTGGTTAAAAAGTAGAAGGGGGGTAATTGGGAAGGTAAAATAAATTGGGAAGGTAAAAATCTGTCTTGAAAATAAAGGAGGGGAAAAATGTCTTGAAAATAAAGGAGGAAAAAATGTCATGAAAATAAAGGAAAAAAAAAAAGTCTTGAAAATAAAGGAGAAAAAAAAGTCTTGAAAATAAAGGAGGGAAAAAATGTCTTGAAAATAAAGGGGTGGGGAAAAATGTCTTGAAAATAAAGGGGTGGGGAAAAATGTCTTGAAAATAAAGGGGTGGGGAAAAATGTCTTGAAAATAAAGGGGTGGGGAAAAGTGTCTTTAAAGTAGAGGTGAAAATTTCTGTCTTCAAAATAGAGGAGGTAAAAATCTGTCTTGAAAATAAAGGGGGGGAAATTTGTCTTCAAATCAGGGGAGGGAAAATTCTGTCATCAAAATAAGGGAGGGGAAAAAATAAATCTGCCTTCACAATAACCCAGGGAGAAGAAAAAAAAAAATCTGTCTTTGAAACAGAGGAGGTAAAAAAACCTCCATCTTCAAAGTAAAAGGAGGAACCCCCAAATTTCCAGGAGCAAGAACTGAGGCCCTTCAGCCTCCAGCAGCAGCAGCTCCACTCAGCGCAGGTTTAAGTCCTCCAAACCCCCCTGAGGTGATGCTCAGGATGGTCCTCAGCTGTGAAGTGAGTCCAGGAGAATGCTCCCTCCACCAGGGAAGGATTTATCCAGCAGTGACATCTCCAAGGAGGTTCTTCCTGCATAAACCTTCAGTGAGAATTCCCTAAACTGTGAGCCAGAGTCCTGCTGCTCCGAGCAGTGCCCAAGGAGAGGAGACAAAGCCAACCAGGAGAAGCCTCAGAGGTTTCCTGCAAGCCTGGTGGATAACAAAAGCCCCTCCACAGGGAGGGTGCTGTGTGGAATGTTTTAAGGCACGGATTTCTTTGTCCTCTGGCACTATTTCAGCGTTTTGCTGCCAGAGGAGGAGATTAAGGGCAGGAGTGGGGCACCCCAAAGCCCCTTCTTTGGTCCTGAAGGAATCCAAATGATCCCAGCACCCAGAGAAGAGCAGATGAAGGGCCTGGGTTAGAACTGAACCCAGCCTGAATTTCCCTGACTCTGGGAAGAAGGTGACCTAGAAGGGGGAAAGAAGAGGGTTTAGAGTCTGCAAGGGGCTGTGGCACACAAGGAGGGACCTGGGCAGCCAGAAATGGAGCCTCTGGGGTCACCCCAAAACTCCCCCTGCACAAGGCAGCAAGGGGAGAGGAGCATGACACCAGTGCTGGAGAAAGAGGAAGGCAGCACCCATGGAGCTGCACTGGGCTATGGGAATTTAGTCTGGAAAAGAGAAGGCTGAGGGGAGACCTCATTGCTCTCTACAACCCCCTGAAAGGAGAGGTTGGTCCTTTTTGTCAAAGGAACAAATGATAGAACAAGAGGAAATGGCCTGAAATTATGCCAGGGAAGGTTTAGGTTGGACATGAGGAACAATTTCTGTCCTGCAAGAATGGTCAGGGATTGGAACAGGCTGCCCAGGGAGGAGGTGGAGGTCCCATCCCTGAAAGTGTTCAAGTAATGTGTGGACCTGGTACTGTGGGACATGATTTAGTGGCCAATGGTGGTGCTGGGTTGAAGGTTGGACTCCATGATCTCACAGGCCTTTTCCAGCCCAAACAATTCCATGTTTCTATGAATTTGGGACACACTGCCAGAGCCAGCTTTAAATCCCAAAGGGGTGTTTGGCTGGAGCAGAGCCCCCAGCCCAGGAGAGTTTGCAGCAGAACAGGTGGGATTTGGGTTTTTTAACAGTGTGGGGATCCCCCAGGTCACAAACAAACCCCTCAGGGCCTCACCCTGAAGCTTTGGTGAAGTCTCCCCAGACGTCAGCACTGGCAGCAGAGGGAGCAGCAGCAGCAGCAGGCTGTGGCCAGGACAAGAGGGAGTCTGAAGGCAGAAAGAGAGCAAACAAACAGCAGGAGTTACTTTCTGCTCCTATTCCCAGCTTCCCATTCTCTTTTCCCAACTCTGATGGATACAATGGAGCCTGGAGAGCTCTGCAGTGGTGGTTGTGTGACCACAGACCTGTGATGGGAGTGCCTGGGAGCGGGGTGGGGGCAGCGAGCGGGGTCGGCCGCTCGGCAGAAGGACAAACTGCAGTGGAAGATTTTCCTCCAGGAGGTGGAGGCAGCAAGCTCAGGCCCCCAGGACCTGCAGGACGTGGTCTGGGGTTCCCTGTTCCTCCTTCCTTTTTCTTCATGTTCTGAAAGAAGAGAGGGACAGTTGGGTGGCATGCTTAAATGCAGGGCTGGAGCGTGGCTCCTCCCAGCCAGGGCTCACTTTATCTGGGGATCAAAAAGCTGCTGTGCTCTGGTGTGCCAAGAGTCATACACTGACAGAATGGGTTGGGTTGGAAGGGACCTTAAAGCTCAGCCAGTTCCAGCCCCCCTGCCACCAACAGGGACACCTCCCACCAGCCCAGCTTGCTCAAGGCCTCATCCAGCCTGGCCTTGAACACCTCCAGGCAGGAGGCATCCACAGCCTCCCTGGGCAACCTGTGCCAGTCTCTCCCCAACCTTACTCCAAAGAATTTCTTCCTCATCTCTACTCTCAATCTCCCCTCTCCCATTGTTCCTCATCCTGTCATTCCCAGCCCTTGTCCAAAGTCCCTCCCCAGCTCTCCTGGAGCCCTCTACAGGTACTGGAAGGCTGCTTTAAGGTCTCCCTGAAGCCTTCTCTACTCCAGGCTGAAGAGCCACATCTCTCCCAGCCTGTCCCCATAGTGGAGGTTCTCCAGCCCTCTGATCACCTTTGTGGCCTCCTCTGGACCCACTCTAACAGTTTGATGTCCTAAATTGGTGACCCCAAGATTGGTTTTGCCCCACAAATCCCCACCATGAACCCAGAGACCCAGTTCTGAAACTGGGAATCCCTCTGCACATCACTGCAGGCAGCATTATCTCACAGGGCTCTGCACTGGGTGCTCCCCATGTGTGGGGATTTCAAGGTGAAGCTGCCACTTCCTCTGGTGCCAGCCCCAGGAAAGGGCAGGAGCAGATTCAGCTGCAGAAGCCTCACCGCGATGTTGAGCTTGATGGTTTGTCCTTCCTTGAAACCCAGATCCAGTTTGGGGCCCTGCTCAGGGTTCTCAGCCTGTTTGGCCAGCTCACTCTGCTGCCTAACCCACCTGCAGGAGAGAAGGACAAGTTCACAACCAGCCTTAGGCTCCCCTAGACAAATCATGGCCAAGACACAGAATCACAAAATCCCAGCATGGTGGAGCTAGAAGAGACCTCTGGAGCTCATCCAGCCCAAACCCCTGCTCAAGCAGGGTCCCCACAGCAGCTTGCCCAGGAGCACAATGCCCAGGGGGGTTGTCTCCACATAAGGAGACTCCACAACCTCTCTGGGTAGCCTGCTCCAGGCCTCCAGCACCCTCCAACACCACACAAGTTTCTCCTCGTGTTCATGTGGAGTTCCAGTTTGTGCCCACTCCTCCTGGGTTCCAGTTTGTGCCCGCTGTCCCTTGTGCTGTTGCTGGGCACTTACAAGAGTCTGGCCCCAGCCTCTTGCCCCCCACAGCTCCTTTAGCTCTTGCTGAGCATTGCTCAGCTCCCCTCTGGGGCTGCTCTTCTCCAGGCTCTCAGCCCCAGGGCTCTCAGCCTTTGCTCCTCACAGAGCTGCTCCAGGCCCCTCAGCAGCTTCAGAGCCTCCCCTGGAATCTCTCCAGCTGTTTCCTGTCTCTCTTGAACTGGATCCAGGACTCCAGAGGTGGCTCACCAGGGCAGAGTAGAGAGGGAGAAGAACCTCCCTTTGTGACCTGCTGGCCTCACTCTTCTTCATGCACCCCAGGAGACCATTTGCCTTCTTGGCCAGGAGGGCACATTGCTGGCTCCTGGGCAACTTATTGTCCCCCAGCACTCCCAAGTCTTTCTCTATGGAGCTTCTTCCCAGCAGGTCACCTCTTCCCTGTACTGCTGCAGGGGGTTGCTCCTCCCCAGGGGCAGGACCCTACACTTGCTCTTTGGGCCCAACTCTCCAGCTTGGCCAGGCCTGGCTAAATGCCAGCCCAGGCTGAGGAGGTGTCAGCCACTCCTCTCACCTTTGGATCATCAGCAACCTGGCAGCCAGGTCCTTGACAAAGATGTTGAACATTTCTGAGAGAGGAAGAGCTGCCTGCTCAGAGGCTGTGCAGAGGACCAGGCATTTCCACCTCCTGACACCACAGCTGCCTGCCCAAGCACAACAGCAGCTCGCAGCTTCCTCTCCCACATCACTTCTAGGGGATGTGCAAAAGAAAAAAAAAAAAACAAAAAAAACAAACTGAGGGGCCACAGGGAGAGGCATAAACTCACTTAAAATGGTCTTGGAGAGCTACATTGAAGTCAAAAGCATCCCCTCGGTCGACAAAGCCAACTCCGATGAACGCCCGGCGGCCTAGGGAGGGAGGAATAGCAAGGGCTGCAGTCACAAAACAGTGCCACATCCCACACACCCTCCTGCCTGCCACCTCCTCCAGCTGCAGATACCCTCTGGAGACTGAGATATGGGACTGGAGATATCTTTAGCTTGCTGGCTGCACACACAGGCTGAGCAAAAGCAGAGAGGGGTCCTGAGGCTAACAGCGAGCAGCAAAACGCAGCTGCTTCGGTTGCTGCTGAAGGACGCAGCGCGGCTGCTCCTGGCAGTGACTTAATTGTCTCTTTGCCACTGGAACACAGGGAACATTTAGCCCTTGACAGCAGGAATGCTTCACAAACAAGGACAGTGAGGGCACTGGAGACATTGTAAGGTGACTCCCCCAGCCTGTCCCCAGCTGGGGCACCCATCCGGTACCGTTCCCGTCCTCGATCCGGATGACGAAGTATCTGCTGGAGTCGGTCACGCTCTCCACAGCGATGCCAGGGAACTGCTCCACTGGTGCCTGGGCATAAAGCTCTCCTGAGAAAGAGAAACAGGGGTGGGTTAACACCAGGGTGTAGCTTCTCTGCACCACCTTCTTCCTCACCAAGAGGCACGGAGCTTCTGCTTTCCTTTCTCCTTACCCGAGGTTTTATCCTCCAGCTTAATGAAGGCGGTCTTGCCCTTGGCTGTGATCCGCAGCCTGCCGCTCCACGCCGGCTGGTCCAGCTGCCACTCTGCAGCTCTGGAGAAAGAGGAAACAGCAACAGGGGTCTGAGCTGCCTCACACCCCAGACAACACCATCAGCCTACTGTAGTGCCCCTACAATGCAGCACAGAGCTCAGCTGCTTGACTCTCCTCACTGACAGCACCAAAGTGGCATAAGAGAGATCCTGCTGGCACCTGTGCTCGCTGTGGAAGGAGGCAGATTCACTATGACATGTCTTGTTTCACCCCAAACCAGCCAGACCCCTGCAGAACCAGACACAAGTCCCAGCAGGGACTGGGCAACAATCACACGACAGGTTTCACTTCCCCTTCTGCAGGATCTGCAGCTCGGAAACAGCTTCCCAGAGGTGCTGAGGTGCCCTAGCCTCAGCCTGGCTCTGCCAGGGCAGCCTGAGGAGTGACAGGAGAGGTGCCCCAAAACACATGGGTGGGTGGAGAACCCTTGTTGTGGGCATGGGATTGAGCATAGAGGCGGAGGTACCTCATGAGGGGCAGCTCCTGCTGCGCCAGAGACACCACGGGGAAGGGGCAAAGCCCTCCACAGCCCCATGAGAGGTGACCAGACACCCTCTGGGGAGCCAGGGGACAAGCACCCTGTAACCTAAAGGAAGGGATAGAAGTCCCACACAGCGCGACAGGGCCCACGGGGAAAAGGCAGATCACAAACATCCCACGGAGAGGAGACAAACCTCCCTTAGCCCCATGACAGGAGGCCAGGCAGGCTCTGGGAAGGGAAAGGACAGGCTCCATATAACCCGAAGAGGGACAGGGGAACAGGCCCCGGAAAAGAGGGGCAGGCCGCACCTGTAGCCGCGGTTGGAAGCCCGCGGCGGGACCCGGTAGACGTGCACCGCCGGTTTCACGCACAGCACCGCCTCGTACTCCTCCTCCTCCTCCGCTGCCATGGCCGCCATCACGGCGGAACGCGGCCCGACCCTGCCGCTCTGCCCCGCCCCGCCTCGATGGTACCGCCCCTTTTCCCCGGGCGGGGCCGAGGAGTGGGAAGAGTCACTTCTGTACACCCCGCCCCGCCGCCGCGGCGCCCCCTGGCGGGCGGGAGGTAGTGGGCTGCTGGAACTTGGAACCAGGATATGGTGGTGGGGAAATACTACGGCCAGCCCCCAGCCCGGGCTCTGGCAGGGCATGCTGCCAGGCGGGCTTGCTCCTGCAGCAGTTTTCCTCATCAGTTAGCAACATTCTGTCACGAAAAATCACGAGCTTGCCTGATCTGACATTAAAAAAAAAAATAAAAATCAAAGTCAATCACCTGTGGGAGCTGCCAGCACACCCTGACCCTTCCTCCCGGGTCAGAGGCACCCCGACAGCTTCTGCTCACCTTCTCCAGAGGTTATCAAGCAGAACACACAAGGTGGAGAGTCCAGAAATGAATTAAAATAACTAAAATAACCCCAAAATCACTTATTTCTCCTCCAAGGTGAGAAACAGCACAGGCACAGCTCATGAGGGTCCCTCTGAGCAGTGCCACTTCCCACCCTCGTCCGGCAGCATCTCCCCAGCGAGCCTAAAAACCGCAGAGGACAAAGGGTTAAAATGGTTAAAATCCTGCCTTTTGGGGTAAAAATCGGCATAATTCCTTCCAAACACTCCCAAATTTTACCTTCCTGAGGATTTTTTTTTAAGGTCCTAGTCGTGCCGGGAGCTTAAGCTGCCATAGAAAACAGCCCTCTCGCAGCAGCCCCTGTGAGAGACGGGGAGAAAGCAGAGAGAGAGAAAAAAAGAAAGGGCTGAAGTCGGTAAAAGTTTAAAGACATTTATTTTAAAATACCATTTATAAAAGGGGTTTCTTTCCGGCGCACGGTTTGGGTTGAGAACAGGCAGTTCCTGGCTTTTCTCCTCTACCTTCCTCCAGGGGGAGGAAGGAGCTTCCCGCAGGAACGCCGCCGAGCCCTGCCTGCGGGCCGGACGTATCCTGGGCACCGGGATGGAGGAACCAGGAGGTTTCGGTGACGGAGGATTTCAGTGCCGGAGAGGAAGATTTTGGTGACAGAAATGGGAGGATTTTGGTGCTGGAGACGACGATTTCGGTGCTGGAAACAGGGAAGGATTTGGGTGCGGGAGATGATGGCGCCTTTAATACTGGCCCAGCTCTACCAGGAATTGGGTGGATTTGGGGTATTTTGGCCATCAAAAGCTATTTTCAGTAATAATTAAGGAAAGGCGCGGTGACTACGGTTATTGCTGACATCCTTCTACCCTCCCGCTCCCCCCAGGTACTCATCCAGACCCCCAGCTTGGGGGAAAGGGTTAAAAAAAATGAGATCCAGCCCCTCCCAATCAAAGCCCCAGCAGCTGGGGGTGTTCCAGTGGCCATCCGCCCACCCATCCCCACACCTCGCCAGGACCTTCCATCAGCTTTGATCAGCTAATTAACGCCGCAGCAGGTTCGTTTGCACACAGGGAGGTTTTATTTTCCCGGGTTGGTTTGTTTTGAAGCCAAGGTCTCCAGGACACCTCTTTCCATGGGGTCGCTTCCCTGTGCCTGGGGCAGGGCAGCACCGCTTCGCTCAATCACCCTTGAACCTACCGAACGCGAAGTGGCCAGGGAAAGGCTGCACCCCTCCGGCCTCAGCCGTCAAGAACCAGAACTGTTTCTGGGTTACCATCCCCCTCCATGAAGAGCNCTTCCTCCCGGGTCAGAGGCACCCCGACAGCTTCTGCTCACCTTCTCCAGAGGTTATCAAGCAGAACACACAAGGTGGAGAGTCCAGAAATGAATTAAAATAACTAAAATAACCCCAAAATCACTTATTTCTCCTCCAAGGTGAGAAACAGCACAGGCACAGCTCATGAGGGTCCCTCTGAGCAGTGCCACTTCCCACCCTCGTCCGGCAGCATCTCCCCAGCGAGCCTAAAAACCGCAGAGGACAAAGGGTTAAAATGGTTAAAATCCTGCCTTTTGGGGTAAAAATCGGCATAATTCCTTCCAAACACTCCCAAATTTTACCTTCCTGAGGATTTTATTTTAAGGTCCTAGTCGTGCCGGGAGCTTAAGCTGCCATAGAAAACAGCCCTCTCGCAGCAGCCCCTGTGAGAGACGGGGAGAAAGCAGAGAGAGAGAAAAAAAGAAAGGGCTGAAGTCGGTAAAAGTTTAAAGACATTTATTTTAAAATACCATTTATAAAAGGGGTTTCTTTCCGGCGCACGGTTTGGGTTGAGAACAGGCAGTTCCTGGCTTTTCTCCTCTACCTTCCTCCAGGGGGAGGAAGGAGCTTCCCGCAGGAACGCCGCCGAGCCCTGCCTGCGGGCCGGACGTATCCTGGGCACCGGGATGGAGGAACCAGGAGGTTTCGGTGACGGAGGATTTCAGTGCCGGAGAGGAAGATTTTGGTGACAGAAATGGGAGGATTTTGGTGCTGGAGACGACGATTTCGGTGCTGGAAACAGGGAAGGATTTGGGTGCGGGAGATGATGGCGCCTTTAATACTGGCCCAGCTCTACCAGGAATTGGGTGGATTTGGGGTATTTTGGCCATCAAAAGCTATTTTCAGTAATAATTAAGGAAAGGCGCGGTGACTACGGTTATTGCTGACATCCTTCTACCCTCCCGCTCCCCCCAGGTACTCATCCAGACCCCCAGCTTGGGGGAAAGGGTTAAAAAAAATGAGATCCAGCCCCTCCCAATCAAAGCCCCAGCAGCTGGGGGTGTTCCAGTGGCCATCCGCCCACCCATCCCCACACCTCGCCAGGACCTTCCATCAGCTTTGATCAGCTAATTAACGCCGCAGCAGGTTCGTTTGCACACAGGGAGGTTTTATTTTCCCGGGTTGGTTTGTTTTGAAGCCAAGGTCTCCAGGACACCTCTTTCCATGGGGTCGCTTCCCTGTGCCTGGGGCAGGGCAGCACCGCTTCGCTCAATCACCCTTGAACCTACTGAACGCGAAGCGGCCAGGGGAAGGCTGCACCCCTCCGGCCTCAGCCGTCAAGAACCAGAACTGTTTCTGGGTTACCATCCCCCTCCATGAAGAGCTTTTAGTGTTCATCTCATCCCTCGCTCTCAAGCGATGGTAAGGTAAGGTCAGCGTCATCTGAGGGGAACAGCCATGTTCCTGCAGACCACTGAGCCTCCTCATCCTCTTCCCGGGAGCTGGAGGAAGAAAAATCCCTTCCCTGAAGCCTGGTGAGGAGCTGGGAAGACGGTGGAACCATCCACACTGTATCCAAGGCTGTTGGGTTTACCCTGATGTCTGCCATTTCAGGAGGCAAAGGCAGCTTGTACCGTGACCAAGAGACCCATCGGAGCCTTCGTGGTTCCTCTTTGTTCCACAGTCCAGAGCTGGGCTCCTCCTTGGCCACCTCCTCATTTCACGGAGCAGAGCGGCATCAGCTCTTCTCCTCCTCCTCACCATGGAGCCCTAATCCTTCCCCACCTGGCATTAACAGCAGCCAGGCAGCCAGGATTTCCGTGGGATCCATCTACATTCCCTTCTCCCCAAACACAAAAAAAAAAAAAAAGAAAAAACAAACAACAAAAAGCTGTGTTTTGAAGCTCTTCCTCAAAAGCCAGCAGAAAACACCAGCCAAGCTTGAAGAGGTGCAAGATGTGAAGGAGATGAAGACTCCAAAGGCGTTGGAAAAGGCCAGGTATGGCAGGAGGCCACCTCCACGTGCTTGGCAGCAGGAGAAACAAGAGGACCAGAAGCAGGAGTTTGCCAAACCTGAGCCATGAAAATGGCAAAAAATTCACTAAAACTGTTTGGTGGCTTTTTTTTTTTTTTTTTGGAGAGGAAAACCTCTCCAGAATTCAACCCAAGGCTTTCAAAAACCTTTTCCCATGCACTCTTGCGGAGCTGCTCCACGGAAAACAAAGAAGAAAAAAAACCAAACAGAAAGAATCAAAAAGAACCGAAAAGAGCTCCTTGGAAAGCTGAGTTGCTCTGTAGGCAACGAGAGCACCGCGTGCAGCCGGGGAGAGCCTTCCCGTTGGGTTCTTTGCTTTGTTTTAGCCTTAGAATGCCAGGTTTGGAGCACAACCATTATTGCTGGCGCCGCCTTCGACCCCAGTGGCACTCACAGGGCTCTCCCTGCACCCACCCCGAGTCCTTTCCAACCCCCTCCCCACCTCCTCTGTCCCCTCCCTCCTTTTGTTTCGTTGCTTTGTTTCTGAGGGAGGACCAAGCCCTTCTGGGTTTGCCGGTCACAGTGGGTGTGGAGAGGGGAGGTCACAGTGCGTGGGGGTTGAAGGTCACAGTGGGCAGAGCAAAAGGGGGATCACAGTGCAAATAAACCAGGGAGTTCCCTTTGCTCGAGTCCGTCTGTCCGTCCCGGCTGGGCCCGGCGCCTCCCGCCGGCGTTTATCTGCGCTGCTTGAAGCCCTGCGAGCCATCGGGACCCAGCGGCTGTCGGATCACATTGTTGGGCTGTCGGCTGTCCTCCGGCTGAGAGATCCTCGGCGGCCTGCGGGGACAGAGGGCTTTGGGTTGGAAAGCAGCCGTGCAGGTCAGATCTTGGCTGTCCTGCTTGGAGAGCAGCCCTGGGGAGAAGGACCTGGGAGCACTGGTGGACAACAAGTTCTGCAAGGGACAGCAATGTGCCCTGGTGGCCAAGAAGGGCAATGGGGTCCTGGGGGGCATACAGAGGAGGGTGTCCAGCAGATCCAGGGAGGTTCTCCTCCCACCTCTACTCTACCCTGGTGAAGGCCACACCTGGAATATTGCAGCCAATTGTGGGCTCCCCAGTTCAAGAGGGACAGGGATCTGCTGGAGAGAGTCCAAGGGAGGGCTACAAGGACGCTGAAAGGACTGGAGCACTGCCTAGGGAGGAGAGGCTGAGAGCCCTGGGGGTGGTTAGTCTGGAGAGGAGAAGACTGAGAGGGGATTTGATCAATGTTTATCAATATCTGAGGGCTGGGGGTCAGGAGGGAGGGGACAGGCACAGGCTCTGCTCAGCTGCACCCTGGGATGGGACAAAGGGCAATGGATAGAAACTCCAGCACAGGAGGTTCCACCTCGACATGAGGAGGGACTTCCACACTGTGAGGCTCACAGAGCCCTGGAACAGGCTGCCCAGAGAGGTTGTGGAGTCTCTTTCTCTGGAGACTTTCCAGCCCCACCTGGATGTGTTCCTGCGTGACCTGTGCTCGATTCTCTGGGCCTGCTCTGGCAGGGGGGTTGGACTGGATGATCTTCGGAGGTCCCTTCTAACCACTAACATCCTCTGATCTTGGGAGCCTAATCTCCCTGCAGTGAGCAGGGGCAGCTGCAGCTAGACTCTCCTTTCAAGGAGTTGTAGAGAGCAACAAGGTCTCTCCTCAGCCTCCTTTCCTCCAGGCTAAACAACCCCAGGTCCACAATCTGCTCCTCACCAGCCCTGCTCTCCAGACCCTTCCTCAGCTTCCTTGCCCTTCTCTGGATCTGCTCCAGCCCCTCTATGTCCTTCTTGGAGTGAGAGTCCCAAAACTGAACCCAGGACTCAAGGCATGGTCCCACCAGTGCCCACTACAATCCCTGCACTGGTCCTGCTTGAACCTTGTGTCAGGTTGCTCAGAACTCCAAACAACCTGACCTGGAATGGTTCCAGGGATGGGACATCTCCCACCTCTCTGGGCAACCTGGGCAGGGATCTCACCACCCTCAGGTTAAAAATCTCTTCCTTCTCTCCAGTTTGAATCTCCTTTTTTGAATCTTTCTCCAAATCATCACCCCTTGTCCTTTCACAACAGGCCATGCTCAAAAGTCTCTCTCTCCAGCCTTCTGATTTATCACTTCAAGCACTTGAAGGCCACTAGAAGGTCTCCCTAGAGCATGGAGATAATATGCAGAAGAACACTGTATGCCTTCAACAAATAACCTTGTACCCACCTCAGGGTGGGTGCACCACCTACCTTCAGGTAGGATGTCACCACCATAGGACAAGCACAAGGTTCCTTATTTACCCAGACTGAGTTTCCTCACCTACCAAGGCTGGGTCCCCTTGCCCATCTAGGACAGTTCCTCATCCATCTAGAATGAAGTCCCTCCCTTATCTGGGGTAGGCTCCTCACCCATCTGGAACGAGATCCCTCACTTACTTAGGATGTGTTCCCTCACCCATCTAGAAAGGGTTCCTCACTCACCTAGATTGGGTTCTCCTCACCTATCTAGAATGGGTTTCCTCATCTTTCTGGAGTAGGTCCCCTCACTACCCAGAACAGGGTCATCTCACCTATCTAGAATGGGTTTCCTCATCCTTATAGAGTGGGTCCTGTCATCCATCTGGAATGAGTCCCCTCATTCACCTGGAATTAGTCTCCTCAACAAGGTTTCTTCACCCTTCTGGAGTGGGTCCCCTCACCACCTGGAAGGAGTCTGCTCACCTGTCTAGGATGGATCTCCTCACCCATCTAGAGTGGGTCCCTCATCCACCTGGAAGGAGTCTGCTCACCTGTCTAGGATGGATCTCCTCACCCATCTAGAGTGGGTCCCTCAGCCACCTGGAAGGAGTCTGCTCACCTGTCTAGGATGGGGCTCCTCACCCTTCTAGAGCAGGTCCCTCAGCCACCTGGAAGTAGTCTGCTCACCTGTCTAGGATGGGGTTCCTCACCTTTCTAGAGTGGGTCCCTCAGCCACCTGGAAGGAGTCTGCTCACCTGTCTAGGATGGATCTCCTCACCCATCTAGAGTGGGTCCCTCA
>VXBD01010464.1:117739-130711 GCA_013399975.1 Indicator maculatus | reverse complement strand
TCCTCACCTTTCTAGAGCGGGTCCCTCAGCCACCTGGAAGGAGTCTGCTCACCTGTCTAGGATGGATCTCCTCACCTTTCTAGAGTGGGTCCCTCAGCCACCTGGAAGGAGTCTGCTCACCTGTCTAGGATGGGGTTCCTCACCTTTCTAGAGTGGGTCCCTCAGCCACCTGGAAGGAGTCTGCTCACCTGTCTAGGATGGGTTTCTCCTGCTCCTCTTCGGGGCTGGCACTGCCCAGGATGCGTTTCCTGGCCTCGGCGTACTCGGCCTCGCGCTGTGCCAGGGACTTGACGGGCAGGGCCGGCCTGCTGGCGGAGTTGGGGGTGCTGAGCACCCCGTTGGTGGTTGGCCTCTTCAGGATGCGGATCTGCGGGGGAGGCCCTGCAGGGAGGCTGTCGTCCTGGATCACGATCGGCACTTTGGGAGGAGATTTGGACTTTCTGCTGCGTGAAAGAAGAAAACAAAACCCCAAAGGTGTGGGCTGGGTCCTGGTGTTCCCACGGCACGGTTTGGGCTCCGAGTGTGGACTCCTCCCATCAGATGGCAGTGCCCTGATTAAGAGGCAGCCTGGCATAATTAAAGACCTCGTTAGGTTTGGAACCCTGAAGCAGAAGGGGCACAGCAGGCGGCTTTGGAGGAGGTTAGTTCAGTGTGGGACAGCAAAGCAGGCCCAGCTGCTTCCCAACTGAGGGAAGGGGAAGCAGGCACTAGGCAGAAGTTTTAGCACTTCTACTTGAAGATATCACAGAACTATCTGGGTTGGCAAAGCCCTCCAAGATCATCCAGTCCAACCATCAACCCAGCATCACCATGGTCATTAAACTATGTCCCACAGTACCATGGCCACAGGTTTCTTCAACACCTCCAGGGATGGGAACTCCATCTCCCTGGGCAGCCTGTTCCAATCCCTGACCACTCCTGCAGGAAACTGTTCCTGATATCCAATGGGATGGTACAAGACCCTCAGCTCAGTCCCCTTCAAGGACTTTTAGGGCTCCTTTCACCAGGACACTGAACCTTCCACTCCAACCCTAACAATTTGCTTGTCAGAGCCATCCTTCGGCCTTGCCTCTTTTTTATATAGAATCAAGGAATGGTTTATGTTGGAAGGCACCTTGAGGATCATCCAGTTCCAACACCCTGCCAGGGCAGGGACACCTCCCACTAGCCCAAGTTGCTCAAGGCCAGCCTGGCCCTGAACACCTCCATGGAGAGGGGGCATCCACAACCTCCCTGGGCAAGCTGTTCCAGTGGTCCCTTCCTTGTGTGGAAGCTCCAAAGCAGCCCCAAAACTCTTTTGAAGGGGCTGACTAATCAAAGGGGGGTAAAGAGCCACAAGAAAAAGCCTGTCAGAAGTGAGCCCAAATATTTTTGCTCATGACAATAACACACAAACACACCCACCCCGACCCAAAGGAAGCAGGAAAAGAAAAGCCTTGCTGATGCAAGAGCCAGCAAGCCACCTCAGGGCCATGAGCTGGAATTGCCTGACTCACCTATTTCTTCCTTTGAGTGGCTTTTGCTCTAATGGCTTCCCCAGAGCTGTGGCTGCATCCAGTCTGGGAGACACAGCTCTGAAATAAAACCACTCTTGAGGAAGCCTTCCCCAGATACAGATCCAAAGGGCCATCTAGTGGTACTGAGCTTCCCTACTCCTGAACTCCAACCTAGCACTCTGTACTCCAGCCCAGCACTCTCTCTGCTCAGTCTGAAGGTCTTCCTCCACTGTTCCCAGTCCTCAGGACCCCAGGAAGGTGTTTTAGCAAACCCTGCAGCATAGTTACCTTTCCTTCTGTGTGATCTTCAGCTTCTTTTCCAACCGTCTGTCTATTTCCTACAAAGGAAGGAGAGAAAAATGAAAACCTGCAGCTTCTTCTTGGAGACTGGGAGTTTGCTCATCTCTTGAGCCTGTCTGCCAACAACTTTAACCTCCATCTTCAGGAGAGTGAGCCTATAAAGCAGGCAGTGACCTGCAAACCAGCAGGCAGAGAGGAGCAAAGTCACAGCATCCATCCCCCCGCAGCCATCGGTGCACCTACAGCAGCCTGTGGATGTTGCATGTCGTGGTGGCAGGGCAGCATTTTAAGGACTTCATCTGGCAAGGAAGCTCTGTTAAGGGTGAAGAGCCATGGGAACAAACAGCAAGAGACCTCCAGATGCTAGAGGAACCGGCGCCAAACCTCCTGAGGCAGAGCAGCAGCAGCTGGTTGGGGCGATGAGCATCAGTCCACAGCCTTGATTTCAGCCCCAGAGCCCGCAGCCATTGGGAGGCCTGGCTGGCAGGTCCACATTCCTGCTGCTTGCTGCAAGAACCTTCCTTCCCCCCCAAAAAAGGCCCTGCCCTGCCCGAGGTGCACCCAGGGACTCGTCAGAGCAGAGCTGAGCCCTACTGAGCTTCTCCTTCCCTTTGCAACCAGAGCTGCCGAGTCATCGCTAGCCGGGGAGGTGAACCAATCGGCCCTGATGCCAAGGGTGCCTGGTTCAGGCATGGCAGCTCCTGACCAGGGCTTGTGTCTACCTTAGCCAAGATGTTTACCTGCTGCAAGAGGAGCAATCACACCCAGAAACGTTGCTACATAGAAGAAGGGAAAAAAAAACTGTGAGGCAGCTTTCAGGCCTGGCTGTCTCCTCAGGTAACCTTCCCCAAGGGTGTCGGTATCTTTAGATTCTCACGCCTGCTGCTGCTATAAAAAGAGCCTCTGAAGGGCTGTGGCTTTCTTTTAATCATCAATGAAAAAGGGGAAAAAAAAAAAAAAAAAAAAAAAAAAAAAAAAAAAAAAAAAAAAAAAAAAAAAAACCACCCTACCTGTGTCCTAGTTTCACCAGCACATAACTGGCAACAGAGAAGGAAATGCCGAGCTTCTGGCAGCAGGAGGAGGAGGAGGAGGTTGCTCTACTTTTTGGGCTGATTCAAGCTCACTGCCAGAGGAGCCTCTCCCTGCTGTCACAAACCTCAGCAGGCACAAGGCAGGAAGCAATCTGGGTTTGCATGGCAATTCCCTGATGCCCCAGTAAGCAGGGAATGAGCACAAGTCTCTGCAAGATGCCAAAGCTCAGTGTCTGGCCAGGCAGCTACACAGGCAGCAGCTCCTGGCAGCTCTCCCTCCATCTAGGAGGAAATAAATCATCTGGGGACAACAAAAAAAGGGAGTGGGAAGTAGAAGTTCCTACTGGGGTGTACTGGGAGGTGAAGATTTGTATGAATCAGGGGCTTCATGTGGCCTTGAGCTGAAGGGCAGGACAGAGGTGAATCCTGGAATGGCCTGGTTGGAAAAGACCTTAAGATCATAGAACCCTAGAAAGGTTTGGATGGAAGGGACCTTTAAGATCAGCCAGTTCCAGCCCCCTGCCATGGGCAGGGACACCTCCCACCAGCCCAGCTTGCTCAAGGCCTCATCCAACCCAGCCCTGAACACCTCACCTCCAGGGAGGGGGCATCCACAGCCTCCCTGGGCAACCTGTTCCAGCGTCTCCCCACCCTCACTCTAAAGAATTTCTTCCTCATCTCCAGCCTCAATCTCCTCTCTTCCAGCTCAAAGCCATTGTCCTTCGTTCTGGCACTTCCAGCCCCTGTAAAAAGTCCTTACCCAGCCCTCATGCAGCCCCTTCAGGTACCTAAATCTGCCCTGCACCAGTTTCAAACCATTGTCCCTCATCCTATCCCCACAGGCCCTGCAGAACAGCCCCTCCCCAGCCTTCCTGTAGCCCCCTTAAGATACTGAAATTCAGCTCTGAGGCCTCCCTGGAGCCTTCTCCAGGCTGAACAGTCCCAACTCCCTCAGCCTGTCCTTGCAAGAGAGGTTCTCCAATATTCTGATCATCTTGGTGGCCATTCTGGGCCAGCTCCATCAGGTCCATGTCCCTTTTGTGTTGTGGGCTCCAGAGCTGGACACAGCACTCCAAGTGAGGTCTCACCCCAGCAGTGTAGAGGGGCAGAACCACCTCTCCCCTCTCCCCACATGCTGGCTACACTTCTTTTTTGAAGCTCAAACCAAACCTCCCAGGGCCTCCTGGAAACAACAGACTGGAAGGAAGCTGCCTTAAAGCTCTCTTATCAAATCCTTCAGAGGGATGGCAGGAGGATGGGGTGAGGAAAGCACACTCAAGAGCATCTCAGGTTCTTGCACTCAGTGTTGGGTGTCACATGGTAGCTCCAGAAGCACATCAGAGAAGCTCCATGACCCATGGTGAGCCACAAGGAAGGTGAGGTTCTGCTCTCCCCTCTCCTTCCTGGCAGAGGAGGGATGGTGTTGACAAAAGCCACGTTGCTGCATTCCTGGTGGCTTTGCAGGCCAGCCCCAGGGCTAAGGCTGGGGTCAGCACTGACAGACCAGGAGATCCTGTCAGAGCAAAGTGTCAGCTGGACCTGAGCACCTGAGAACCACCCTGACAGAAGTCACTGCCACCCTGCCTGCCAGCAGGGCCACACAGCTCCTCACACCTGCCACTGCTTCCTCCAGCAGCATCCTCTGCCACTACATCTGCAGCTCCTCTTACCAGAAGAGGAACCCCAGAGCTCTTCAATCTGCTCCACACACACAAACTCATTCCAAGGAATCCTAGAATCATTAAAGCTGGAAAAGACCTCCAAGATCATCAAGTTCAACCTTCTGCCAAGATCTCCATGACCACTAGACCATGTCTCTGTGGGCCACCAAGATGCCTCCAGGCACTCAAGGACCCTCCCTGGGCAGCCTGTCCCAATGCCTGACCATATCCTTCAAATTCTGCCATCATGATACACCAAACAAGTCCTAGATAGCCTCAGCTTCCTCCTCCTCATGCAGAGCATTTCTTGCTAATTCTACCCCTCTGCTCTGCTGAGATCTCACCTGCAGTGCTGGGTCCAGCTCTGGAGTCCTCGGCACAAGAAGGACATGGACCTGTTAGAGTGTGTCCAGAGAAGGGCCCCAAAGAACATCAGGGGGCTGGGGAACCTCCCTTATAGGGACAGGCTGAGAGAGTTGGGGCAGTTCAGCCTGAGGCAGAGAAGGCTCCAGAGAGAACTCAGAGCAGCCTTCCAGTACCTGAACAGGGTTGCAGGAGAGCTGGGGAGGGACTTTTGACAAGGGCTGGGAGTGAGAGGACAAGGGGCAATGGCTTTGAGCTGGGAGAGGGGAGATTGAGACTGGAGATGAAGAAGAGATTCTTGAGAGTGAGGGTGGGGAGAGACTGGCACAGGTTGCCCAGGGAGGCTGTAGATGCCTCCTGCCTGGAGGCCAGGCTGGATGAGGCCTTGAGCAAGCTGGGCTGGTGGGAGGTGTCCCTGCCCATGGCAGGGGGTTGGAACTGGAAGATCTTTAAGGTCCCTTCCAACCCACCCCGTTCTGTCTGTCTCTGAAGCCCAAGGGGCAGCCCTTCAGCAGCTGCACAAAGCAGCCTGGGCTCTGGCAGGCTCTGGCAGCTGTGGGTTCGTGCCACACCGATTTCCAAGCAGAAACACCTTGGCATGGCTCCTTCCTCAGACAAGAAACAAACCAGTCCCTGGTGCTGCTCATCTGCTGATGTCATTCCCCTGCCACTGCTAGGTCACGTCAGCACTGAGCTGTGTGGGGAATGAGGTAAAATTAGGCTGTGACTAAGAGGGCAGGAGCCCTGCAGCAGCCCAGAGGTACCCACAGGCCTCTAGATTTGGCATTGGCTGGCATTACCAAGCATGGACCCAGCAGCTGGGCAGGTTGTAGGGCACAAAACCCAGTTATTAATCTCCTTAGGAGGCTTCTCTGAGCTTTCATTTTCCAAACAAAGTTCTCCATGTAACCAAAAGCTAAACCTCACTTACACCCCCAGCTTAGTAAAGAATCTCAGCAAAGTATTTTTAGTGCTATTATGTCTGGGTACTAAACAGGACCCAAACAAACAGCCTGAAGAAGACACTGTTCTGTGACATTTAAGCTGCATTGGTAGATGAGGACGTCATGGAAACTCAACTCCAGCTCCACCACAGCCATCCTTCCTGCCCTTGAAAGCAGAGAAAACAAAACAAAACAAAACAAAACAAAACAAAACAAAAAAAAAAAAAAAAAAACCCAAAAACAGCAAAGCATAAAAGGATCAAGAAACCACCCCCTGGAAAGCACAAGAGGACACAAATCGATGCTTAGATGCCACACTCCCAGAGTCTCTCACCCTAAGGAAGAACCTCACTGCTACAGCTGCTGATCTGGGGATGTTTTGGGCAAGCTGGAGAGAAATCTTTTCCCCAACACCCCACCAAACATGCCCTTCGAGGCAGGATGTCCCCATGGAGGCTGTCTCCATAGTCTGCGATTCACACGGGGTCTAGGCACATTCCCAAGCAAACCCTAGGCCTGAGCCAGCCCAAGGTAGTGTCTGAAGAGCTTTGTTGGAGTCCTGTGGGATGTGTATCAAGAACAATCCTGCCCTCGCTGCCAGCAGACTCTGCACAGACTAAATAACAGCAGCTCCACGCTCTGCTGACGTGGGGGAGGACTAACAAGATAACTGCTGGCTCTCTGGAGTCAGTTCAGTGAGCAACCACAGCTGAATGTCTGAAGGAGGCAGAGGCTTGGCCTTCACCCAAACCCTTATGTTAGGGAGGATACAGCCAGAGAATCAGACTGGTTTGGGTGGGAAAGGACCTTCAAAAGTCACCCAATCCAACCCCCCTGCAGTCAGCAGGGACATCTGCAGCTAGAGCAGGTTGCTCAGAGGTCCAAACAACCTCACCTGGAATGGTTCCAGGGATGGGACATCTCCCACCTCTCTGGGCAACCTGGGCCAGGCTCTCACTACCCTCAGTGTCAAACATTTCTCCCTTCTCTCCATTCTTCCAGGTCCAAACCATCCCCCCTTGTCCTGTCACAACAGGTCCTGCTCAAAAGTCCCTCCCTAGCTTTCTGATCAGCCTCTTCAAGCACTGAAAGGCCACCAGAAGGTCTCTCTGGAGCCTTCTCCAGGCTGAACAACCTCAGCTCTCTCACCCTGGCTTTGTCTGCTTACAGAAAGCACCATCAGACACTCTGGCATTTGCTCATGGACAGAAGAGAACTTCAAGGCCTGGATCATGCTGTTGTCTTTAGGGGGAAAAAAAAAAAAAAAAAAAAAAAAGGTTTTAACATCAGAGGTTACCAAAAACGTCCACAGGTATCCAACAACTCAGACCTGCAGGTACCTGCTTCACCAAAACCACTCTCCAGGCAGAGCAGGAGAAGATAATCCCAAGGTATCTCCAAGCCAACTCCTCATTAGTCACCTATTTCTCTCCTCTGAGGAGGAATTAATCTTCTATTAATTACTGGAACATTCCAATTCCTGAGGCTGTTGGGAAGCAGGCTGCTCCATTAATTAATCCTCCAGGTTCCCCTGCTGACATGAGCTGCTGGCAGTGGTGCTGTGCCCAGGGAAGCCACAGATGCTTTGAAGCTGTGCTGGCTTTTCCATCTCCCATAGGTAGATAACACTGCTGGGCAGCCAGGAGAGGGGAAACCAGAGCCAGCAGTATTTTGGGGAAGGAGCCTGGCAGGCGCCAAAGGGTATTCCCAGCATGGACACGTCAAAAGCATTCCAGAGCCTGTGGCTCCTTCTCCTTCCCCAACCTTTGAGCCTCCAGGACATGCTGCAGTATCCCCAGAGCCCTTCTCACCCCCTGCTAGGAAGGAGCCTCTTCATTCCCAGCCCACAGCCACCAGTTCTCCCACAGTTTCTTAGGGAAAAGACTTTCAAGATCATCCAGTCCAACCATTCTCAAACTCCACCAAGGCTGGTGCTGAACCATGGCCCTCAGAACCACATCCACACAGCTCTGAAACCCCTCCACAGATGGGGATTCAACCACCTCCCTGGGCAGCCTGTTCCACTCCTGCAGGACAGAAGTTGTTCCTCGTGTCCAACCTAAACCTCCCCCTGGCACAACTTCAGGCCACCTATCACCTGATACTAAGGAGAAGAGACCAACCCCCACCTGGCTCCAACCTCCTTTCAGGGAGTTGGAGAGAGCCAGAAGGTCTCTCCTCAGCCTCCTCTTCTCCAGACTAAACCCCCCCAACACCAGCTCCCTCAGCTGCTGCCCACCAGCCCTGTTCTCCAGACCCTTCCCCAGCTTTGTTGCCCTTCTCTGGACCTGCTCCAGCCTTTCAATGTCCTTCTTGGAGTGAAGGCCCCAAAACTGAACCCAGGACTCAAGGTGTGGCCTCACCAGTGCCCAGTCCAGGGGGACAATCCCTGCCCTGCTCCTGTTGGCTACACCATTAGTCTCTTCTAAACTCAGGTGGCTTTGTTCTTGCTGGACCTGAAGCCATATTGCAACCCTCCTGAGCAGCAGGAACACAAACTTTCATTTCCCAGTCTGAAGATTTGTTTGACCAACTACAAACACCTAAAGCAAACACTCAGCAGGAGTTGCACAAAACCCCCTTTGGTGTGAAGGTCAAACCCCATCCTCAGCACCCTGACAACAAAACCCAGCAGCTATCCTCAGGGCTTTCCTTGAGGTGCAGTTCCTGCCCCACCACAACTCCATTAATTCCTCCTTTAATAGCACAAGCAGTGAGCAGAGGTCACAGCCTCACACTCCAAAATATTTCCCTTCTGACTCCTCTGTACTTTGATCCCATTTAGCAACTCTGCTGCTTTGCTTGTGGGGGTGACACCCATGGCAGTCAACTGGCACATCAACAGCTCAGAGGTGACAAAAATGAGGGCTTTCCTTTTCCCAACCTCCAGTGAAGAGCCCTCACAAAGCACTGTGACACAAGCAGGTGACAAGCCCCATCCCCCACAGACGAGGGACAAAGTTCACTCAGAGCTGGGTGGCTGCTCACATGCTCCCCTCCTGAGCCCAGAGAGGTTTCCCTTGCTGGTAACCAACATTTTATCACAGAATATCTTTGGTTGGAAGAGACCTCCAAGCTCATCCAGTCCAACCCTCCTCCCAGCACTGCAGGCTCAGCACCAAACCATGTCCCTAAGCACCAGGCCCCCCTTGAACACCCCCAGGGATGGGGACTCCAGCACTGCCCTGGACAGACCATTCCAAAACTGGAGAACCCTTCCAGTGCAGAAATATTTCCTGACATCCAGCCTGAACCTCCCCTGGGGCAGCTTGGAACCATTGCCTCTGCTCCTGTCCTTGTCCCCAAGAGGCAGAGGCTGTCCCCTCCTGGCTCCAACCTCCCTTCAGGGAGCTGCAGAGAGCACTGAGGTCTCCCTCAGCCTCCTCTCCTCCAGCCTGAGCACCCCCAGCTCCCTCAGCCCTGCTCTAGCCCAGGGGCTCCAGGCCCTTCTCCAGCCTCCTTGCCCTGCTCTGGACAGGCTCCAGCCCCTCCATGTCCTTCCTGCAGGGAGGGCCCAGAGCTGAGCACAGCACTCGAGCTGTGGCCTCCCCAGTGCTGAGCACAGGGGGATGGGCACCTCCTGGCCCTGCTGCCCACCCTGCTTCTGATGCCAGCCAGGAGNTTGATGAAGACATTAAAGAGGACAAGGCCCAGAAATGAGCCCTTGGGGACACCACTGGTGACCAGACACCAGCCAGATTAGCTCCCTTCCCCAGCACTCTTGGGGCCCAGCTATCACCAAGTGCAGAGGTCACTGAGCCAAGCCTTGTGCCAGGAGTTTCTGAAGGATTCTGACTTGAACTAAGTTACTAACTAAGAACACTTTCAAAGCCTAGTTAATGAAGGAATAAGCAATCACTCCAGTGCCAAAGGGCTACCTGTGACCCTGGACATGAGGCTTCTGCTCTGCTTTTGGAGCTCAGCTTCCCCCTTGACATTTAATTATTAGCAAAATGAGATAATAGATCTTGAGTGTCTCTAGGAGACTTCTCACTCCTGAGTTCCCTCATCCCTGGAGCCACTCAGAAGGAAAACAAGCCATGGATGAAGTCACATTAGTGTTTACTAACCCAGACTGAGGTTTCAACCCCAGCTCTTCCATCCTTATTCCAAACTCAGCCAACTCTTGGTTCTTCACAGGCTGGTTTTCCATCTGGAACTCAGGGACAAGGAAAACCTCCCCCATCTCCCCAGTGTTTTGAGGATTTCATTAGGTAGCAATTAGGGAACACAAATCTGGAGGCCCCACAGAGTTCTGCTGTGCCTGCAGGACCCCTGGGGTGGGTGAAGCTGCAAGAGCAGAGGGCATCTGCTCAGCATATGGGCACTCAGAGGGGGATGGCTTGCACCCAAGGTGCTGCTCCTGTTTCTGGCAAGCAATGCTGCTGAGACAGGAGACTGAGAGACAAGCAGAAACCATATTAAAGATCCCTAAAAAAAAAAAAAATCCCTGAGGATCTGTTTCACAGCTGCTGAATGTCCAAAGCAAAGCAGAAGATCTGTGTCAGGGTTTTTTGGTTTTTTTTTTTTTTTTTCCCCCCTCAGTGCTGCCTGGTTTGAAAGGCAGATTTGCAAGAGAGAAATGAGGGGACATTGTAACCAGGAGACCACAGGAGCTGCCTGCTGCTGGGAACCAGCTTCTTCAAGGCCTCAAGGAGAAGTCTGCAGCCTAACATCAAAAACCAGACACAAAAGGACCAGAACTGAAGATCTGATGCAGTTTCTGTCCTCTGGAACACCCCCAGGGTGGGATATTAGATGATTACACACAAAGAGATGACATACCCCAGATTTCATGGATCTCCTCTAATACTCCCTCTGAGATGTGCTGAAGGGTCTAAAGAAATAACAGCTCATGTTCTCAGCTGTATAAGGTATTAGGAGAAGAGCAAACGTGTCTTCAAAGCTGCTCCTCAGAGTCTCTTATGAGTTATTGCATATTCCCCAAGTACTGACCATGACTACTTTGCCTCACACCTTTGCATGGTGAGAAAGTTCTTCCCCATGAGAGTGGTGAGGCCCTGGAACAGGTTGCCCAGAGAGGTTGTGGCTGTCCCCTCCCTGGAGGTGTTCAAGACCAGGCTGGATGAGGCCTTGAGCAAGCTGGGCTGGTGGGAGGTGTCCCTGCCCGTGGCAGGGGGCTGGAACTGGATGAGCTTTGAAGTCTCTTTCAGCCCAAATAATTCTGTGATTCTGTGACCTGTCTTGTGCCACTTCAGTCCCATGACAAATAACATAAAGATGGGAGAAGAAAATAAAGGGAATTCCTGAAAACTAAACACCCTGTGATGACAGGCCCAGGGCAGCCCACAGGCTTTTCCTGCCTATCATTTCTCCTCTGACACCTTCCTCACACGACTCACCTCACTCAGGCAGCTCCCTGCTCCCCTGCCTGACTGCAGCAGGGTTTGGGGAGCAGAGAAGAGCAGCCAGAACCTCTTTCAGCTGCTAAGCAGTGAGTTGGTCACGCTGCCTGCTCTTCAGCACAGCCTCTTCCTGCCCCCTCTTCCTCTTCTCTCATCTGCCTCTACCTCTGGTAGCTTTGATCTCTGTAGCAGCACAGAGAGCCCACAGTCCCTGTCTGCACCAGCACCCTTTGGGTCCATGAGAAAATGAGGTCAGGCCTTCCCCTGTTCTCTCCTGCTTCGCTTCCAGCAGACACTAACAGCAGCTCAGGATCTCTTTCCTGCCAGGGCAGGCTTGAAAATGACCTTCCTAAACCGTGACGGATGCCAGAAGGCAGCTCCTGTGTCTTCTCTT
The DNA here is from genome assembly GCA_013399975.1 of Indicator maculatus. Lineage (NCBI taxonomy): Eukaryota > Metazoa > Chordata > Aves > Piciformes > Indicatoridae > Indicator > Indicator maculatus. The sequence continues at coordinate 119,156 of VXBD01010464.1, read as the reverse complement.
ACGTAAGGAGAGCTCCTGCCACAGACAGCTCACTGCTCTTGTTGGTCCAGCTGCTCCTGCAGACACCCAAAGCCCTGACAACTGCAAAAGCAGCTGTGAGCATGGCAGAGGCTCCAGGAGAAATCACTCTGCTGAGCACCCCCAAGCTCATGAACACAAATTCTCAGTAGCCTGGACTGGAAAAGGACATGAGAAAGGGCAGATGGCAGAGATTTTTCCTTCTAAGGGCTTGTAAAGACAAGGTATGAAGGACTGGAAGGGCACAGAGGAAAGACAACCAACTGGAGGGCTTTGAGCAGCCCTACGGTTTTAAACCATTACTCAAGACCACAGCTATCATCAGCTCCCCAGACATAAGCTACATCCCTTCATGGCAGGATTTAGAGAGTGACAGAGACTCCCTGTGACCAGCAAGAGGAGAGGGCCAGCACTTGGCTCCTGCTGCCAGCCTGCCCCTGGCAGCCCTCAGGCCGCTGCGAGGGCATTGAGTTACAGGCGCCGCTTGGCTCCCCTCTTTCTGGCCAGCAGTAATCCAACCTCCTGACCAGAATCAAATTCAGGCCTCTCCCCAAGCCATCGTGACAATGTCCTTCTGCCCTCTGGTCAGGAAGGAGGACGCTGGACTGACTAAAGCAGGAGCTGGCCTGACAGAGATGGATTCCTCTCCCTGTTGGCAATACCCTGCAGCTCCCCCACCCACGCTCCTGCCAAAGTAATGATTTTTCTTTTGCAAGCACAACGCACAGACGTGCTTCAGAGCCTCTCAACGTGACAGACGTGGTGACAACTTCAGCTATTAAAAGGATGAGAGAACTTTAGCTACGATGCTGGGAAGCTGCTCTAGGCCACACTAGGACTCCCCCACGTTTTGTATTAAGGAATAAGCGCGTTCATCTCCAGACAGGGAGAGAAAGGATTGGTGATGAGCAGCCCCAGCTCCACCGCTACACCCACTAGCCTCTCCCCAGAGGCCTCACCGTGACGCTGGAGAAGCACGTTTAGTCAGAGCCCCTCAGCATGGGGAGCAAGCCACCCGTCGAGAAGCACGTTTAGTCAGAGCCTCTCAACATGGGGAGCAAGCCACCCGTCATGCTCCCAGCACCTGCCACACGCTGCCCAGCAGCAGGAGCTTTGTTCTGGGCTCGGCTACGACCCGCGATGACCAACCGCTGCCGCCCTGCCGCAGCCCTACAAGGCCGGGGAGGCACAGAGGAGCGGGTCTGGAGACAGAGTAGAAAATGGGGATGGAAGGCCGGGCAGAACGACTCCCTGTAGCATCCCCGGCAACGGGGGGATGAAGCAGAGGTGAATGGGAGCGGCTGGGGCCGGACTGCAGCCCCCCACGCCTGGCGAGGCCGCGGTCCCTTTAAGAGGCCTAGAAGGCGCTCCCGGTTCGCCGCCCGGCCGCGCACGCCCC
>VXBD01010464.1:97042-117387 GCA_013399975.1 Indicator maculatus | reverse complement strand
AAAAAAGTCTAATTTATTACATTTGTCTCATTCGTAGTCAAGATATTCATCCATCAACTTAGTACATTGTGCTTTGAGAGATACGGCAGGGGGGTTGGAACCAGATGATCCTTGAGGTCTCTTCCAACCCTAACAATTCTGTGATTCTGTATAAAGGTATCTGGGGCGAGGGTTTCATTTCATTTTCCTCACCCCAAAATTAAATGACCCCTTTCAGCATCTTAAAAAACCCCAAAAATTAAATGCTCAGAGAGGGAGCTCAAGAAACTGCTCTGAAATCCTCCAGTTTTCCCCCAAACACCCCAGCCTAGAGGTGCTGCCTGCCAGCAGATGGCGGCCGGACACTTAAAACAAAATAACACTCCAGCCCAAAAAAATCCCGACGAGAACGCTGTGCTTTGCCCTCGCCCCCTCTGCAGCCACCTCCAGTCACCCCCTCCTCAGCTAAGCCCAGAATCTGGGCAGAAAACTGCTGGGCACCCTGACAGCCCCTTTTTTTTGCGGGGGCTGTTTATGGAAAATGGATCCACTAATGGGGTTTTGCCTTTTGGAAGGGATTTATATCCTGGGATTTCACCCCAGAGGGGTGGGAGATGGTGTTCTCCTTCCCTGGGAGAGGTGCAGACCACACAGGACTGATGTGGGTGGGAGGAAAGGGTGCAGCAGCCCCAGGCTGTTCCTACCCATCCTCTGGGATTTTTCCAGAAGGAAACAGGAACCCTGTTTTCAAGCAGCCAGTGCCTGGCATTGTTGGCTCTATCCACAGCCTATTGAGTATCCCAGCAGCGTTATTCTTGGATATTTCCCTCCATCCTGCCTGTTTTCCCCATGCCATAAGAAATCCCATTCCTGGCCACACCACCTCTGTTTGAGACCAAAAATCCAACAAAACTGAGTGGGAACATCAGGAATCTCTTAGGGATGTGATCTTAATGGTTGCATACACACACAGAGAGGTCAGTGCTGGGTTACTTACGTGCCTGTGGGCACATTCCATGTCTCCAGTCAGGTAATGCCAGCCTTCCAGAAGGCATCTGGAGCATTTGATTTCACAAGGCACATGTGCAGGATGCTGAGCACCAAGCTCTGTGGTAGACGCAGGTCTGTAGAAGACAGAGATGATGGTGGTGGATTCCTCTGCCCTTTCCCTAGAGAAACAACATCACCCCACAGCTGGGCAAAAGGCAGCCTCAGCATGCCCAGGTGCACATACCCCTGTGGGGTAGGGCTTCAGCAGCACCAAGGGCTCCTTCCCTTCCCACTGTGGTTTAACAGGCACTCACTGTCCTTCAGGCATGGGGACAGGTCCCATCTTCTCTCTTCGCCAGGCCATCCTCACCTCATGGCCCACCTCAGGAGGTGGCTAGGCCTTGGGGAACACCCAGGGGCATGGTGCAGCTGTGGCAGGTGGTGAGGTGAGCCCTGAGCCTGCGGGCAGGGAGGATCCCTAAGTCCTGGCAGTGCCACCCCTGGGAGAGAAGATGAAGAAGGGGCGAGGCGTGAGGAGAAGGCAGGCGGGCGGGCGACGCCTGCGAGGCAGCTGGGGAGGGGAGGGAACCGCCCTGCCACCTTCTTCTCAGAGCCGACCTCCCCAACATGGCGGCCCCGCCCGCCCGTCTCTTCCAACATGGCGGCAGGAGTGCGCGTCTGCCGCGGTGAGACCCTCTAAACATGGCGGCTCCCCCTGGCCGGAATAAAGCCTCTTTGCTGGGGTAGAATTGACCTTCCCATCATGGCGTGTATTACCACGTGACCTTCTCTCCCCGCCCCCTCCCGGTCATGTGACGCTGGGCCGGCCTGCGCATGCGCAGTGTGCTCCCNAGCGACCCCGTGGAGCAGCTTCCTCCGGGAGGGGAGGAATGGGGAGCGGCGGCGGGTCAGCGTCCCTTCCCGGGGGAGCGGGGCGGCGGTGGGCCCGGCCCCTTAGGGCGGGACAGGCCTCGCCTACCGGGGGGATCCCCGATTTGGGGACTCGAGGGGAGAAGAGTTAGCCGCAGTTTTCCACCCTCATCTCTTTTGGGGTGGGTCCCCATTGAGGACAGAGCCCCCCGGCGTGCCTTAGCTCCCCGCCCCGAGGGCTGCGAAGTGGGGAGGCTCCTTCCGTGACCGATGTGGGGCAAGGTAAATGCAGCCTCGGCGGCTTCTCCGGTGCTGGGAGTGAGCAAAACCTACCTTCTCCCTCCCTCAAAAAAATACTCCGAATTTCCCCTTAAATATCAGCGCTGGGGCGTTGTGGCAGCGCGGGAGGGAAGGGTGCTGGCGGCTGTGGGGTGCTCCAGAGGCTCCTGTCTCGTACGCGTTAAAACAAAGGTGAGGCTCAGCCTCCGGTTATTCCCCACATAACCCCGTCCGCATCCGCAGCAGCAGCCTTCGTGCCTCTGGTGCTGCTCACCCTAGGTGTGTACATCTATTTGTTTTGGTCCCGAAAGCTTTTGCATTACATCAGTAGCGGTGGCAAGCTCGGCTCGTTAGCAGCCTAACAAGGCTTGGGGTGTTGCTCCTCATTGTCTTCGGTGGTCGTCTTTTGTCGCTGGTTTGAAAAGGGCTTTCTTTATGGTTATTTGCTTATTGTTTTTTCATTGTTGTAACGACGGGGCTGGGCTGAGCAAGAGGCTTCAGGGCTCGGCTGGATGCTCGGAGCTCACTCGGGAGGATTAGCTCCTGCTGCCTGCAGGATGCTGCTCGAATCTCTCTGGGCTGAAGTGCCTCTCTTCGAGCCCCTTTTGGGTTTTTGAGATGGGGCAAGGATGTTTCTTAAGAGCCTTGGTACCTTGTTTTTAATATCCTAACCTCTAATTAATGCTGGGAGGATAGAACAAAAGAGAAGTGGTGCAAACTGAAACGTTTGTCTGCAGCGTGGTGAAGCAGTTCCTGATGTGGGGACTGCGATGTGTGTGTGAGATAACATCCAGCTGATCACTGGGGATGTCCTTTGTATTGAGATGCCTTTAATTATCCCTGCTGAGACTGGCTCCTGCTGCGGGTCAGCAGCTGGAAGTCTCTTCCTTTGCTAAAGGGGACGTGGAGGAAAATAAATCACAGCTGAGGTGCTGCTGACCTAAATGTGTAAGCTGGGTGTAAGGATACTGTAGCCACCCTGCCCTTTTCCAGGGCATCTCTCTCCCATGATGTCTTTCCCTCCATGGCTTTGCCCACCCTGTCCTTTTCCAGGGCATCTCTTTCCCTCCATGGCTTTGCCCACCCTGCCCTTTTCCAGGGCATCTTTTTCCCTCCATGGCTTTGCCCACCCTGCCCTTTTCCAGGGCATCTCTTTCTCTCCATGGCTTTGCCCACCCTGCCCTTTTCCAGGGCATCTCTTTCTCTCCATGGCTTTGCCCACCCTGCCCTTTTCCAGGGCATCTTTTTCCCTCCATGGCTTTGCCCACCCTGCCCTTTTCCAGGGCATTTCTCCCCCATGATGCCTTTCCCTCCATGGCTTTGCCCACCCTGCCCTTTTCCAGGGCATTTCTCCCCCGTGATGTCCTTCCCTCCATGGCTTTGCCCACCCTGCCCTTCCAGAGTGAAGCCTGAATCAAGCCTGCTGCCTTGCAGGTGGCCTCCTGAAGCCCTAAATAGCTGCTGCAGTGTCCTAACAAACTGCTTTATTTTGCAACCCCAGCCCTTCCAGACACCCAAGTCTCTGAGCTGGCTGGGTGTTGACTGAAGAGTGAAGAGACTCCCTGTTATTTCCTCGTTTCCATAGCCCTGTGTGTTCCCATTTCCATCTCTTCTTCCTTTTCCTCACTCTTCTGCCAGAGAAAGGCTCAATACCAGCAGCTTTCCTTTTGGTTCTGTGTCCAGCTCTGTGGCCCCCAGCATAAGAAGGACATGGACCTGCTGGAGTGGGTCCAGAGGAGGCCACCAAGATGACCAGAGGGCTGAAGAAGCTCTGCTGTGGGGACAGGCTGGGAGAGTTGGGGTTGTTCAGCCTGGAGAAGGGAAGGCTCCAGGGAGACCTCAGAGCTGCATTTCAATATCTGAAGGGGGCTACAGAAAGGCTGGGGAGGGACTGTTCAGAAGGGCCTGTGGGGATAGGATCAGGGACAATGGACTGAAACTGGAGCAGGGCAGATTGAGGTTAGACATCAGGAGGGAGTTCTGCACAGTGAGGGTGGGGAGACACTGGAACAGGCTGCCCAGGGAGGTGGCTGAGGCCCCATCCCAGGAGACATTCAAGATTGGATTTATGTGTCCCTGTGCAGCCTGATCTAGGTGGAGGTGTCCCTGCTGGGTGCAGGGGGGTTGGGCAAGATGACCTTTGAGGGTTCTTCCCAACCCAGTGCAATCTGTGAAGCTGTGGCTGTGTCCTTTAGGTTTGCTTGAGGTCAGTCTGCCCCTGGGGTTGGAATCATGAGAGAAGAAAGCAACCTGGGTGGGATTCCTGTCGGTTTCCAAGGCAGAATGCTGCCTGGCTCTTTGCAGAGGGGAAATGAAGAGCTGTCAGTGCCTGAGGTGGAGCAGGGCTGTTGGACCTGCCTGTCTCCAGCAGCAGCAGAGTCCCATCCAGGGCTTGTTTTCACATAGCCAAGATGTTTGTGCATGTTTTTCTTGCTGCTTTACAGGTGACTCCACCCCAGCTGCATTTTTTTTTTTTTTCCCCACCATGGCAAGGGAAATGCTTGGCTTTGAAAGACTGCATGGTTTGAACAGCAGCAGTTTTCCAGACCTCTGCTGATTTCCCCTCCTGGATGTCTAATTTTGTATTTTAGTTTGGCTTTATTTAGTCTCTGGGACTCAAATTTCCATCGTGTTTGGCTGTCAGAGAATCACAGAATGGTTTGGGTTGGAAGGGACCTCAAAAGCTCATCCATGGGCAGGGAGAACTCCCACCAGCCCAGCCTGATCAAAGCTTCATCCAGCCTGGCCTTGAACACCTCCAGGGAGGGGACATCCACAGTCTCCCTGGGCAACCTGTTCCACTGTCTCATCACCCTCACTGCCAACAATTTCTTCCTCATCTCCAGTCTCAATCTCCCTTTTCCAGCTTCAGTCCATTCCCTTTCATCTTATCACTCCAAGCCCTTGCCAAAACTCCCTTCCTGGCTTTCTTCTCTCGTCAGAGAGGCTCTGGAAGAAATCTCACCTGCACAGCAAACATTTTTGAACAGGTGTTACCCTTTCACTTGGCCACTTCAAGCCCTGGGGGTTGCTGGCTGCTGCCTCAGGCAGGTTCTGGAGGGGGTGTTTGGGACAGGGATGTACTGGAGAGTGTCCAGTGGAGGCTGTGAGGATGATGAAGGGAACTGGAACATGTCTGATGAGGAAAGGCTGAGAGCCCTGAGGCTGTCTAGCCTGGAGAGGAGAAGGCTGAGAGGAGATCTTATGAATCTTTACAAAGATCTGAGGGGTGGGGGTCAAATAGAAGGGGCCAGGCTCTTGTCAGTGGTGCCCAGGGACAGGCCAAGGGGCAGAGGGCACAAACTGGACCCCAGGAGGTTCCACCTGAGCAGGAGGAGAAAGTTGTTTGGTGTGAGGGTGCTGAGCCCTGGAGCAGGCTGCCCAGAGAGGTTGTGGAGTGTCCTTGTGTGGAGAGCTTCCAACCCCACCTGGATGTGTTCCTGTGTGACCTGCCCTGGGTGACCCTGCTCTGAGAGGGGGGTAGGACTGGATGACCTCCAGAGGTCCTTTCCAACCATTCCATGACTCTGTGTTTGTTCCCAAGGATGTGCTCAGCTCTCCTGTCCCTAGTCACAGGAAGTGTTCACATTCACCAGAAGGAGCAACAGCAGCAGGAGCTTTGGAGGGGGAGGCTGGGGCTGGGCTGTTCTGTGTGTGCCCAGCACAGGACTGATTTGTCATGGGCAGGTTGGGGGCTTCCACAGCCACACTGGGTTTCAGCACAGCCAGCTTCAGCCACTGCCAGTTCCAGCCACTTCCACAGGATGTGAGGGAGTGCTGCTGGAAAAGGCTTCCCCCTTGCTGTGTAAACAGAGCAGCTCCTCCAAGGGAAGTTGCTCTCCCCCTGTGTTTGGTCATGGTGGGCTTGGTTGGCAAACACTGGGTCAGGCTTTGCTCTGACAACCTTTTCTGAGGGGTGAAGGTAAAAGAAGCTTCAAGCCCTTGGCTGTGGAAATGCAGCAAGGTGTGGGGAGGGCTCTGAGGGCACTTAGAAGGTGTGGGAGCCAGAGCTGGGATTGGGTTCAGAGCATCACAGGATGGGAGGGGTTGGAAGGGACCTCTGGAGATCACCCAGCCCAAGCCCCCTGCCAGAGCAGGGTCACCCAGGGCAGGGCACACAGAACACAGCCAGGAGGGTTCTGAATGTCTCCAGAGCAGGAGACTCCACAACCTCTCTGGCAGCCTGCTCCAGGCTCTGCCACCCTCACAGAGACAAAGTTTCCTCTCCTGTTCCCATGGCTCCTCCTCTGCTCCAGCTTGCCCCCAGTGCCTCTTGTGCTGTCCTTGGCCATCCCTGAGCAGAGCCTGGCTCCAGCCCTGCACATCTGCATCCCCAGCAATGAGGGCAGCCCTCAGGCTGCTCTGCTCCCAGCCCCAGCTCCCTCAGCCTGGCCTCACAGGAGATGTTCCACTGCCTGCAGCAGCTCTGGGGCTCTGGGCTGGACTCTCTCAAGCACTTCCCTGAGGTCCTTCTTGACCTGAGGGGCCCACAGCTGGACACAATATTCCAGATGTGGCCTCAGCAGGGCAGAGCAGAGGGGGAGGAGAACCTTCCTTGACCAACTTACCACATCCCTGCTGATCCCCCCCAGGATGCCCTTGGCCTTCCTGGCCACAAGGGCACATTGCTGGCTCCTGGGCATCCTTCTGTGCACCAGGACCCCCAGATCCCTTTCCCCTGCTCTGCTCTCCACCAGGTCAGTCCTCAACCTGTGCTGCTCCATGGGGTTGTCCTTTCCCAGATTCAAGACTGAGTCCAAATTTAGATAAAAGCCTTTGGAAAGAGGACTCCAGTGGCACTAATATGTTTCTCCAGGTAAGAACTCCTTTTGGAGTGCAAATTTGGACCTAAATGGGACTGTCTGCAGCTGGTGACATGCCTGAGAGACACACCAGGGTATCTGGGCTGGATGCAGCTTAGAAATTCAGGTCAGAATCCCCTGTGAGCTCACTTGCCTCTGAGATGAAAGCAGAGCAGAGTGACACAGCCACATCACAGATCTTGGCTGGGGTGGAGCACAAGGTGCAGAAGGTCACAGTCTGACAGTGCAGCAGAGGTTGGAAGAGACCTGAGGAGATCCACCAGGGCCATGAGGATGATCTGCTCTGCTGTGAGGACAGACTGAGAGTTGGGGCTGTTCAGTCTGGAGAAGAGAAGGCTCTGAGGTGACCTTCTTGTGGCCTTCCAGGATCTGAAGTGGGTTACAAGAAAGCTGGGGAGGGACTTTTTAGGATCTCAGGGAGTGACAGGACTGAGGGGGATGGAATAAAGCTGGAAGTGGGGAGATTCAGACTGGACATGAGGAAGAAGTTCTTCCCCAGGAGAGTGGTGAGAGCCTGGAATGGGTTGTCCAGGGAGGTGGTTGAGGCTCCATCCCTGGAGGTGTTTGCAGCCAGGCTGGATGAGGCTCTGGCCAGCCTGATCCTGGTGTGAGGTGTCCCTGGGCATGGCAGGGGGGTTGGAACNCACTGTAAGGAAGTTTCTCCTCATGTTGAGCTGAAATCTTCTCTGGTCAAGCTTGAACCAATTGTTCCTTGGCTTATTGCTGTGCACCATTGAAAAGAGCCTGGCCCCCTCCCCTTGCCCCCCACCCCTCAGCTATTGATAGATATTGATCAGATCCCTCTCAGCCTTCTCCTCTCCAGACTAAACACCCCCAGGGCTCTCAGTCTCTCTTCACAGGGGAGGTGCTCAAGTCCCCTAAGATGTGGGACTTGCCTTCAAGAGCTTGTGCTTCAAGAGCTGCACAGCCTGGGCTGCTGCAAAACAGCCTGGCCAGCAGCCTGAGAGGTGATTGTGTCACCCTGCTCTGCTCTGTGAGAGCTCACCTGCAGTGCTCTGCCCAGTTCTGGGGCCCCCAACACCAGAGAGAGATGGACCTGATGGAGAGGGTCCAGAGAAAGGTCACCAAGATGATCAGAGGGCTGGAGAACCTCTGCTGTGGGGACAGGCTGAGGGAGTTGGGCTTGTTCAGCCTGGAGAGGAGAAGGCTGCAGGAAGGCCTTAGAGCTGCATTTCAATATCTGAAGGGGGCTACAGGAGAGCTGGGGAGGGACTGTTCAGAAGGGTCTGTGGGGATAGGATGAGGGACAATGGTTTGAAACTGGAGCAGGGCAGGTTTAGGTTGGCCATCAGGAGGGAGTTCTGCACAGTGAGGGTGGGGAGACACTGGAACAGGTTGCTCAAGGAGGTGGCTGAGTCCCTGGAGACATTCAAGGTCAGCCTTGATGTGGCCCTGAGCAACCTGCTCTAGTGGGAGATGTCCCTGCTGGGGCAGGGGGGGTGGACAAGATGACCTTTGAGGGTCTCTTCCAACCCAAACCATTCTCTGATTCTCTCTTTCAGGGTGAGTCACCAAATGCTGTAGACCTTCAGTTAATCCCACTGGCCCATGCTGTGGACATTGTTCTCTTCCCCCTTTCTCTGGCCATGCTAAACATCTTTATCTTTGCTAAGTACTGCAACATCCATGACTGAAAATATTTGTTCCCACCCCCTCTTGAGATAGTTCAGGCAACAGCAATTTGCAGCTCAGAGCTGATGAATCTCTTCAGACTCATTCTGAAACCTCAGCTGCTTTGGTTTGTTCTGTGCTTGTGCTCAGGTGAGGTTTTTGGGGTTTTTTTTTGAAGGCTGAAGCTGAGCTGGTGGAGTAACCTGAATTTCTCTAGGGCTGCTCATTGGGTTAACACTGATGTGCTGTGGTAACACTTCCCTTCCACCACTGCTCTTGTCAAACCTCAGATGGGTGGTGATAGTCCTGTCAGTGCTTTGAGATGCTTTTAAGGGTAGCCCACATCTTAGATCTTCCCAGCAAGCTGTGTTTGGGGAAAAAAGGCTTTTGCTTGAGGTGGTTGTGAAGGGATAATCATAGAATCCTAGAATGGCTCAGGTTGGAAGGGACCTCAAGAGATCATCTACTCCACCCCCCCTGCCATGGGCAGGGACACCTCTCAGCCAGACTCAGCTGCTCAAGGCCTCATCCAGCCTGGCCTTGAACACCCCCAGGTTGGAGGCAGCCACAGCCTCCCTGGGCAGCCTGTGCCAGAGTCTCACCAGCCTCACACTGAAGAACTTCTTCCTCAGCTCCACTCTAACCCTGCTCTGCCTCAGCTTCAAACCATTCCCCTTGGCCTGGCTCAGACACCCTCAGGAAAAGTCTCTCTGCAGCCTTCCTGCAGGATCCCTTCAGGTCCTGGCAGGCAGCTCTAAGGTCCCCCTGGAGTCTTCTCCTCTGCAGTCTGCACACCCCCAGCTCCCTCAGCCTGTGCTCACAGCAGAGCTGCTCCAGCCCTGGGATCATCTTTGTGGCCTCCTCTGGCCTCACTCCACAGCTCTGTGTCCTTCTGTGCTGGGGACACCAGACCTGGAGGCAGGATTGGAGGTGAGGTCTGAGCAGAGCAGAGCCCAGGGGCAGAATCCCCTCTGCTGCCCTGCTGCCCACACTGCTCTGGCTGCAGCCCAGCACACAGCTGCCTGAGGGCTGCAGGAGGGCACTGCTGGCTCCTGGGGAGCTGCTCAGCACCCCCAGGTCCCTTTCTTCAGGGCTGCTCTCAACCCACTCAGCACCCAGCCTGGATTTGTGCCTTGGGTTGGCCTGATCCAGCTGCAGGACCTTGCCTTGTGACTTGTTGAACCTCCTGTGGTTGGCACTGGACACTTCTCCAGCCTGTCAAGCCCCTTCTGATGGCCATCCCTGCCCATCAGCCAAACCCCTGCTTTGTGCTGCACCTTCTGCACCAGCCAAGCTCCCTGGGAGGCTGCAGAAATTCCTGCTCTTGCTCTTAAGGTCTGTCTGCCAGTGCCACACTTCAGCAGGCAAAAGATCATCTCTGGCTTGAGTGCTTTCAGGTTTTGGGGCTAAAAAGCAGCTCTTAAATGTAAAAGTCTTGCTGTGAAGTCAGGGTGACTGCAGGACAGCTGCCCATCCCAAAGGCTTTCACCTTGGGGACTCTGGGCTATGGATCAGTGGTTCCAGCTGCATTTTGTCATGCTGGAGCAATGCTGCAAGGGATTTATCTGCACTTGGGGTGCAGTTCTCCTCCCAGTGAGCCCCCAGGGGAGGAGGCTGCGTGTGTGCAGGGTCTGCAGCCTGCTCAGAAAGCCAAATTCTGCCCAAAGCGAACATTTCACAGGTTAGAAGGGACCCTCAAAGGTCATCTTGTCCAACCCCTCTGCAGTCAGCAGGGTCAGTGATTCTCTGTGTTTTATCCCTGGCTCTGGTGTCAGATCCTTTTGCCAGCCTGCCCAGAGCACTTTGAGTGAGAAGGCCAAAGAGCAGCTCCTCCTGTGCTGCTGTTGTCACATCTGCAGACACTGAGCTCCACTCCTCCAGGAGCAGCTCCCTTCCAGCTCTCCCACTGCAGCCCTGGCCCTTCCTGTGTTTGTTTTCCAGCTGGTTGTTTGCTTTCCCCTGTAGCTGGGGACTCTGCAAACCTCCTGGACCTGGGACAGGACACGTGGGATGCTTTAGCTTGCTCTGATCTTGATGTTGGATGCTCTGGGATGCTGGGCTTTCACAATATGTGATAGGAGGTGGTTGCCTCACTCTTGTGCTGGCTACAGTGCCAGGCTGTGCTTCCTGCTTAGAGAGGGGAGGGTTAGGTTGGACATGAGGAACAATTTCTGTCCTGCAAGAGTGGTCAGGGGTTGGAACAGGCTGCCCAGGGTGGTGTTGGAGTCCCCATCCCTGGAGTGTTCCAGAAACCTGTGGCCATGGCACTCTGGGCCATGGTTTAATGGCTGTGGTGGTGGTGTGTTGATGGTTGGACTCCATGATCTTGGAGATCTTTTCCAACCCAAGCAATTCTATGATTGATTCTCTGAAGGGAGGCCTGTGGGCAGGACAGCTCTTGTTTGGGATGTTAGTGGAGCTGTTGGGCTGCTGCAGGGAGCAGAGGTTTGGCTTAGAGGTAGAAATGGATTTGAAATGAGGACAACATCCCTGGCTTCGCCTTTGTTTCTTAACATATCCTGAGGTTCCTGGAGTGGTTTGACTTGGGAAGGGACCTTAAAGATAGCCAGTTCCAACCTCCCTGCCATGGGCAGGGACACCTCCCACCAGCCCAGCTTGCTCAAGGCCCCATCCAAGCTGGCTTTGAACACCTCCACTGTAGGAGACCCCACAGCTTCTCTGGGCAACCTGTTCCAGTGCCTCACCACCCTCCTGCAGAAGCATTTCTTCTTCCTGTCCAATTAAATCCAGCTCCTTCCAGTTTGGAGCCATCACCCCTCATCCTCTCCTTCCATGCCTTGGTCAGAAGTCCCTCTGCAGCTCTCCTGTAGCCCCTGGGAAGCTGCAGAGGATGTGGATTTGTTGAGGGTATCTTCGCTCCCAGCCCCCATCAAAACCACAGCAGAGCCTTGGGCGCTCTGCATATCGACCTTAACTCAGGGGGAGGGGGTGGCCTGGTTGCTTCAGCATGCTTCAGGGAGCCAGGAACCTCCAGCATTGTCATCCTGGTGCTGTTGAGGGCTTGCTTGGCCTCAGCTTGTCGGAGCCTTTGTTGCTCACCTGTGAAATGAGGTCGGTGGCGGGGCTGGGACACGCTGCGCCTTGCGGAGAATCCCAGAGTGCCTGCTCGGGAGGTCAGGGCTCACCTGCTCCAACCTTTCTGGGGAATAGTTCAGTTGGAATGAGGTGGCCCAGCAGCCTGCCAAGCTGAGGCTGAGACCTGACCAATATAAAGGAATCCACCACTTCCCTTGGGAGATTATGGCTGAGGGAGTTGGGGCTGTTCAGCCCGGAGAAGAGAAGGCTCCAGGCAGACCTCGGAGCAGCTTTCCAGGACCTGAAGGGCTCCAGGAGAGCTGGGGAGGGGCTTCTGACAAGGTCTTGCAGTGACAGGATGAGGGGAATGGCTTTGAGGTGGAAGAGAGGAGATTGAGACTGGAGATGAGGAAGAAATTCCTTAGTGAGGGTGGGGAGAGACTGCAACAGGTTGCCCAGGGAGGCTGTGGATGCTCCCTGCCTGGAGGTGTTCAAGGCCAGGCTGGATGAGGCCTTGAGCAAGCTGGGCTGGTGGGAGGTGTCCCTGCCCATGGCAGGGGGTTGGAACTGGATGAGCTTTGAGGTCCCTTCCAAGCCAAACCATTCCATGACTCTGTGAACTCCCTGGGAGCTCCTGGATGCTCAGCACCATCACGACTCAACTATTTATTTGCCTGCACAAGGACTCCCAACCCCAAATCCTGTTTTTTTGCTGACTTTGGAGTCCCTGCCCATGGCAGGGGGGTTGGAACTGGATGATTTTGAAGGTCCCTTCCAGCCCAAACCATTCTGTGACTCCTGTGCAGTGTGCCCTTGATGGTTCACTCCTGCTGGCAGCTTTCCTCAAAGGCTTCTCAGGAGCTAGTTTGGAGGTGCCATACAAACTGATCTGGTGTGAGGAGGCAAGTGGACATCACAACAGCAGGCTTTCAGTCTTAGACACAACCATAGACTGGTTTGGGTTGGAAGGGATCTCCAGAGGTCATCCAGTCCAACCCCCCTGCAGCCAGCAGGGACATCCCCAACTAGAGCAGGTTGTCCAGAGCCCTGTCCAGCCTCACCTTGAATATCTTCATGGATGGGGCTTCAACCACCTCCCTGGGCAACCTGTTGCAGTGTTCCACCACCCTCATGATGCAGAACTTGTTCCTAACATCCAATCTAAATCTGCTCTGCTCTGATTCCAAACCCCTGCCCCTCATCCTGTCCCTGCAGGCCTTTGCCTGCAGTCCCTCTGCAGCCTTCTCCTAGCCCCTTCAGGTACTGGAAGGCCTCTATTAGGTCTCCCTGGAGCCTTCCCTTCTCCAGGCTGAGCAACCCTTGCTGCAGCCAAGCAGCTCAGGAGTTAAGATCAGGAGGAGAGCATCATTTGCAGCACTCATCCACCACTAATGTCCCTGTCAAGATGGTTTTTGATAGCTTGGTCTCTTGCTTGCTAACCAAGATAAAAACATTGCATCAGCAACCTGCTGCCAGCTCAGCACAGCCCCTGAAAGCTCTGCAGATCGATGGAAATCAAAGCTTGGCTGCCCAGCCTCTGCTAATCCCTGGCTTTTTCCAGCACTTCCTGCCTTTTGCTGCCTGAAAGTCAGTCCCCTTGAGCTCACTTCTGAGGAGATGCCTCAGGGCTGCTCATGACTTATACAATCATTTGGGTTGGAAAAGACCTTTAAGGTCATCCAGTCCAACTCTGCCAGGTCATCACTAAACCCTGTCCCTCAGCACCACATCTCCACGGCCTCAAAACCCCTCCAAGGATGGGGATTGCCTTAAAACCATTCCCCCTTGTCCTGTTGCTACACACCCTTGTGAAAAGTCCCTCTCCAGCTCTCCTGTAGGATCCCTTCAGCTGTTGGAAGGTCCCCCTGGAGTCTTCTCTCCTCCAAGCTGATCAGGCCCAGCTCCAGTTGTTCAGCCTGGAGAAGAGGAGGCTCAGGGCAGACCTCATTGCTCTCTACAACTCCCTGAAGGGAGGTTGTGGCCAGGTGGGGGTTGGTCTCTTCTCCCAGGCACCCAGCACCAGAACAAGAGGACACAGTCTCAAGCTGTGCCAGGGGAGGTATAGGCTCGAGGTGAGGAGAAAGTTCTTCCCAGAAAGAGTAATTGGCCATTGGAATGTGCTGCCCAGGGAGGTGGTGGAGTCACCATCCCTGGAGGTGTTCAAAAGAAGCTTGGATGTGGCACTTGGTGCCATGGTTTAGCTGTCAGGAGGGGTTAGGTGATAGGTAATAGGTTGGACTTGATCAGCTCTGAAGTCTTTTCTAACCTGACTGATTCTGTGATGCCTTCAGCCTGCCCTCATAACAGAAGTGCCCCAGCCTCTGGTGTCAAAAGGAGCTACTGGGGAGCATAAATGTCCATCCCTCTCATCTGCTGGCTGCAGGTGGCAGAGGCTCACCCAGAAGGGAGGTGCTCCATAGGAAAGGCAACTTTGCTGCTTCCCCAGCTGCCTGCTCTGCTGGCTGAGCTGGAGGAGCTGGCTGTGATCCAGAGCTTTCCCAGGCAAGGAAGTCGTGTGCTGGGTCTGACTCTGACACTCTGCTTTCCTGCAGCAGTGTTTGCTCAACACGTGGGCACCTCAGGGATGGTGGCTTCCTCCATGTGGGCAGTGGTGTGATGGGAATTGTGCTGGGAGCAGCTGGTGGGCTCAGCTGGCTGTCCTGTGGAAGGAAAAGTGCTCAGTTTTGATGAGCATCTGTTGCAGACTGCAAAACAAAAATCAGGAACTAAGTCACTCGACACAAACTCACAGAATGTTTTTTCTTGGAAGAGACCTTCAAGATAAGTCCAACCCTTAACCCAGCACTGCCAGGTCACCACTAAACCCTCAGCACCACATCTCCATAGCTTTGGTGCTACTACAGCAAAAGAAGCATCTGCACATCTTCTGAAGTCCTCTATTTTCAAGTCTTACAGAATCACAAAACTCCAGAATGGTCAGGGTTGGAATGCACCTCTGGAGCTCCTCCAGTCCAACCTCCCTGCCCCAGCAGGGCACCCACAGCAGCTTGCCCAGGAGCACAATGCCCAGTGGGGGTTGCAAGCTCTCCACAACAAGGACACTCCACAACCTCTCTGGCCAGCCGGCTCCAGGGCTCNCACCAAACAACTTTCTCCTCCTGCTCAGGTGGAACCTCCTGGGTTCCAGTTTGTGCCCTCTGCCCCTTGGCCTGTCCCTGAGCACCACTGAGCAGAGTCTGGCCCCAGCCTCTTGCCCCCCACAGCTCCTTTAGCTCTTGCTGAGCATTGCTCAGAGCCCCTCTGGGGCTGCTCTTCTCCAGGCTCTCAGCCCCAGGGCTCTCAGCCTTTGCTCCTCACAGAGCTGCTCAGCAGCTTTGCAGCCTCCCCTGGACTCTCTCCAGGGGTTCCAGCAGTTCCCTCTCTCTCTTCAGTTGAACCCAGGACTCCAGATGTGCTCTCTCCAGGGCAGAGCAGAGGGGCAGGAGAACCTCCCTCTGTAACCTGCTGGCCACACTCTTCTTCATGCACCCCAGGACACCATTTAAACCTTCTCGACCGGAAGGGCACATTGCTGGCTCCTGGGCGACTTGTTGACCCCCGGCTCTTCCAGGTCCTTCTCTCTGGAGCTGCTTTCTAAAGCTCCAGAGCTGCTTTTCCACGGTCTCAAAGCCTGTGCTGTGCTGGTTCAGGGCTGGCTCCCGCTCTGCCCGGGGGCGGCGGTGCCTTCGCTCCCACCCCCAGCGGTTGTGCTTCTGCGGGGACGGCTGGCGGGAGGATCCTGCCCGTGGGGAGTGCAGGCAGCCGCCAGGGGGAGCCCCAAACCCTGAGCCGCCGCCCCGACCGCGCAGGGGATTCCAGCGCGGGGTGAGGCCTGCGAGCAAACCGGGCTGGGGAGAGCGGGAAGGGACCTCGAAAGCTCATCCAGTCCAAGCCCGTGCAGTCAACAAGGACATCCCCAACCACAGCAGGTTGCTCAGAGCCACAAACAGCCTCACCTGGAATGGCNTGCTGAGGGCTCCAGAGCTGCCCCAGCACTGCAGGGGAGGTCTCAGCAGAGCACAGCAGAGGGGCAGAATCCCCTCCCTGCCCCTGCTGCCCACACTGCAGGGATCAGCCCAGGACAGGCTGGGGCTGAGCTGGCATTGCTCAGTGCTGGCTCCTGCCCAGCTTTGCACCCTCAGCACCCCCAAATTCTTCTCCTCGGGGCTGCTCTCCAGCCCTTCACCCCCCGTCTGGAATGAATTTGGGGGCTCCCCAGCCCCAAGGGCAGTGCCTTGCATTTGACCTTGTTCACCCTCCTGAGGTTCACACAGGCTCACTCCACCAGGCTGTTCAGATCCCTCTCGATCGATCCCATCCCTCAGGTCCATCAAGCACAGCACTCAGCTTGCTTTCATCTCCAGGTTTGCTGAGGGTGCCCTCAGTCCCACTGTCTGTGTCCTTGATGAAGGCATTAAACAGCTCTGGTCCCAGTGCTGGCCCCTGAGGTCACCACTCGTACTGGAATGTTGCTGAGAAGTTCCTGAGGTGACTCTGGGTGTTTGGAGAACCCCAGCAAGGGTTGATGTTTGATTTACTAATTCTCAGCTCGGTTGGAGCAGTGTGATGTTGATTCCTGAGCTTTCAGAGTTGGGGACCTGCATGTGGGAGGGTTGAATTTTCATCAGGGTAACCCAAAGAACACGACGTCCCCTGTACAGGTGCCTGGCTCCCCCTGATCACCTTTTCACCCAAGAATAAATGAAATTAATTGCCCAGG
The DNA here is from genome assembly GCA_013399975.1 of Indicator maculatus. Taxonomy (NCBI): domain Eukaryota; kingdom Metazoa; phylum Chordata; class Aves; order Piciformes; family Indicatoridae; genus Indicator; species Indicator maculatus. The sequence continues at coordinate 101,058 of VXBD01010464.1, read as the reverse complement.
GTGGTTACACTGAGGGCTTGCTGGCCAGCAGCATGTGTGTGAGCTCAAGTGGTTCCTGAGTCATAGGATTGTTTGGGTTGGAAAAGGCCTCTAAGGTCATCCAGTCCAACCATCAACCCAACACCACCATGGCCACCAAGCCCTGTCCCCAGGTGCCATGGCCTTCCAGGGATGGGGACTCCACCACCTCCCTGGGCAAACTTTTCCAATCCCTGACCACTCTTGCAGCAAAAAAAAAAAAAAAATTCCTTATGTCCAACCCAAACCTCCCCTGGCACAATTTCAGGCTATTTCCTCTTGTCTGTCCTCTTGACTAGGGAGCAGAGACCANACTAGGGAGCAGAGACCAACCCCTACCTCACTCCAACCTCCTTTCAGGGAGTTGTAGGGAGCCAGAAGGTCTCCCCTCAGCCTCCTCTTCTCCAGACTGAACCATCCCAGTTCCCTCAGCTGCTCCTCATAAGATTTGTTCTCTAGACCCTTCCCCAGGCTTCTTTTGTGCTGCTGGTGTTTATCAAGCCTGATTTCAACAGGTCTTAAAACCCTTGAGCTGGTTCAAGGGTGATCACACTCAAAGCCTCTAAATCCCTTGTGGATGCATTTGGAGGATTTGTTGGACACTGGAGATCTTTGCTTGTTCAGCAGCATTCTGCTCGGATATCTGGAGATGGATTTTTTTTTTTTTTTTGGTGCCTTTTGGCCTGGTTCTTGATTTGTTAATATTTTATTAAGCTTTTAGGTCAGATGTGAGGTTTTGTCCTTTTTGTACCATTAGCAGAATCAAAAGATGGATTTTGCTGTGGACACCTGAAGTGTGGTGACATTAAACTCTGCTGGTTCCCCTTCTTCTGATGAGCCATGCCCCTTCTCAAACCTGACCTTCCCAAACCTAACCTTCCCTTCCCTTCCCAAACCTTCCTTTCACAGAAGGAGGGGACACCTTCCTGTCCCTCTGCCCTGGAGAGACCACATCTGGGTCCAGTTCTGGGCTCCTCAGTTCAAGAGAAAGAGGGAACTGCTGGAGAGAGCCCAGCAGAGGCTCAAAGATGTTGAGGGGCCTGGAGCAGCTCTGTGAGGAGCAAAGGCTGAGAGCCCTGGGGCTGAGAGCCTGGAGAAGAGCAGCCCCAGAGGGGAGCTGAGCAATGCTCAGCAAGAGCTAAAGGAGCTGTGGGGGGCAAGAGGCTGGGGCCAGACTCTGCTCAGTGGTGCCCAGGGACAGGCCAAGGGGCAGAGGGCACAAAGTAGAACCCAGGAGGTTCCACCTGAGCAGGAGGAGAAAGTTGTTTGGTGTGAGGGTGCTGAGCCCTGGAGCAGGCTGCCCAGAGAGGTTGTGGAGTGTCCTTGTGTGGAGAGCTTCCAAACCCCCTGGATTGAACTGGATGAGCTCCAGAGGTCCCTTCCAATCCCTCCCCAGTCTGTGACAATTCTCTTGCCCTTGTGCTGTTTCATTGTAGTGGCTGCAGTTCTCAGCACTAAACTGCAGCTACATCAGTCTGGGTTTGTCTCCTGAGCCTCCAGCACCATCCTGCTTTGACACTCAGCAGGGCTCAAGAGGAGCTGCTTGGAGAGAGAGAGATTTGGATTTCCTAGCTTGCAGGTGGAATTTCAGAAGCCTTTCTTTTTCATGGGTCTGAGATGAAAGAAAGAAACAATTTCCTGTGGAAAGGCAGCAAAGGGAGGCAGGGGGGAGGGAGTGGGAAAGGCAAAGCTGTGCTTCAAAGCAGCTCTAATTGCCTGTTTTGCAGGGATAAGAGGAGAAGCTCCATGCAGGTGTCCCCAAGGTCTTCCCTCTTCGACTGGGCACGATGCTCAGCAGCAGCAGACAGGATATTGCTCATCCTTTGCTTTCCCACAGGCTTTGTTTTCTTTTTTTTTTTTTTTTTTTTAACCAAAATCTCTCTTTTTTTTATTATTTTCTCCATTGTTGAACCTGTCCTGCAGTTGATTTTCAAGTGCTTCATCTCTAACTGCTGCAGGTTTTAGAGGACTGGAAATGTGGTTTTATTTTCTGGTGTTTATTCCTACCCCAGATCCAATCATTCTTACAGGTCTGGTTGAGGGAGTTTGGGGCTGTTCAGCCTGGAGAAGAGAAGGCTCCAGGGAGACCTTAGGGCTGAAGGGGCTCCAGGAGAGCTGGGGAGGGACTTGTGACAAGGGCTGGGAGTGACAGGGTGAGGGGAATGGCTTTGAGCTGGCAGAGAGGAGACTGAGACTGAAGATGAGGAAGAAATTTTTTGCAGTGAGGGTGGGGAGACACTGGAACAGGTTGCTCAGGGAGGCTGTGGATGTCCCCTGCCTGGAGGTGTTGAAGGCCAGGCTGGGCTTGAGCAAGCTGTGCTGGTGGGAGGTGTCCCTGCCCATGGCAGGGGGTTGGACCTGGATGATACTTTAAGATCCTTTCCAACCCAACCCATTCTGTGATTTTTAAGAGAAAAAGCCTGAAAGCTCTAACTCCTCAATGTAGCTGGAACTTGATGATGTTTTCAGGTCCTTCCCAACCCCTAACACTCTGTGATTCTGTGGTCATAGGATCACAGAATCCTCCAGGCCAGAAGGGAGCTCCAAAGGTCATCCTGGCTGACCTCCCCACAGTCAGCAGGGACATTCCCAACAGGCCAGGTCTGATCAGCCTCCCATGCCACTGGCACCACTGCCAAGCAGTGTAAGGAGCTGGGAAGCATGAGGACCTAGTTGAGGGTGCCCCTGCTTGCTGCAGAGGGGGTTGGACTCAGTGACCTTCAGAGGTCCCTTCCAACCCAGCCTCATTCTCTGACTCTCTGAGGAAGGGTCTGGAGCGGCTTGGAAGCTGCAGTTGCTCTCTTCCAGCCCTACCTTAAGGCAGTGGCTGCTGATTGCCAAGTGCAATTAACCCTTGTGGTGCTCAGAGTCCCTCTGTGCCTGCAGCCCCAGCAGCCAGGCAGGGCTGGGTCCTTCACACACCTTTTGTTCCCTCTCTGAGAACGTTGGGGAGAGGATTTCTTGACTTGATTTTTTTTTTTTTTTTTTTGTGGCATGTGAAAATGAACATTCCCTGATGTGTAATGGCCTCTGACTCACTGCTCTTGCACAGCCTCCTTCTTTCCAGTCCAGAATTTTTTCCCCTGCAGGCTTTTTCTTTTTTTTGTTGTTGTTGGGTTTTGGTTGGTTGGGTTTGGGTTTTGTTGTTTTGTTTTTTTTTTCTTCACCCTAAAATCTGTTGACTTTCAAACAAACAAAAAAAAAAAAAAACCCCAACAACCAAACCATCAGGACAAAAACCCTGCAGGTTCAGGCACTTCTTAAAACAGCTGAGAGTCGTGGAGGAGAAGAGGTAGCTCAGGATGGGAACCACTGATGCCACCCCTGCCTGCAAACTGGGGGCCATGGGGCCAGGAGAGATGCCTGCAGGTAGGAAAAACTTGGCTCAAGAGGGAGGGTGGTAGGAACAAGGCTGCCTGGTGCCTCTGCAGGGCTTTAAGAAGGGCTTAAACCACCCAGTGGGGTGGGTTTTGCTGGCATTTCCACAGCCAGGGGAGGTTCAGCTGGATATTGGGAATGATTTCTTCACTGGAAGGGTTCTCAGACATTGGAGTGGACTCCCAGGGCAGTGCTGGAGTCATCATCCCTGTGGGGGGTTCCAGCAGCCTGTGGTCCTGCTGCTTAGGGACATGGTTTGGAGGTGAGCCTGCAGTGCTGGGTGGAGAGTTGGACTGGATGAGCTTGGAGGTCTCTTCCAACCAGGGGTACTCTGGGAAGTAGTTCTTTTAGCAGGATAAAGAGCAGGTTCTGCAAGAGTTTCAGGGGGGGAGAGGGGGGAAAATTGAGGTGCTCTGAAAGGAGGAGAAGGGGTCTGAAAGGTTTTTGCCAGCTGGCAGATGCTGCTTTTAGGAAGGGCTAAGCAAACCTGATCAGTGCTGGTAGAGCTCTGCTTCCATTGCCCTTCTACTCTTTCTTTACCTGGTATTTGAAGCAGCTGCAATTCTTCCCTGCTGAGGCTTCAGGCTCATTTCTGCTCTATCTTCCTTGGAGGGGCTTCA
>VXBD01010464.1:83205-96826 GCA_013399975.1 Indicator maculatus | reverse complement strand
TTTCTTGGAGGGGCTTCAGGCTCATTTCTGCTCTACCTTCCTTGGAGGGGCTTCAGGCTCATTTCTGCCTTACCTTCCTTGCTGGGGCTTTAAGCTCATTTCTGAACATCTTAAAATGCTTCTGCTGCTACTTCTCCAGGAGCAGGAGGGAGACAAGACTTGGCCCCTTCTCAGAGATTGATCTAAGCAGAACAGGACTCCTTGACCCATCCTGCTGGGTTCATTGAGCTGTGTGCACTTTTGGGCAGTGCCTGGCTGTTCAGATCCCTGCATTGTGGCTTTTTGAGTGCTCAGAGATTCGTTTTAGCCTGAGGAGAAGCTGAAGGCCATCTCACTGTGAGCAGAGAGCACCTGGAGAGCCAGGGTATAGCAACCTTCCAGTGCCTGAAGGAGAGCTCCAGGAGAGCTGGGGAGGGACTCTTGACAAGGACTGGGAGTGCCAGGATGAGGGACAATGGCTTTGAGCTGGGAGAGGGGAGGTTGAGGCTGGAGATGAGGAAGAAATTCTTTGGAGTGAGGGTGGGGAGACACTGGCACAGGTTGCCCAGGGAGACTGTGGATGTCCCCTCCCTGGAGGTGTTCAAGGCCAGGCTGGATGAGGCCTTGAGCAAGCTGGGCTGGGGGGAGGTGTCCCTGCCCAGGGCAGGGGGTTGGCACTGGATGATCTTGAAGGCCTCTTCTGACCCATTCTATGAATCTATGAGGAAGCACCTCCTGCACACCCCCCTCAATGCAAACAGGACAGAAAGAGAACCAGAGAATACCTCTGGTTGGAAGAGACCTCCAAGCTCATCCAGTCCAGCCCTCAACCCAGCACTGCAGGGTCACCACTAAACCATGTCCCTAAGCACCAGGTCCACCTTGAACACCTCCAGGGATGGGCCCTCCAGCACTGCCCTGGGCAGCCCATTCCAAAGTTTGAGAAGCCTTCCAGTGAAGAAATATTTCTTAACCTCCAGCCTGAACTGCTCTTGGAAATCACTGGTGTGGGATTTTCTTCCATGGATCTGCTGACTAATTGTTTACAGGAGCTGGCTGGGATGCTTTAGCTCTCTCTTCATCACTTTTCTTTTTCCTTTCCCACTGTTGGAGCAGGGTCAGAGGACAGAGAGCTTTTGCTGCTATGAGATGCAGAGTTGGTTATTTCCAACCTGCTGTCTCCATGCCCTAAGAGCAAAATCCACATCCGTGGCAGGTCAGGCTTGAAGGGTTCTGTTGACAGCCACTTGTCTTTTGGGAGCTGAGTTTCCTGCCAGCTGTTTTCTTCCAGAAAAAATAACCCAGTGTGAGTGTGAAGGCTCCCAGGGTGTGATTCCTGCTGCTCAAATGGTTAGAAAATGATGATCTGGCAAAGTTAGCTGCAATTAATGGTTGAAATAGTCATCAGGGGGCTGGGGAGACCAGACACAACTCTGTTCAGCTGCTCCAGCCCCAGCTCTGTGCTGCTGGAGGCAGTGAAGGGTTTCCCTGCTCCTCCTGCCTGTTTGGAATGAGCCTCAGAGCTGCTTTCCTAACCCCCAAGCTGTCATCCACTTGCTGTGTTGGGTTGTTCCCAGACCTGCTCCAGAGGGTGGGATTGGATGACTGGGAAGATTCCTTGGCTAGCTGGGTGTTCATTCCTGCACCTTCAGCCTCTTCAGTGGTGCCCAGGGACAGGCCAAGGGGCAATGGGCACAAACTGGAACCCAGGAGGTTCCACCTCAGCATGAGGAGAAACTTCTTTGGTGTGAGGGTGCTGGAGCCCTGGAGCAGGCTGCCCTGAGAGGTTGTGGAGTCTCCTCTGGAGACTTTCAAGACCCCTCTGGACACAACCTTTAGAGGGATTAATTAAATAAAGTATGAAATAAAGAGGCAAGGTGTCCTTGAGGCTCAAGAAGGGGAGATTGAGGCTGGAGATGAGGAAGAAATTCTTTCCAGTGAGGGTGGGGAGGCACTGGCACAGGTTGCCCAGGGAGGCTGTGGATGTCCACTGCCTGGAGGTGCTCAAGGCCAGGCTGGATGAGGCCTTGAGCAAGCTGTGCTGGTGGGAGGTGTCCCTGCCCATGGCAGGGGGTTGGAACTGGCTGATCTTGAAGGTCTCTTCCAAACCTTTCTAGGATTCTGTGATTCTGTGGCTTACCTGAGGTGACCCTGCTCTGGCAGGGGGCTTGGACTTCATCATCTCTGGAGGTCCTTTCCAACCCCTGCCATGCTGTGATTATTTAAAGGGTAAACAAAAGCCTTTGGGCAGCACAGATCATCTTTGGCTTCTCAACCTCAGCAGCACAACAGATGTCTTGTGTGAACCTGTTGAGCTGAGGCTTATGTTCAATGTTGTCACCCTGCTGGTGTCCCTTTGTACCTGATCTGGCTGCAAATGAGCTTCTCTGCTTTTCCAGCACAGCTTCCAGTTGTGAAACACTTTCTGCTCCACCTGGGTAGATGTTTCTCCTCCTGTTTTTTTCCCAGGCTGTCAGATAGGAACCAGCAGGCTTGGGCCAAAGTGACTGGAAAGCAGCCTGGTGGAAAAGGATCTGGGGGTGCTGGTGGATGGCTGGACAGGAGCCAGGCTGTGCCCAAGAAGGCCACCAGCAGCCTGGCCTGGATCAAAGCAGTGTGGCCAGCAGGAGCAGGGCAGGGATGGTGCCCCTGGACTGGGCACTGGTGAGGCCACAGCTTGAGCACTGGGTTCAGTTCTGGGCACCACAGGACAGGAGACACTGAGGGGCTGGAGGGCATCCAGAGAAGAGCAGCAAGGCTGGGGAGGGGGTTGGAGAGCATCCTAGGGGAGTGTCTGAGGGAGCTGGGGGTGTTCAGTGTGGGCAAGAGGAGGCTGAGGAGAGACCTCATTGCCCTCTAGAGCTGCCTGGAAGGAGGCTGCAGTGAGGCTGGGGTTGGTCTCTTCTCCCAGGTAAGCAGTGGCAGGATGAGAGGAAATGGCCTGAAGTTGTGCCAGGGGAGGGTTAGGTTGGACATGAGGAACAATTTCTGTACTGAGAGAGTGGTCAGGGACTGGCACAGGCTGCCCAGGGAGGTGGTGGAGTCCCCATCCCTGGAGGTGTTCAGGAAACCTGTGGCCATGGCACCTGGGGCCATGGTTTGATGGCCATGGTGGGGTTGGGTTAAAGGTTGGACTGGATGACCTTAGAGAGCTTTTCCAACCCAAACAATTCCCTGATTCTCTGCTAACTATTGGTGATTTTTATCAGAGCCACTGAACTTCCACTCTGATCTTTCATCTTGTTGCTTCCCTTGTGCTGATGATCTACAGCAGTGCATGGTCCACAGCCTGGAGAAGCTCTTGCAGAATCACAACTGCTTCTCACCCCCACCTCAGACCAAGGCCTGTCTGACCTTTGCTTCAGGATACACTTTAGTGGTCATGGCAGTTGGGTTATGGTTGGACTTGATGATCTTCAAGGTCCTTTCCAACCTTTATGGTTCTGTGACCTTGCAGCCTCCCCAGCTGGAGCAAAACCACATCCAGCAGCTGCTGGCTCCCTGCCATGCTGAGATGGAAATCATCACAAGCTCTACATGGTGTAAGAGGCTTGGAAAACACCCAGCCCTCTGGGCCTTCATTATTTTTTTAGCACAGCTCCACATTTTTCTTCTCTTTTTTTTTTTTTTTTTTTTGGTGTTTTTTTGTTCTGTTTTTTGTCTTCCCTCCTGGAGTCTCCCATTCCTTAATCCCTGGGAATCTGTGAGCTATCTGCTGTGTAATGCAGCCTGCTGGCAGCTCCCCTCAGAGCCTTTGGCTTTCAGCTTTTCTCTGTCACAACATTGAGTCTAAGAAGGATTTCTGACAGGGAGGGAGGAAATGTGCTGAGCAGCTGCTGGGCTGAGAAGTGCAAGTTGGATTTGGCTCTGGCTTCTCCCAAAGATTGACAGCCCCTTGGAAGTCCTGAAGCTGCTTCCTCAGGGAACCTGACAGAAGTGGAGAGTGCTGCTGTCAAGCCTCATGTTTCTGAGCAGCAGTCAGCTGTCATGGCAGGGTTCTCCTCCCTGCTGCCTGCTATTCCCATGGCTCCTCAGCTCAGTGGATGCTGGGATGGGAACAGCCAGGCTTGGGCAGAGTTTGCATCACTGCAAGCTTGCAGCAGCTTCCTTTGTTTCCTGATGGTAGCTAAAAGTCCTTGCAGCTCTGTTTTCTGCTAGAGAATCACAGAATGGTGACCCCCAAAGGTCATCTAGTCCAAGCCCCCTGCAGGGAGCAGGGACATCCTCCACTAGATCAGTACTAGGAGAGCCTCTGGTTCTCTCCAACTCCCTGAAAGGAGGTTGGAGCCAGGTGGGGGTTGGTCTCTTATCCCAAGGAACAAGTGGTGGGACAAGAGGAAATGGCCTCAGGTTGCTGCAAGGGAGGTTTGGGTTGCACATGAGGAACAATTTCTTCCTTTGAGGGTTGTCAAGGCCTGGTCCAGGTTGCCCAGGGCAGTGCTGGAGTCCCTGTCCAGGGAGGGGTTTCAAAACTATGGAGATGTGGTGCTGAGGGCTGTGGGTTAGTGGTGCCCTGGCAGTGCTGGGTTAAGGTTGGACTTGATCTTAAAGTTCTTTTCCCTGCATTGTTCTCCTGAGTTACCTTGGTTTGAGTAATCTCTGCAGGTGCAAGCAGGGAGCAGTTGCATCCCTTGGTCCCTTGTGGCCAGGAAGGCCAAGGGCATCCTGGGGGGGATCAGCAGGGCTGTGGTGAGTAAATTGAGAGAGGTTCTCCTCCCCCTCTGCTCTGCCCTGCTGAGGCCACATCTGGAATATTGTGTCCAGTTGTGGGCCCCTCAGGTCAAGAAGGACCTCAGGGAAGTGCTTGAGAGAGTCCAGCCCAGAGCCCCAGAGCTGCTGCAGGCAGTGGAACATCTCCTGTGAGGCCAGGCTGAGGGAGCTGGGGCTTGGAGCAGAGCAGCCTGAGGGCTGCCCTCATTGCTGGGGATGCAGATGTGCAGGGCTGGAGCCAGGCTCTGCTCAGGGATGGCCAAGGACAGCACAAGAGGCACTGGGGGCAAGCTGGAGCAGAGGAGGAGCCATGGGAACAGGAGAGGAAACTTTGTCCCTGTGAGGGTGGCAGAGCCTGGAGCAGGCTGCCAGAGAGGTTGTGGAGTCTCCTGCTCTGGAGACATTCAGAACCCTCCTGGCTGTGTTCTGTGTGCCCTGCCCTGGGTGACCCTGCTCTGGCAGGGGGCTTGGACTGGGTGATCTCCAGAGGTCCCTTCCAACCCCTCCCATCCTATGATTTACATGACAGCATTGGGAGGCAAAACTGTCACAGCTGTCCCCCACAGGCTGGCTGCTTACTGGGAGGCAGTGTCCAGGGATCTGTTTAGCAGCAGCAAGCAGAGGTCAGCTGCAGGCCTTGCCAGCTGGGCACCCTGGCTGCTCGTTAGGGTGGATTTATCTCCTGGTACATTTCTGCCCTCGCTGTGTCACCCTACCCTGGAGATGTTCTGCATAGCTGGAGGTCCAAGGTCCCATGGCCTACCCAGCCTTTCAGCAGCAGTAAATCCTGGGGGCTTATTCTTTCCAGTAAGAACTGGGAGCAGATATTGTTTTGCTTTGCTCTGCTCTGCTGAGACCTCACCTGGAGTGCTGTGTGCAGGTCTGGAGCCCTCAACACAGGAAGGACATGGAGCTGATGGGGAGGGTGCAGAGGAGGCCACAAAAATGATCAGGGGGTTGGAGCAGCTCTCTTGTGAGGACAGGCTGAGGGAGCTGGGGGTGTTCAGCATGGAGAAGAGAAGGCTTCAGGGAGACCTTCCAATACCTGAAGCAGCTACAAGAAGGATGGAGGGAGACTGTCTGCAAAGGCCTGCAGGGTCAGGACCAGGGGCAGTGGCTTCAAAGCAGAGCAGAGCAGATTGAGATTGGATGCTAGGAGCAGGCTCTTCACTATGAGGGTGCTGGAACACTGGAACAGGTTGCCTGTTGGTTGAGGCTCTTTCCCTGCAGACATTCAAGACCCTGGGCAACCTGAGCTCGTTGGGGATGTCCCTGCTGACCGCGGGGAGGTCAGGCTGGGTGAGCTTTGCAGGTCCCTGCCAGCCTGGACCATTCTATGACTTCCCAACTACAGAGCTCTAGCCTGATGGACACTGCTGGCAGAAGCATTCCTGCTGCTGTCAGCTGGCCTGGTGACCTTGCTGCTGTCTTTTGTGTGTCCCCTGCCTGCAGCTGGGAAGTGGGATGCCATGGCCAGCTCCTCGGACAGCGACGATGACGCTTTCATGGCCGTGGACGCCGAAGAGAGCGTGGTGGAAGGGACGATGGAGCAGGACGAGGAGCCCCACGCTGAGCTGGAGCTGGAGGAGCCCAGGCACAACAGATCGATGGTGGAGCTCCCAGAAGAGGTCCTGGAGTACATCCTCTCCTTCCTTTCACCCTACCAGGAGCACAAAACTGCTGCCCTTGTCTGCAAACAGTGGTATCGACTCATCAAAGGTACAAAAGCTGTAACCAGAGCCTGGGCTGGGGTTGGGGATTGCTTGGGTTTGGGTTTTTTTTCGTGGTGGCAACACAGATTTGGATCCCAGCTGCTCTTTGCTTGGTTTTGCTGCTGCTTTCCTCCTCAAACTCCGAAGTTTAACTGCTGCAAAATGCCAGAAAAGCAGAAAATTGGCATTCTAGCCAGAAAAGCAGAAAATTGGCATTCTAGCCAGAAAAGCAGAAAATTGGCATTCTAGCCAGAAAAGCAGAAAATTGGCATTTTAGCCAGATAACCAGAAAATTGGCATTTTAGCCAGAAAAGCAGAAAATTGGCATTTTAGCCAGATAACCAGAAAATTGGCATTCTAGCCAGAAAAGCAGAAAACTGGCATTCTAGCCAGAAAAGCAGAAAATTGGCATTTTAGCCAGAAAAAAAAAACAGCTACAGCCTTTGGGTTGCTTGGTCTGCTCAGGGCATTGCTGATACTTCTGCCTAGTGTCAGGTGATGGAACAAGAGGAAATGGCCTGAAATTGTGGCAGGGGAGGGTTAGGCTGGACAAGAGGAACAATTTGTGTCCCACAAGAGTGGTCAGGGGTTGGAACAGGCTGGCCAGGGAGGGGGTGGAGGCCTTNGCTGCCCAGGGAGGTGGTGGAGTCCTTATCCCTGGAGGTGTTCAAGAAACCTGTGGCCATGGCACTTGGGGCCATGGTTTGGTGGCCGTGGTGGTGTTGGGTTGCTGGTTGGACTGGAAGATCTTTAAGGCCTCTTCCAACCCAAACAATTCTGTGACAATGACACCAAATTAACCCCTCAGTTGGTTTTGGCATTTTAAAGGAGTAAAGCCTCCAGATCTCCACAACAGAGCAGCTCTGCACTGCTTGTCATGGAAGCTTAGAATGGGTTGGGTTGGAAGGAGCCTTCAAGATCAGCCAGTTCCAACCCCCTGCCATGGGCAGGGACACCTCCCCTCAGCCCAGCTTGCTCAAGGCCTCATCCAGCCTGGCCTTGAACACCTCCAGGGAGGGGACATCCACAGCCTCCCTGAGCAACCTGTTCCAGTGTCTCCCCACCCTCACTGGAAAGAATTTCTTCTTCATCTCCACTCTCAATCTCCCCTCTCCCAGCTCAAAGTCGTTGTTCCTCACCCTGTCACTCCCAACTCTTGTCAAAACTCCCTCCCCAGCTCTCCTGGAGCCCTCTACAGGTACTGGAAGGCTGCTCTGAGGTCTCCCTGGAGCCTTCCCTGAGCAGCCCCAACTCTCATGGCATTTTGAACACTCCCCTTGCACTGCTGACCCTCCTCTCCCTGCACAGCAGCCCCAGTTGCCACCATCCCATGTCTGATGTGGCTGTGATTGTGCTTTGTCTGCCTCTTATTCAGTAATTAACATCTCCAAAGCTGCTCCTTTGGGCTGGAAACAAAAGCTGTGGCTGGTTCCTGCAGCTCTGCTCAAGAGAAGTGCTACAGAAAGTCTGCATGAACACAGATCTGCACATTGAGGCTTCCTGGAGGAGTAGCCTTGAGGTGCAGATCCTGCTCCTTGCCTCTGCTGCATTCATCCTGAAGCCTTGTGGGGATATTTTAATGCTAGGTAGATGTGATAGGAGAAATAAACAGCTGAAGTCCAGCAGGCAGCTGTGTGCTGGGCTGCAGCCAGAGCAGTGTGGGCAGCAGGGCAGCAGAGGGGATTCTGCCCCTGGGCTCTGCTCTGCTCAGACCTCACCTCCAATCCTGCCTCCAGTTCTGGTGTCCCCAGCACAGAAGGACACAGAGCTGTGGAGTGAGGCCAGAGGAGGCCACAAAGATGCTCCAAGGGCTGGAGCAGCTCTGCTGTGAGCACAGGCTGAGGGAGCTGGGGGTGTGCAGCCTGGAGAGGAGAAGGCTCCAGGGGGACCTTAGAGCTGCCTGCCAGGACCTGAAGGGATCCTGCAGGAAGGCTGCAGAGAGACTTTTCCTGAGGGTGTCTGAGCCAGGCCAAGGGGAATGGTTTGAAGTGAGGCAGAGCAGGGTTAGAGTGGAGCTGAAGAGGAAGCTCTTCAGTGGGGGGGTGAGCCTCTGGCACAGGTTGCCCAGAAGGGTTGTGGCTGCCTCCTCCCTAGGGGCCAGATTGGATGAGGCTTTGGGCAACCAAGTCCAGTTGGGAGGTTGGAGAGAGGCTGGAGTAGATGATCTGAGGTCTCTTCCAAGCTCAGCCATTCTAGGATTCTGTGAATGTTTGGAGAAGGACAGAAGCAAAGCTCTGTTTGGCTGATTCCTGTTCTGTTGTGGGTGGGACACATTTTGTGTGGAAGCTTCATGAAACACCCAACAGTTGAAGAGGAGACCACAGTTAGATCAGTGGGAAATGAGGCACCCTGCTGCAGCAGGGGAACTTGATCCTTCTGCAGAGTGAGAGGCAGGTGAGGAAGACCTTTGGCAGGCCTGTGGGCAACAATTTGTGGACTTCTCCACATCCATGGAAGCATTGCTGGGGTTCCAGACATTTTCTGCCTTGCCCAGAGTTTTAACAGGCAGCAGATTAAGAAAACACAGCACTTCCAAAGCAAGCAGTGCACAAAATGACTCTTTTTTGCCTATTTCTGGGGCAGCAGCAGCCTGCACCCCTGTTGGAAGGTGGTTTTCAAGTGTCTGCAGCCCCTGAGTCCTTGCTGGGCTGTGCTTGCTCCTGGAGACTTGCTCCTGGAACAGCCTTCAGAGCTGCAAAGGATGCAGCTGGAATGACCAAGCACCTGGTGACTCACCCCCAAAAGACAATCAGAGAGTGGTTTGGGTTGGAAGGGACCCCCAGAGGTCATCCAGTCCAAACCCCCTGCAGTCACCAAGGACATCCTCCACTAGATCAAGTTGCTCAGAGCCTCACCTTGAATATCTCCAGAGTTGGGGCCTCAACCACTTCCCTGGGCAACCTGTTGCAGTATTCCAGCAGTCTCATGGTGCAAGAACTTGTTTCTAATATCCAGTCTAAATCTGCTCTGCTCTCATTCCAAACCATTGTCCCTGGTCCTGTCCCTGCAGGCCTTTGCACACAGTCCCTCTGCAGCCTTCTTGTAGCCCCTTCAGGTGCTGGAAGGCCTCTGTTAGTGCTCCCTGGAGCCTTCTCCAGGCTGAACACCCCCAGCTCCCTCAGCCTGTTCTCACAGCAGAGCTTCTCCACCCTCTGATCATCTTTGTGGCCTCCTCTGGACCCACTCCAGCAGCTCTGTGACCTTCCTGTGTGAGAGCCACCCCTGGAGGGAGGGGAAGAGCAATCTGAGGCTGCAGTGAGCTGTCAGAGTCTCAGGGGATGAGTGGCACTGGGCAGCTGTGCCATTTTGGGGGCCATCCTAGCAAGAAAAGGGAATGGCATTGCCAGCCTGTATGCTGGGAAGCAGAGAGGTCCCTGGAGGTGAAGCCAGGATCCCTTTTCTCCTGCTGAGTTGTTCTGTTTGTCAGGATACAGCTGCCCTGAGACCCCAGCGTTCAGCTGGCATTTCCCACACCATCTGCTGGAGGACCCCAGGCTTCATTTTGTTACAAAGCTTCCTGCTTTCTCTCCTGCATTTCTTGCCTGGAGGTGGTTCCTGGCACAGTCAGCAAATCTTTGGAGAGGAGGGGAAAAAAAAAAAAAACCCACCCAAACTGCTGGCAGGTTGTGGCACCCTCAGTGCGAGGGCTGCCGGAGTGCAGCTGAGCTGCTGCTGGTGTAAAGCTTCCCCAGGGAAGTTTCCTTCCACAGGGAGCAGAGCCTGGTCCCTCTCAGCAGGATCACAGCCACGTGGACTCCATCCACAAAGTCAGCTGCAGCTCTGGGGCTGCATGGAGGAGCTGTGCTGGGCCAGATCCACTGCCTCACCTGGACAAGGAGGGTTTTCCCCTGAGACACTCAGCACTGCTGTGTCCTCTCATAATCACAGAATTGTTTTGGTGGGAAAAGACCTCTAAGGTCATTGAGTATCTGCTCAGACCTCACCTGGAGTGCTGTGTTCAGCTGTGGGACCCCCAGCACAAGACAGACATGGACCAGCCTGAGCAGATCTGGAGCCCACAAAGGTGGTCAGAGGGCTGGGAACCTCTGCTGTGGGGACAGGCTGGGAGAGTTGGGGCTGTTCAGCCTGGAGGAGAGAAGGCTCCAAGGAGACCTCAGGGCTGCATTTCAGTATTTGAAGGAGAGCTACAGGAAGGCTGAGGAGGGACTGTTTAGAAGGGCCCATGGACCCTCAAAGGTCATTTTGTGCAACCCCCCTGCAGTCAGCAGGGACACCTCCAAGTAGATCAGGCTGCACAGGGACACATAAATCCAGTCTTCAATGTCTCCAGAGATGGAGCCTCAACCACCTCCTTGGGCAACCTGTTCCAGTGTCTCCCCAACCTCACTGTGCAGAACTTTCTCCTGATGTCCAACCTTAATCTCCCCTGCTCCAGTTTCACACCACTGCCCCTTGGCCTGTCCCCACAGGCCCTTCTGAACAGTCCCTCCCCAGCCTTACTGTAGCCCCTTTCAGATATTGAAATGCAGCTCTAAGGCCACCCTGGAGCCTTCTCTTCTCCAGGCTGAACAACCCCAACTCTCCCAGCCTGTCCTCACAGCAGAGCTTCTCCAGCCCTCTGGTCATCTTGGTGGCCTCCTCTGGACCCTCTCCAGCAGGTCCATGTCCTTCTTGTGTCGGGGGCCTCAGAGCTGGACACATTACTCCAGGTGAGGTCTCAGCAGAGCCAAGCAAAGCAGAGGGGCAGAATCACTTCTCTCCACCTTTCACAGAGACTTTGGAGCTGGCAGAGTGGCAGCAGTGTGGATGTCTTCAGTGAGCTTTGCTGATCCCCTCCCTGCTCTTTATCCTCTTTAATCCTCCCCATTTCCCCCAGCATGTTGATAACCTAAGCACAGAGCTGCTACAGAGCTGCTGTCACGCTGCTTGTGCAACCTTGCAGGCAGGGCTCCTTCCTCATGTTCCCCAACTTCTGCTGACACCTTGGTTTGTTTCCCTCCTAGGTGTGGCCCATCAGTGCTACCATGGCTTCATCAAAGCAGTGCAAGAAGGAAACATCCAGTGGGAGAGTCGCACCTACCCCTACCCCGGCACCCCCATCACCCAGCGCTTCTCCCACAGTAAGTAGCTCTGCTCCAATCCTGGGGTCAGTCTGGGCACCCTCCCTCCAAGGAGGACATTGAGGTACTGCAGTGGGTCCAGAGAAGGGAAAGGAAGCTGGGGAAGGGTCTGGAGAACAGGGCTGGGGAGGAGCAGCTGAGGGAACTGGGGGTGTTGAGCCAGAGGAGGCCGAGGAGAGACCTCACTGCTCTCCACAACTCCCTGAAAGGAGGCTGGAGTGAGGTGGGGGTTGGTCTCTTCTCCCAAGGAACAAGTGATGGGACAAGAGGAAATAGCCTCAAGTTGCCCCAGGGGAGGTTTAGGTTGGCCATGAGGAACAATTTCTTCCCCTTGAGGGTTGTCCAGGCCTGGCCCAGGCTGCCCAGGGCAGTGGTGGAGTCCCCATCCCTGGAGGGCTTTCAAAGCCCTGGAGCTGTGGTGCTGAGGGCCATGGTTTGGTGGTGCCCTGGCAGTGCTGGGTTAAGGGTTGGGTTTGATGAACTTAAAGGTCTCTTCCAGCCAAACTGACTCTGTGATCTGTGCTGGGGAGCTGCAGCCAAGGGCTGTGCACTGTGTCCCCTGGGATCCAGCAGTGCCACTCGTGGCTGTCCCCATGCAGAGCTGCAGCCTGTTGCTGTAACCCCCTGCTCTGCCAGCACCAGCACTTGGCACAAGGATTCAGTAGGTGCTCACCATGGGTATTGGCTTCTGGCTCCTAGGAAGAATTCCTGGAGCTAGGGTGGGATCTTGGCTTCCTGCTTTTGCAGGGTTTACACAGAGGTTTCTTTCCACAGCCCCCTTTGGAGGTGAGCTTTGTGTCCCCTGTGATAGAAACCTCCCTTGGCAGGGACTTGACTCTTGTGGCTATCAAAGCCACTGGGTTTGCTTACCCACAGCACTCAGGGATATCCACTGGCTGCTTCTCCATCATCATCATCATCTGTGAGCAATATGATGTGCAGGAGGCTGAGCATGGCTTGCCTCAAAAGAAAACCCAGAGCTGCACATGAGGAACAAAGACATTTGCTGACAGAACAAAGCAGTTCAGTCAAAATGCTGCTGCTCTTCTTTACACATAGGTCAGGGCAGTCCTTGATATCAGTCCAGGCTGGGGGAGGATGAGATTGAGAGCAGCCCTGCAGAAAAGGCCTTGGGGTGCTGCAGGGTGAGAAGCTGGACAGGAGCCAGCAATGGGCACTGGCAGCACAAAAGACCAGGGGCAGCCTGGGCTGCATCCAAAGCAGTGTGGCCAGAGGTGGAGAGAGAGGATCCTGCCCCTCTGCTCTGCTCAGACCTCACCTGCAGGGTTGTGTCCTGCTATGGGGCCCTCAACACAAGAAGGATGTGGACCTGATGGAGCAGGTCCAGAGGAGGCACAAAGATGATCAGAGGGCTGGAGAACCTCCTCTGTGAAGACAGGCTGGCAGAGCTGGGGCTGTTCAGCCTGGAGAAGAGAAGGCTCTGGGCAGCCTTAGAGCAGCCTTCCAGTGCTGAAAGGGGCTACAGGAGAGCTGGGGAGGGACTGTTCAGAAGGGTCTGTGGGGGATGAGGGACAATGGTTTGAAACTGGAGCAGGGGAGATTAAGGATGGACATCAGGAGGAAGTTCTGCACAGTGAGTAGTGGAACACAAACAGTTGGCCAAAGATGTGGCTGAGGCCCCATCCCTGGAGACATTCAAGATTGGATTTGCTGTGTCCCTGGGCAGCCTGCTCTGGTTGGAGGTGTCCCTGCTGACTACAGGGGGGTTGCACAAAATGACCTTTGAGGGTCCCTTCCAACCTGATGCAATCTGTGACTCTCTTAGTGTAGGGCTGAACTTTTTGCCCTGCTTCCAGTTTCCTGGCAGAGAAGACAAAAAAGCCTTTCCCTCGAGGGAAAGAGGCCTCACTAAGATGAGGCTGGTTGTGTGCAGTGGCACAGAGCTGCCTCAGCAGCTATGACAAAAATTCAGCCCTCGTGGCACTGTTGCTGGGTCAGGCAGTCCTTCAGGGAGCAGTCTGAGGTTCCTCTGAAGGTAAATAACCATGGTGTGAGTGTCATCCTGGCCTGGATCAGCAATGCTGTGGCCAGCAGGAGCAGGGAGGTTATTCTGCCCTGTGCTCAGCCCTGGTCAGGCCACACCTTGAGTTCTGTATCCAGTTCTGGGCTCCACAATTC
>VXBD01010464.1:56492-67715 GCA_013399975.1 Indicator maculatus | reverse complement strand
CCTGGATGCATTCCTGTGCAGACTACCCTGGGTGACCCTGCTCTGGCAGGGGGTTGGAGCTGATGGTCCCTTCCAACCTCTGATATACTGTGAGACTGTGATCTTGCTGGAGCAGAAGGGGACTGCTGATTGTTATCCTGTATTCTGTGGGCTGCCTGCAATGTTCTCCCAGGGTGGGTAGTCCTGGGGTGTCTTTCTCCTTGTGCTGGGGATGCTTTTGCCTTTATTTGCATAGTTAACCCAGGCCCTTCTTTGACTTGTGGCTTATCTGCACACTGGAGGAGCTGATGGCTCTGGAGGTGGTTTGCACTGGAGTTTGTTTATCCAGCTAGAGGCAAGGGTTAGTCTCCACTCCTCTCAGTCAAGCTGCAGCATGCTGATCTCAACAGGCAGGATGACTTCATGGTCCTCTGGTGCTCCTCAAAACAAGCCCTTGTGCAGCTGAAACAGCCCAAAAGAACCCAAAACCTATCTGAGATGGAGAGTCCCAGGTCTGAGTGCAGTGGGTGCTGAAACAGCCCCAAATGAAACCAAAACTTTTTGAGATGGAGACTCCCAGGTCTGAGTGCAGTGGGTGCTGAAACAGCCCCAAAAGAACCCAAAACCTCTCTGAGATGGAGACTCCCAGGTCTGAGTGCAGTGGGTACTGAAACAGCCCCAAAAGAACCCAAAACCTATCTGAGATGGAGACTCCCAGGTCTGAGTGCAGTGGGTGCTGAAACAGCCCCAAAAGAACCCAAAACCTCTTTGAGATGGAGACTCCCAGGTCTGAGTGCAGTGGGTACTGAAACAGCCCCAAAAGAACCCAAAACCTATCTGAGATGGAGACTCCCAGGTCTGAGTGCAGTGGGTGCTGAAACAGCCCCAAAAGAACCCAAAACCTATCTGAGATGGAGACTCCCAGGTCTGAGTGCAGTGGGTGCTGAAACAGCCCCAAAAGAACCCAAAACCTCTCTGAGATGGAGACTCCCAGGTCTGAGTGCAGTGGGTGCTGAAACAGCCCCAAAAGAACCCAAAACCTATCTGAGATGGAGACTCCCAGGTCTGAGTGCAGTGGGTGCTGAAACAGCCCCAAAAGAACCCAAAACCTCTCTGAGATGGAGACTCCCAGGTCTGAGTGCAGTGGGTGCTGAAACAGCCCCAAAAGAACCCAAAACCTATCTGAGATGGAGACTCCCAGGTCTGAGTGCAGTGGGTGCTGAAACAGCCCCAAAAGAACCCAAAACCTCTCTGAGATGGAGACTCCCAGGTCTGAGTGCAGTGGGTGCTGAAACAGCCCCAAAAGAACCCAAAACCTATCTGAGATGGAGACTCCCAGGTCTGAGTGCAGTGGGTGCTGAAACAGCCCCAAATGAAACCAAAACCTTTTGAGATGGAGACTCCCAGGTCTGAGTGCAGTGGGTGCTGGAACAGCCCCAAAGGAAACCCAAACCCCTTTGAGGTGAGTGCAGGGGGGATGCAGGAGCTGCAGAGGTTCCATGGTGAGGGCTTTGGCCTGGAGCTGGTGGTGCCTGGAGCTGCCTCACCCAGGGTTCAGCCCTGGAGCTGCTGTGTCAGTCGCAGGGGGAAGGTTTGTCCTGTCCATGCTGGTCTGTGAAATGCTCTTGATGTGATCCCTTCCATCTCTGTGCAGGTCCTGGGAGAGGCCACCTCAGGCATCAGCACTGACCCAGACCTTTCACTGTCATCTCTGTGCCCTGTTTGTGTCACCCTCGGTTCACAGAGGATCCTTTCTAGGCAGAACTGAGAGCATGTCCCCAGGCAGTTCTGCTCTGCCCTGCCTGTGCTCCTGCAGCCCCTGGGGCTCTGCAGACCTTCTCCCTTCCTGTATTTGTTAGTTTATGTTCCTTGGCAGCCCTCAGCTTGGCCTCTGTCTCCCAGACCCAGGCACTAAACTGGGAAATACCTTTTTAAATCAGGGAGAAAGCTGCTGGTGGTTCTGCCTGTGCTGCTGGGGGCTTGCAGGAGAGAGGTGGAAAGGTTTTCTGTTCCAAAGTAGAGCCTTTTTCTGTGCTCACAGAGGAGTGACAAGAGGCAGGTGAGGTCTGTGCAGGGAGAGGAGCTCATGCTGAAGTCCTATGGGGTCTGCACATCCTCCCTGTTGTTTGTACTCTGTCATCTGCTGACTCCAAGAAGGATATTGAGGGGCTGGAGCATGTCCAGAGAAGGGCAACAAAGCTGGGGAAGGGTCTGGAAGAGGGGAGATTGAGACTGGAGATGAGGAAGAAATTCTTGAGAGTGAGGGTGGGGAGACACTGGAACAGGCTGCCCAGGGAGGTTGTGGATGTTCACTCCCTGGAGGTGTTCAAGGCCAGGCTGGATGAGGTCTTGAGCAAGCTGGGCTGGTGGGAGGTGTCCCTGTCCATGGCAGGGGGTTGGAACTGGATGAGCTTTAAGGTCCTTTCCAACCCAAACCACTCTGTGAACCCATGAACCCCCCACTCAGTAAGTGTGCAAAGAAAAACCTCTCCCACTTCAGTTCCTCTTGGCTCTGTTCCTCTCCCAGGTCCCTTCCATGCTCTGAGTAGGAGCCCTTGGAGTTTGAGGAGCAGGTTTCCTCTTGTGAGGTGAGGAGAAGGTGCCTTTGATGGTGTTTTGTCAACAACACTTTTAACAGCCCAGGAGGAGGTGGGAGAGGTTCTGCTGTCACCTGCCCCAGGTGCTGGTGTCAGATGTGGTCCCTGTGTGGTGGGAGGCTGAAGGGAGAAACCTGCCCTTTAGTGGTGGAGCTGAGCAGAGTGGTTTGCCCTTGACAGAGGGCTGGAAAAACCTTGCCCCAGGCAGGAATGAATAAAACAGAACCAAAACAACCCAAAAGCTGTGTTTCCATCATCTGCTGCCAGAAAACAGCACCAAGTTTTCAAAACACTTGGTGGAGTTTCAGAATGGTCCTGATCTGGTGTCAGCTTCCTTGTTTGGAGCCTCCTTGGTGATGGGAGCTGCTCCCAAGGGCAGAGCTTCCCAAGGAAGGGGGATGGATGGGCCTGCAGCTGAGAGCCAGCAGGCATCCAGCCCTCTGCATCCATGAGCTTTGGTCCATGACACCTTCATGGACAGCATGAGCTGCTCACAGGTCTTGTGGCTACAGAGCACTCCGAGGGCTTGTTGAGGTTTCCACAGAGCAAAGAGTTGTTGGAGTGCTTGGGTTTCAAACCCACTGTGCTGGAAGATCTCCTGAGATGGGTCAGCCCTTGGTGGTGATCTCTATCTTCTTTCCTCTGAGGCCTGTCACTGAAAAACTTTGTCCTGCCCCTGATCTGGCCAGGCTGCATCGATGGGAGGAGGTCAGTGGGATGAGGCTCAGCAAGGCCAAGGGCTGGGTCCTGCACTTGGGTCACAACAACTCCATGAAGGATCCAGGCTGGGGACAGAGTGGTTGGAAACTGCCCTAAGGGTGTTGGTCAGCAGTGGCTGAAGTTGAGCCAGCAGTGCCCAGGTGGCCAAGGAGGTCACCAGCAGCCTGCCCTGGATCAGCAATGGTGTGGCCAGCAGGAGCAGGGCAGGGATTGTCCTCCTCTGCTGGGCACTGGTGAGGCCACAGCTTGAGTCCTGGGGTCAGTTTTGGGCTCCTCACTCCAAGAAGGACATTGAGAGGTTGGAGCAGGTCCAGAGAAGGGCAACAAAGCTGGGGAAGGGTCTGGAGAAGAGGGCTGGGGAGGAGCAGCTGAGGGAGCTCTGGGTGTTGAGCCTGGAGAAGAGGAGGCTGAGGGGAGACCTTCTGGCTCTCTACAACTGCATGAAAGGAGGTTGGAGTCAGGTTGGGGCTTTGTCTCTTCTCCCTAGTAACAAGTGATAGGACAAGAGGAAGAGGACTTGAAATTATTGCCCCAGGGGAGGTTTAGGTCGGACATTGGAAGAAACTTCTTTCCTGAAAGGGTTCTCCNGAGACCTTCTGGCTCTCTACAACTGCATGAAAGGAGGTTGGAGTCAGGTTGGGGCTTTGTCTCTTCTCCCTAGTAACAAGTGATAGGACAAGAGGAAGAGGACTTGAAATTATTGCCCCAGGGGAGGTTTAGGTCGGACATTGGAAGAAACTTCTTTCCTGAAAGGGTTCTCCAAGCCTGGCCCAGGCTGCCCAGGGAGGTGGTTGAATCCCCATCCCTGGAGGGGTTTCAGAGCCACAGAGATGTGGTGCTGGGGGCATTGGTTTAGCAGCAGGCTTGGTGGAATTAGATCATGGTTGGGCTGGGTGATCTTGAAGGTGTTTTCCAACCCAAACACCTCTGTGGTTCTCTGACTCTCTCTGACTGGTGGCACAGACAGAAAGGCAAAACCTGCTGCTGCCAGGTGAGAACTGCAAACCTCCCACCCTTTGTACAGCCAAACCCAACCTGCAGGGAGCAGGAGCTGGGCTTGGCTGCCTTTGGAAGCAGCAAACTCCACCCTGCTCTGCCAAGGAAGGAGCATCCTTCAGTAGAGAGTTTCACCTTCATTAGTGGCCTTCCAGGGATGAGCCTGGAGCTTGGCTGGCTCTGAGCTGCAGCTCTGTGGAACATGGGTGTTGCTTAGAGCTTTGGGGCCCCTGGGTCAGTCTGTGCCAGGCAGACAGGATGCTGATTTGTGCCTTTCTTCTCTGGGGTAGGTTTGAAAAATGCCTCTAATGAAATCTGTGTCATTAATGAGGAACCTCCTCCACCTGGGTCACAGCAGCCCCATGGGGAGCTACAGACTTGGGGATGTGTGGTTGGAAAGCTGCATCTGGGGATTGGCAGTGACTGCCCATGAGCCAGCAGTGCCCAGGGGGCCAAGAAGGCCAAAGGCCTCCTGGCTGGCATCAGAAGCAGGGTGGGCAGCAGGGCCAGGAGGTGCCCATCCCCCTGTGCTCAGCACTGGGGAGGCCACAGCTCGAGTGCTGTGCTCAGCTCTGGGCCCTCCCTGCAGGAAGGACATGGAGGGGCTGGAGCCTGTCCAGAGCAGGGCAAGGAGGCTGGAGAAGGGCCTGGAGCCCCTGGGCTAGAGCAGGGCTGAGGGAGCTGGGGGTGCTCAGGCTGGAGGAGAGGAGGCTGAGGGAGACCTCAGTGCTCTCTGCAGCTCCCTGAAGGGAGGTTGGAGCCAGGAGGGGACAGCCTCTGCCTCTTGGGGACAAGGACAGGAGCAGAGGCAATGGTTCCAAGCTGCCCCAGGGGAGGTTCAGGCTGGATGTCAGGAAATATTTCTGCACTGGAAGGGTTCTCCAGTTTTGGAATGGTCTGTCCAGGGCAGTGCTGGAGTGCCCATCCCTGGGGGTGTTCAAGGTGGGCCTGGTGCTTAGGGACATGGTTTGGTGCTGAGCCTGCAGTGCTGGGAGGAGGGTTGGACTGGATGAGCTTGGAGGTCTCTTCCAACCAGCTCTGTTCTGTGAGTCTGTGAAATATTTAAAGGGTAAGAGATGAAAAATCAGCAGGTGAAGGGGTTTGGATGAGAGGCAATGGCTTTGAGCTGGAAGAGAGGAGATGAAACTGGAGCTTAGGAGGAAATTCCCACAGTGAGGGTGGGGAGACACTGCTCTGGTGGAAGGTGTCCCTGCTCAGTCTCTGAAGCTGTCAGTCCCAGCACCCCTGGGGCAGCTCACTGGGTACAAGCCAACTCTGCTGCCACCAGCCTCGAGCCTTGGGCCTCTTCCCACCATCTGTGGGCAGGTTGGCTTCTTCAAAGCAATTCCTGCCTGCCTCCAGCACCACATTCCTGCCATGCCAGAGAGCAGCAGCAGCAGCCTGGTGTCCCTGTGGCCCAGGTGAGGAACACTCACTCCTGATTTTAATTGCTGAACAGGCTCTGCACCCCACACTCAGGCTGGAAGAGAGCAAGGAAGTCATGAAGTGACTTTATGACTTCTCTGGATGCTGGGAACAACTGGAGATGCTTCCCAGCTCTCCTGTAGCCCCCTTCAGCCCTCTGATCACAGCCTCCTCTGGACCCTCTCTAACAGTTCCATGTCCTTGTGTTGGGGGCACCAGAACTGGAGGCAGTGCTGCAGGTGGGGTCAGATCAGAGGGGCAGAATCCCCTCCCTGTCCTGGTCACACTGCTTTGGCTGCAGCCCAGGATGCAGTTGGCCTTGCCCCAGCTGACCTGGTTAAGATGGGTTTACATCAGCAGGCCAAGGCATCTGGTGGTTTCCCTCCGAGGTTCCCAGCTCTCAGTGCTCTTTGGTAGCTGAAATTTCAGCAAATTTGGATCTGCAGGTGAAACATGAAGGGAGAAAACCAATCCCTGCTGTGGGAGCTGGGCTTGGAGCCATGCCTTCAGCAGCAGAGCAGCAAGGCACAGCTCTGACCAGGGCATTTCCACAGGGAAAGAGGTTTTATCCCATGGATGCCCTCCTGTCCTGCCTTGGACAGCTCAGCCTGGTGTGGGAGGAATGTGTTGGAGGGAAATACAGAGGGGAAAATGCAGCAGAGGAGGCTGGAAGAGACGTGGCTGGCAGAGAAATGGCTGTTGTGAGTGGTGATCATAGAATGTTAGAGGTTGGAAGAGACCTCCAGAGGTCATCAGGTCCAACCCCCTGCCAGAGCAGGATCACTGAGGGTAGTCTGCACAGGAATGCATCCAGGTGGGGTTGGAAAGTCTCCAGAGGAGACTCCACAACCCCCCTGGGCAGCCTGCTCCAGGGCTCTGTCACCCTCACTGCAAAGAAGTTTCTCCTCATGTTGAGCTGAAATCTTCTATGTTCAAGTTTGAACTCATTGTTCCTTGGCTTATCTCTGTGAACCACCCAAAAGAGCCTGGCCCCTCCCCCTTGCCCCCCACCCCTCAGCTATTGATAGACATTGATCAGATCCCTCTCAGCCTTCTCTTCTCCACACTAAACAGCCCCAGGGCTCTCAGTCTCTCTTCACAGGGGAGATGCTCAAGTCCCCAAATCATCCTCCTGGCTCTCCCTTGGACTCTCTCCAGCAGGTCTCTGTCTCTCCTGAACTGGGGAGCCCCAAACTGGACACAGGATTCCAGCTGTGGTTTTCTTCCTGTCTCAGCACAGATCTGGGGGCTTGTGGTTCCCTTCAAGGCAAGAGCTGAGCATCTGTATGGTAGTGCAGAAATGAGGCCAGGCAGGAGGAGATCCCAGGCAGCCCTTCATCCTTGAGGCCAAGGGTTGGTTAGAGTCCAGAGGATCCTGGATCTGCAACATGGAGAGCCTGGGGCTCCATGGACTCTGCACTTACAGAACCATGGAATTGTTTGGGTTGGAAAAGGCCTCCAAGATCACCCAGTCCAACCCTCAACCCAACACCACCATGGCCCCAAGTGCCATGGCCACATTTCTTGGATACCTCCAGGCATGATGGGGACTCCACCACCTCCCTGGGCAGCCTGTGCCAATCCCTGACCACTCTTGCAGGACTGAAATTGTTCCTCATGTCCAACCTAACCCTTCCCTGGCACAATTTCAGGTCATTTCCTCTCCTTCTACCACCTGATCCTAGGGAGAGGAGACCAACCCCCACCTCACTCCAACCTCCTCTCAGGGAGTTGTAGAGAGAAGCTCCCCTGAAAGAGAGGAACTGATTCTCTTTCCCCTTCCCAGCTGCACTCCACAGCTCACTGGCTCCCACTCCTCCTTGCTGGTGTTGCAGAGGAGACACTCAGCTACTCAGAAGGTCTGCAGGGAGTCTCTCAGGAGCTTGCTCAGATGAGAGCTGGGGACCTGGCTGTGATAAAAGCAGCAGCCTGCACATCTCCAAGAGCCAGAGGCTTGAGAAGGGCTGGGGGTTTGTAACACTCTTGTCTCCTGGGTGATGGCAGAGAGATTTATCCAGGCCTTTAAATCCTCCTGTACAACATTTATCTCTCTAAAAGCTTCCTGCTGTGTCTCTAACCCTTCTTAAGACACTATCAAGCATGGATCCAGCAGAGCAGCATGAAAAAAAAGAGCCTTGCTGCTTTAACTTTGTCAGCTTCTCAGAGAGAAACTCCCTGGCTGCAGATCCCTCCAGAGATTAAGGCAGGAATTTTTTCCCACTATCTCCTTTATCAGCCCCCAGGATGGATGTGGAGAATTTTTAGCCTCCTTTTGGTCCCTGTTTGTGAAGCACAAAAGTAGCCTGGAGCAGGGCTGGCTGGCAAGGGCTGGCTGGCAGTGTCGTGGGCAGGACATGACCCCCATGTCATCTGAAACATATTGAAGTGGTGACCCCCAGGCCAACTGGAAGTCTTGGGGATGAGAGTGCTGGATCAGAACTGGGGACAGCTATGTGCAGCCCTCTGGCTCAATAAAAAGACCAAAGTCAGCAAAAAATAGGATTTGGGGTTGGGAGTCCTTGTGCAGGCAAATAAATAGTTGAGTCGTGATGGTGCTGAGCATCCAGGAGCTCCCAGGGAGTTCACAGAGTCATGGAATGGTTTGGCTTGGAAGGGACCTCAAAGATCAGCCAGTGCCAACCCCCTGCCATGGGCAGGGACACCTCCCACCAGCCCAGCTTGCTCAAGGCCTCATCCAGCCTGGCCTTGAACACCTCCAAGGAGGGGAAATTCACAACCTCCCTGGGCAACCTGTTCCAGTGTCTCCCCACTCTCACTCTCAAGAATTTCTTCCTCATCTTCAGTCTCAATCTCCCCTCTCCCAGCTCAAAGCCATTGTCCTTCATCCTGGCACTCCCAGCCCTTGTCAAAAGTCCCTCCCCAGCTCTCCTGGAGCCCCCTCAGGTCCTGGAAGGCTGCTCTGAGGTCTCCCTGGAGCCTTCTCCTCTCCAGGCTGAACAGCCCCAGCTCTCCTGCTCCTCTGGACCCTCTCCACCAGCTCCATGCCTTTCTTGTGCTGGGGCACCAGAACTGGAGGCAGTGCTGCAGGTGGGATCTCAGTGGAGCAGTGCAGAGGGGCAGAATCCCCTCCCTGTGCTGCTGCCTGCACTTCTTTGTTGGGAAGCTTGTGGCAGTGTCTCACACCTGAGAGCTGGGTACCTGCAGTTGAAATGAGGAGAAATCCTCTCTGGAAGGAGGTTGGAGCTAGGTGGGGATTGGTCTCTTCTCCCTAGCATCAGGTGATAGAAGAAGAGGAAATGGCCTGAAGTTGTGCCAGGAGAGAGTTGGGTTGGACAAGAGGAACAATTTGTGTCCTGCAAGAGTGGTCAGGGGTTGGCACAGGCTGCCCAGGGAGGTGGTGGAGTCCCCATCCCTGGAGGTGTTCAAGAAACCTGTGGCCATGGCACTTGGGGCCATGGTTTAGTGGCCATGGTGGTGTTGGGTTGAGGGTTGGACTGGATGATCTTGGAGGCCTTTTCCAACCCAAACAATTCCATGATGCTATGAAATCTCCCTCCTGCAGTACCTCTGCCTCAGACTCCCAGAGCTTGCAGAGCTCTGCTCTCAAAGCGCAGTTTTGTCATCTTCCCGTCTGATCCTTCCTTCAGCACAAGTTAGAGGTGATTTATTTGACTCTTTTTCTTTCCTTTCAAGGGGCCTGACTATGCCCTGAGGCTTGATTACACAGCCCTGCAGAGAATTTCATTTCTGGTGGCTATCAGCTCAGCTGAGGTTGGCTGATTTGAGCCAAAGGTATTTGCACGCCGGCAGGAGGCTGCGAGAGCAGCCAAGGCCTCTGTGAAACCTTCTCTTCTATTTCCTTTTCAGGAAAGAAGGCTTTGAAATCTGCCAAGGGCTGCCTCAGCCCCACACACAGGCTGTTTATGTTGGTGTGGTCTCAGCTGTAATTAATGTCTTGCACCAGCAAGGAAGCTGATAGCCTGAACTGGCTCCTGCCCCGGGCTGCTGTTGTCATCCCTGACGCTGCCCTCGGCTCAGGAGGTCCCAAGGGGTGATGGAAGTGGCAGATTGTGACCTCCCTGGTCATGTTCATAGATTGGTAGAATGGGTTGTGGTGAAAGGGACCTTCAAGATCAGCCAGTTCCAACCCCCTGCCACCAACAGGGACACCTCCCACCAGCCCAGCTTGCTCAAGGTCTCATCCAGCCTGGGCTTGAACACCTCCAGGCAGGAGGCATCCACAGCCTCCCTGAGCAACCTGTTCCAGTCTCTCCCCACCCTCACTCTGAAGAATTTCTTCCTCATCTCCAGCCTCAATCTCCCCTCTTGCAGCTCAAAGCCATTCCTCCTCATCCTATCACTCCAAGCCCTTGTCCGAAGTCCCTCTCAGATACTGGAAGGCTGCTCTGAGGTCTCCCTGGAGCCTTTTCTCCAGGCTGAACAGCCCCAACTCTCCCAGCCTGTCCCCATAGGGGATGTTCTCCAGCCTTCTGATCATCTCTGTGGCCTCCTCTGGATGTTCTGTTGAGTTACTTCTCCTCCCAACTCTGTCCTCTCCCTCCTTGGCAGCTTCGGGGACAGCTCTGTTTTGGCTTCAGTGACATAAAACCCCAGGGCTAGATAAATCTTGTCAGCTGGGAGAGAGCCTTGAGGAGCCTTCAGCAAGGTCCTGCTGGGAGGCTTTTGGGCAGCCTGTGCTGACATCTATCGGCAGGAGCTCCTGCCAAGGCCTCCCAGCCAGCAGAATTCCATCTGCAAGGCTGGAGATGGAATGCCAACGTTGGCTCTGCAGGACAGACCCCAGCCAGCACTGCACACTTCCAAAGGCTCTAAATCCTCACAGCCTAGTTTTAGGTCTCTCACAAAGGCATCTCCTTCAGTCTGGTGGGCATGTGGGATGATGAAGCACTAGCTCATGGCTGGCTGCAGTCCAGAAGGTGAATATTTATCCCTGATATAGGGAGGGAGTTTGGCAGTCAGTGCTGGATTTACTGGAATGAGGGAGAAGAGTGAGCTCCTTGGGTGAGGAAGGCACAGGGCAGCAGCCCAGGGCTTGGAAATGAGCTCAAAGGGGGGAAGGCAGCAGGGGAGGGAAGGGCTGGTTGGGAGGAATGTGCAAAGAGGGCACTGCACAGCCCTTTGGATGTTGTCCTGGGGCCTTTGCTAGGCTGATGTTGGGGTTTCAGCAGGCAGATGTTGGGGTTTCAGCAGGCAGATGTTGGGGTTTCACTGAGCAGATGTTAGGGTTTCACTAGGGAGGTGTTGGGGTTTCAGCAGGCAGATGTTGGGGTTTCACTGGGCAGATGTTGGGGTTTCAGCAGGCAGATGTTGGGGTTTCAGCAGGCAGATGTTGGGGTTTCACTAGGGAGGTATTGGGGTTTCAGCAGGCAGATGTTGGGGTTTCACTGAGCAGATTTTGGGGTTTCACTAGGGTGGTGTTGGGGTTTCAACAGGCAGATGTTGGGGTTTCAGCAGGCAGATGTTGGGGTTTCACTGAGCAGATGTTGGGGATTCAGTAGGCAAATGTTGAGGTTCCCCTGGGCAG
>VXBD01010464.1:27785-40281 GCA_013399975.1 Indicator maculatus | reverse complement strand
TGGCAGGGGGGTTGGGACTGGCTGATCTTTGGGGTCCCTTCCAAGCCAACCCATTCCGTGGATCTGCCACGAGCCACTCCGGCTGCGTTCCTGTCGGTGTCGTCCTCCCTCCTTGCTCAGGGAGATGTTTCTAGGGATGTGGAGCTAATTATTGCTTTTATCCAGCACTAAGGCAATAATTTCAAGGGATCCATTGGAAAGGCAGCAATTTCCTGCCACTGAGTGACAGATGTTTTGCCATCCACGAGCTGTGCTTTCAGGCTCCCACTAATTATGCTGACACAAATTGGCAGCAGTTTTTCTTCTCAGGCTCCCAGCTCCTAATTTTGCTTCTTTTCAGCTCTTTTTTTTTTTTTCTTTCTTTCTTTTTTTTTTTTTTCCTTTAAAGGTGGAGTCACTGGAGTTGTCTGCCTGATGGAGAATTCAGCTCCTATGTTCAAGTGTGGTTTGCTAACTTATCCCCTTCTCTCTCCTTTGCCCAGGTTCCTACCCCTCACCCAAGGCTGGGGCCACACTGGTGGTCTACAAGGACTTGCTTGTGCTTTTTGGTGGCTGGACACGGCCAAGCCCTTACCCTCTGCACCAGCCAGAGAGGTTCTTTGATGAGATCCATACCTACTCCCCCTCCAAAAACTGGTAAGAGCACATCTGGCTTCCAGGCTTTGATCTTGGGGGGAAAAAAAAAAAAATGTGGTGATGATCCAGATGAAGGAATGCTGGAGGAGGTCTCTTTGAGCCCACCTGGGAAGCTGGGCATGCTCCTGGTTTCCAAATGGTCTCATCCTGGTGTGTCTGCAATGCTCTTAAACAAAAATAAGTCCCCCCCCAAAGGAAAAATAACACCCAAGAGCACACTGGAGGTGTGGACATGCTGCTGCCTGGCACCTCTTGGGTGCTGGTTGCTACCTTATGGGTCTTGACTCCAGACCCAAAGCACAGCAGACTCCCTGAGTGTTCCCAACCAGCCAGGAGGGAAACCTGGATGTGATTGTTTGAAACAGCAATGTTTTAAAGGTGGAATTGATTTTGGCTGCAAGACAGTGAGGTCTTGGAGGAGAGCAGGAGATCAGCTCCTGGGGTTCTTGCTTTTAGCCATGGTCCAAAGCTCACAGCTCCTGTGGCCCTCCAAGGGAGATGTGAGACAGCAGATTTCCAGGCACTGTTTTCACAGAGTCCCAGCCTGGGGTGGAGGGGTGGGAGGAGGGAAGGGACCTCTGGGGATGATCCAGTCCAACCCCCTCCTAAAGCAGGGCACCCACAGCAGCTTGCCCAGGATCACAATGGCCAGGGGGCCAGGGAAGCTCTCCAGACAAGGAGACTCCACAACCTCTTTGGGCAGCCTGCTCCAGGGCTCTGCCACCCTTAAATTAAAGCAGTTCCTCCTCATGTTTGGATGGAACTTCTGATGTTCCAGTTTGTGCCCCTTGCCCCTTGTCCTGTCCCTGGGCACCACTGACACAAGCCTGGCCCCAGGCTCTGCCATCCTTAAATTAAAGAAGTTCCTCCTCATGTTTAATTGGAACCACAGAATGGCTTAGGCTGGAAGGGTCCTCAGAGATCATCTACTCCAAACCCCCTTGCCATGGGCAGGGACTCCTGTGTTCAAGTTTGTGCCCATGGCCCCTTGTCCTGTCCCTGGGCACCACTGACACAAGTCTGGTCCCATCCTCCTGCCACCAAGGGCCACAGGGATGAAGGAGACTCTGCTTCTGCAGCTCCTGGGCTCCTGCTGAGGCATCCTGCAGTGACCACGATGGCAGTGGCAGGAATTGTCCTTTTCCCTTTAAAGAGCCCTGAGCTGGCCTTAGCCCCAACTTTCTCCTTGCTGCTTGGGTGTGAGAAAGGAGCAAGCTGTGTTTCAAAGGCAGGATGGTTCCTGCTCCTCTTTCATTGAGAACTTTTCATCATCAGAAGTGTCAATTAACCAAAGCACTTTGGGGCAGGGTCATTAGAGTGCTGTCATTAATCCAGGTTGGAAACCATGCAGGGTGAACTTAAATGAAAGGGGCCAACATTTCCAACTGCCTCCATCATCAGGCCTTCAAAATGTTGGAGCACCTTGGTCCTTCTAATTACTTCTGTTCTGATATGGTTCTTTGGAGCTTTTCTCTGAGGTTTTCCTCTCTAGCAAAGTCCTAGAATGGCCTTGGGTTGGAAGGGACCTTAAAGCTCATCCAGTTCCAACCCCCCTGCCATGGGCAGGGATACTTTGCACCAGCCCAGGTTGCTCAAGACCTCATCCAGCCTGGCCTTGAGGACTTTGCTGGCCCCTGGGTTTTTGCTTCTTGCCATTTTCCAGCCTGCTGGTGAATGCCTGAAAGGAAGTTGGGGTTTGGAGCCAAGTGGGGGTTGGTCTCTTCTCCCTAATAACAAATGATAGGATGAGAGGAAATGGCCTCAAGTTGCACCAGGGGAGGTTTAGGTTGGACATTAGAAGAAACTTCTTCCCAGAAAGGGTTCTCAAAGACTGGCCCAGGCTGCCCAGGGAGGTGGCTGAGTCCCCACCCCTGGAGGTGTTTCAAAGCCACAGAAATGTGGTGCTGAGGGCCATGGTTTAGCCCCAGCCTTGGCAGAGTCATCAGAGAGTGGTTGGACTGGATGACCTGGAAGATCTTTTCCAACCCAAACAATTCCATGATTTGATGATTCCTCCCTCTCTCCCTAGGTGGAACTGCATTGTGACCACCCATGGCCCCCCTCCCATGGCAGGACACTCCTCCTGTGTCATTGAAGACAAGATGATTGTCTTTGGGGGTTCGCTGGGGTCTCGACAAATGTGAGTCTGGGCTGAGGGGGCCTGAAGTGCTCCTGCAAGCAAGGAGCACCTTGGGGGGTGGCTCACAGCGTTTCAGAAGGACACCTCCACAGGGGGTTGGGGTCTCCCTGCTGCCTTAACACCACCTTTCACCATTTCCATCAAAAAGCTCCATCCTGTCCTAAACCTGTGCCCTGAAAACCCACAGCTGGCTTGCCCAGTGGGGCTGGTTGTAGTTAATGCTGGTTGTAGTTAATGCTGGTTGTAGTTAATGCTGGTTGTAGTTGATGCTGGTGGTAGTGTCAGCTCTGGCTGTAGTGTCATCACTTCTAGTGCCAGCTCTGGTTGTAGTCATCACCTGTAGTGTCAACTCTTGTTGCAGTGTCCATCCCTTGTTGTCTCCATCCTTGCAGGAGCAACGACGTCTGGGTGCTGGATCTTGAGCAGTGGTCTTGGTCCAAGCCAAACATCTCTGGGCCCAGCCCTCACCCACGAGGTGGTCAGTCTCAGGTGAGTTCTTCACTAGCCCAACAGCAAGGGTACACCAGGCAGGGCTTCATTTCCAGCTTGCAGGCAGCTCCCAGCAGGTCGTCTCCAAGCTCACAGCCCTTCTCCAGGTTATCTCTGCAGCCTGTGCCCCACGGGGCTGTGTTTTCCCCTCTGCTCTGCCAGGGTGCCCTTTTCATCTCCCCACCACTTAGGCAGGTACATTGCCATGTCTTGCACATGACTCAGATCTCCAAGGAGCCTTTCTTCACAACAAATGGCTGTTTGAAGCCAGCAGCCATTCCCTGTGGCATTTCAGATCAATGAGTTGTTATCACAAGCTGGTTTGGCTCCAGGCCCTTTTGATTGCTCTGCTCTCCTGGTTCTCCAGCGACTCCAGGTTGTACCTGCTCAAAGCAGGGCTCTGGCAGTGCCTGGTTTGTTCCCTGCCTGCAGCAGACACCCAGGTGGTGCAGGTGTCCCCCCCTCTGCCTTCCCTTCATAGTCTTCATGAGCATGGTTGATGGTTCCCAGCATGTGGTTCATCCCAGCTTGGCAGGACACTGAAGAAATCAGATGGGTTGTGCTTGGATCTCCTTTTCCATCTACTGGAAAAGGAAACTAAGGGATTAACTCAGGCACCACCAGCATCCCCCCATCTACTCTGTCCTCCCCCTCTACTCTGCCCTTGTCAGACCCCACCTGCTTCCAGTTCTGGGGCCCTTGACACAAGAAGGACATGGAACTGCTGGAGCAGGTCCAGAGCAGGCCACAGGGATGATCAGAGGGCTGGAGAACCTCCCCTATGGGGACAGGCTGGGAGACTTGGGACTGTTCAGCCTGAAGAAGGCTCCAGGGAGACCTCACAGCAGCCTTCCAGTAGCTGAAGGGTACTTAACCCTGAAGGGGCTCCAGGAGAGCTGGGGAGGGACTTTGGATAAGGGCTGGAAGTGACAGGACGAGGGACAATGGCTTTGAGCTGGGAGAGGGGAGATTGACACTGGAGATGAGGAAGAAATTCTTTGCAGTGAGGGTGGGGAGACACTGGAACAGGTTGCCCAGGGAGACTGTGGCTGTCCCCTCCCTGGAGGTGTTCAAGGCCAGGCTGGATGAGGCCTTGAGCAAGCTGGGCTGGTGGGAGGTGTCCCTGCCCATGGCAGGGGATGGGAACTGCCTGATCTTCGAGTTCTTTTCCAACCCAACCCATTCAGTGATTCTCTGAGCTAACAGACCCTGCTGCCAGCACAACCCCCTTCTGCCCCATGAGAAGAGGGCTGGTGAGTCCCCTGTGCTGTGGCTCAGCTGCAGGCAGGGCAGCTGCTCTCCTCCAGCAGAGGCAGTGCTTTCTGAGCCATTTGGGCTCAGGCAGTGGGGTGAAGCCTGCATCCTGCTTTCCCTTGGGCCCAGCAGAACCAGCTTCCCATCCCAGCTCCACTCCTCATCCCAGGGCAGGCCAAGGTGGGCAGTGTCTGTGGGGCTGCCAAGCCATAACCAGGCTCTGCCTGCCCTTGGAGGCCTTGCTGAAGGCACAGGGACAGCTTCACCTCCTTCCTGCTCTGAAAGGCTGTTTGTGCCCTCCAGATCGTCATTGACAACGAAACCATCTTAATCCTGGGTGGCTGTGGTGGTCCCAATGCAGTGAGTACCCTGTGGGGGGTGGGGGAAGGGTGTGGGCATGAACTGCATGTGTCTGGCTGCAACTGGGAGCACTGGGAGCTGCAGTAGGGAGAGGGAGGACTCTGCACCTTACCCAGGTGGCATTTTATCCTGCAAATCTGGGCACTCCCATGGCAGACCTTCCTGAGAAGCTGTCTGCCTATTGCTAGAGCTGCTTTAATTAAGGAAAAAAGCTCCCCAGGCTCTATCTGAGGTTAATTGAGCCTCAGAAGAATTAGCCCTGGTTTTATTCTGGGAGAGAAGGTTGGAGATGAAGGGAGATGTCTGTAGCCACAGAAGGGTGCAGTCGCTCCTGGGCGATCAGATCCTGATCTGGGTCACCAGTCCTGTGTCTGCAGCAGCAAAGCACAGCTCCTGCTGCTGATGGGATGATCTTGGCAGCAAGCCAGGCTCCTAAGTCTCAGACTGGGCTCCTGAGGCTCAGACTGGGCTCCTAAATCTGAGACTGAGCTCCTAAGTCTCAGACCAGACTCCTAAGTCTCAGACTGAGCTCCTAAATCTGAGACTGGGCTCCTAAGTCTCAGACTGGGCTCCTGAATCTCAGACTGGGCTCCTGAATCTCAGACAGGGCTCCTAAATCTCAGACTGAGCTCCTGAATCTCAGACAGGGCTCCTAAGTCTCAGACCGAGCTCCTGAATCTCAGACAGGGCTCCTAAATCTCAGACTGAGCTCCTGAATCTCAGACAGGGCTCCTAAATCTCAGACTGAGCTCCTGAATCTCAGACAGGGCTCCTAAATCTCAGACTGAGCTCCTGAATCTCAGACAGGGCTCCTAAATCTCAGACTGAGCTCCTGAATCTCAGATGGGTTCCTAAGTCTCAGACTGGGCTCTTGAATCTCAGACTGGGCTCCTGAATCTCGGACTGGGCTCCTGAGTCTCAGACTGGGCTCCTAAGTCTCAGAATGGGCTCCTGAGTCTCAGACCAGACTCCTGAGTCTCAGCCTGGGCTCCTAAGTCTCAGCCTGGGCTCCTGAGTCTCAGCCTGGGCTCCTGAGTCTCAGACCAGACTCCTGAGTCTCAGCCTGGGCTCCTGAGTCTCAGCCTGGGCTCCTGAGTCTCAGACCAGACTCCTGAGTCTCAGACCAGACTCCTGAGTCCGTCCCTCCTTGCCCCACAGCTGTTCAAGGACGCCTGGCTGCTGCACATGCATGCGAACCCCTGGACGTGGCAGCCACTCAAGGTGGAGAATGAAGACCATGGAGCCCCAGAGCTCTGGTGCCATCCTGCCTGCAGGGTATGGACACTGGGGGGTCTCTGCTCCCTCTTGCTCAGGTGGCCAAGAAGGCCACCAGCATCCCAGCCTGGATCAGCAAGAATGTGGCCAGCAGGAGCAGGGAAGTGATTGTGCCCCTGGAGTGGGTATTGCTGAGGCCACACCTTGAGTCCTGAGTTCAGGTTTGGGCCTCTCACTCCAAGAAGGACATTGAGAGGCTGGAGCAGGTCCAGAGAAGGGCAGCAAGGCTGGGGAAGGGTCTGGAGAACAGGGCTGGGGAGGAGCAGCTGAGGGAACTGAGGTTTAGCCTGGAGAAGAGAAGGCTGAGGGGGAAACCTTCTGGCTCTCTACAGCTCCCTGAAAGAAGGTTGCAGTGAGGTGAGGGTTGGTCTCTTCTCCCTAGAATCAGGTGGGAGAAGGAGGGGAAATGGCTGAAATTGTGCCAGGGGAGGTTTAGGTTGGACGTGAGGAACAATTTCTCCTGGAGGAGTGGTCAGGGATTGGAACAGGCTGCCCAGGGAACTGATGGAGTCCCCATCCCTGGAGGTGTTCAAGAAACCTGTGGCCATGGCCCTTGAGGACATGGTGGTGCTGGGTTGCTGGTTGGATTCAATGATCTTAGAGGTCCTTTCCAACTGAAACAATTCCATGGTTCTTTGAACATCCCTAGATCTTTACTGCCTGCCCAGAATGCTCCATACCCACTCCCCATTTTCCCCCTGCATACCCATAGGGGTCATCCTGCCCTGACCTCTCCTCTCCTCTCCTCTTCTCCTCTCCCAGGTGGGACAGTGCGTGGTGGTCTTCAGCCAAGCTCCCAGCGGGAGAGCTCCGCTGAGCCCCAGCTTGAACTCCCGGCCCTCTCCCATCAGTGCCACGCCGCCGGCGCTGGTGCCGGAGCCGCGGGAGTACCGCTCGCAGTCTCCCGTCAGGGGCTCGGACGAAGCTCCCTGCGTCAACGGCCGCTGGGGCACCCTGCGGCCCCGAGCGCAGCGCCAAACCCCCTCGGGCTCCCGGGAGGGCAGCCTGTCCCCGGCCAGAGGGGACAGTTCCCCTGTGCTCAACGGAGGCAGTCTGTCACCCGGAGCCACGGCGGGCGGCGGTTCCTCCTTGGACAGCCCTGTGCAGCTCGTCTCGCCCAGCACCCCCTCGGCAGCCGAAGGATGCGACCTGAAAGTGGGGCTGGCCCTGGCGCCGCGCCGCGGGTCCCTGCCGGAGCAGAAGGATCTGCGTTTGGGAGCCGTCGACCTGAACTGGGACCAGAAATCGGCTTCCATCCTCTGCCAGCTGGACGGTGGGGAGGGCAGGACGGTCGGCGCCGGCGTGAGGAACCCTCCCGAGCAAACCAACGGCGTCCACACGCCGCCCCACGGCGCCAGCTCCCTGCCGGGGGCCGTCTCCCCCAGCGCGCTCCGCAGGAGCCTGGAGGCCGTCAAAGCTCTTTCCTCCAAAGGCTCCTCGGCTTCGGCGGCCTTGAGCCCTCCCCTGGCTTCATCCCCGGGCTCCCTAGGCACCGAGCCGGGCTCGGCGGCGCGGCCGAGCTCTACCCAAGGCGAGAGCCACTCCTTACCTCCCATCGCTCGCCGCCTGGGCCACCACCCTCCCCAGTCCCTCAACGTGGGGAAGCCTTTGTACCAGAGCATGAACTGCAAACCCATGCAGATGTACGTGCTGGACATTAAAGACACCAAGGAGAAAGGACGAGTCAAATGGAAAGTGTTCAACAGCAGCTCGGTGGTGGGGCCGCCCGAAACCAGTTTACACACAGTGGTGCAAGGCAGAGGGGAGCTGATCATTTTTGGTGGCCTCATGGACAAGAAACAAAACGTCAAATATTACCCCAAAACCAATGCCTTGTACTTTGTGCGAGCAAAAAGATAATGCGGCCTGAGCCCCTCGCCGCCATCACCTCCTCCCTTCCTCCCCTCCCTCCCTCCCTTCCTCCTTCCCCTCACTCCTTCCATCCCTTCCTATCTCTTTCCCTCCTTCCTCTTTCCCTCCTTCCCTCTTTCCCTCCCTTTCCTCCTTCTCTGCCTTCCTTCCTTTCCTCCCTCCTTTCCTCTTACCCTTCCTCTCTTCCTCTTTCTCTTCTTCCCTTCCTCTTTCCCCCCTTCACTGCTTTCCTCCCTGCTTTCTTCTTTCTCTCCTTCTTATTTTCCTCCTTCCTTCTTCTTCCCTCCTTTCCTTTTTCCCTCCCATTCCTCCTTCCCACCCTCTTTTTCCCTCCCTTCCTCTTTCCCTTCCTCTTTCTCTCCTCCCTTCCTCCCTTCCCTCTCCCTCCCCTGCCCTTGCTCTATCAGACTTTCCAACTGTGAATTTAGGGAGCAAGAAACCAATAAAGTCCACACAAAACCTCCAGCGCTGCCCCAGTAAGATCCCAGTTGAGCAAATGGGAAGGACCTGCGCCGCTGCCGTCCACGCCACGGATTCGGGATCAGCAGGGAGGGAATTCCCAATCCCCCATCTTGGAGCCTCTTGAGGTCGGTTTTGATTTTCCAGGGCTTCGAGAGGCTTCCTAACGCTCCGAAACTCCTTGTGGGATGTGAAACTGGGTTGCTGCCAACAACCCCAATCCCAGCAGGCAGGAGGCTGGAGTCAAGCTTCCGTGCTTGGCTCCCTAAGGAAAGCCAACAGCAGTCCCTTCCCGGGAGCCCTGCAGCCCTGTGCTCCCCACAAACATGATGCCTTTTTTCTTTTTTGCCTCTCACCCCTCTGGGCCTGCTGCTCTCCTTCCTGCCCTCCATCCAGGGCCAGAAGAAAGGACAGGGAGGGTTTGTGTCAACATGCCAAAAATACCAAGAATTAACTGGGAATTAGCATCCTCCCATCCCTGCCCTGTGCTGGATCAGGCTTTGGGATCAGCCCTGATCCCTCCTGGTCAGCCCCAAACCTGCTCCATTTCCTGCACAAATCCTGCTGGGCTGCCAATTCCCTTTTAGGCTCCAAGGGTGTGTTTCACTCAGCAGCCCAAACCCCTTCAAGGCTGAACCAGCACCTCCTAGCCTGGGCCCAGGGATGTTTTTGGTGGGTTTTTTTTTTTTTCCAGCTAAAAAGCTGAATATTGGTAAATTTGAGGGCAGCCCTGAGAGCAGTAACCACACCTCAGCTTTGCTCTTGCCTTCTTCCACAGAGACCCAACCGGGTTAAAATCCCAAGGGATTTGAGCCTGTGCATCCTTCTGGGACAAACCCTCCCTTCCCCTCGAGATCCCGAGGGGTTGGGGGTAAAAAATGGGTGGCTCCTGGCCAGGTTTTGGTCACCTGAACAGGAGGGAGCCTTCCCCAAGCTGGCAGTGCCATGACGTGGGCTCTGGGGGGCTTTTTTTTTTTTGGCTTTCCACCCCCACCCCACCCCACTGAGCTTTTCCTACTGCCAGTTGGAGCCTTAAATCTCATCCCAGCCACGCAGGGATGGGGAGGGTTTGGCTTCCTCTGCGGCGTTCCCACCTCTGTAAATAAAATCCCTTGTTAAATCCCAGCCTTTCCCAGCTTCCCAGTCCATTGGGCTAAAGGGAAGGCAAACCACAAGTTTTTTCACTCCCCAATAATAAAAACCCAAACACCAAACCTCAGGAGCACCCAGGCTGAGCTATGAAATTTTTTCTCCACTTGAAGCTTTGCCACGGGGAAGGTGGTCAGGGCTTCGGCGTCGAGTCCCCTTTGCATGTCTCTTGTCACCCCCCCTCCCACCCTACCCCCCCCAAAAAAAANTGTCTCTTGTCCCCCCCCCCCCCACCCTACCCCCCAAAAAAAAAAAGAGTCCCAAGGGATGGATGGTAGCTCAGTGGAGGGGTGACTTCCTCTGCCTTGCATGGAGCATCCCTTGAGGGGTGGTTTTCCCAACAGTCCACTGATCTGTCCCAAAATCTCCCTAAATGGTCTCCAAATCACCCAAACCGGCCTCAAAATCTCCCTAAATAGTCTCCAAATCACCCAGAACAGCTTCAAAATCTCCCTAGTCTCCAAATCTCCCAAACCAGCCCCAAAAATCTCCCTAATTGCTCCCCAGAATACCCCAACCAGACCCAAATTGCCCTAATTGGTCTCCAAATCACCCCATCCAGCCCCAAAAATCTCCCTAATTGCTCCCCAGAATACCCCAACCAGACCCAAATTGCCCTATTTGGTCTCCAAATCACCCCAACCAGCCCCAAAATCTCCCTAATTGGTCCTCAAATTGCCCCAACCAGACCCAAATTCTCCCTAATTGGTCCCAAACCAGCCCCAAAATCTTCTAATCGATCCCCAAATCACCACAGCCAGCCCCAAAATCTTCTAATCAATCCCCAAATCATCCTAACCAGCC
The DNA here is from genome assembly GCA_013399975.1 of Indicator maculatus. NCBI lineage: Eukaryota > Metazoa > Chordata > Aves > Piciformes > Indicatoridae > Indicator > Indicator maculatus. Next base: position 29,843 of record VXBD01010464.1, on the reverse strand, counting down.
CCAAAATCTCCCTAATTGGTCCCCAAAACCTCCCTTATTGGTCCTCAAATTGCCCCAACCAGCTCCAAAATCTCCCTTATTGGTCCCCAACCGGCCCCAAAAATCTCCCTACCTGATCCCCAACTCACCTCAGCCATCCCCAAAAGTCTCCCTGATTGATCCCCAAATCCACCCAACAGCTCCCCCAAAACTCCCTTCAACTGGTTCCCAAAACCCAACCAACCCCAGCTGGGGGCCATCCTTCCTCATCCTCCTCCTTCCTCCCAAGGCATGTTCAATAAATTCACCCCAAATTTTCACCCTTCCCACTGGTGCTGTGAGCGAGGTGAAGCCCCCCTCTGCCCTGTCCCCTCTCCCTGCAACTGAGGGGTGTCCTCCTTCTCCCTCCCTCCCTCCCCAAAATCATCATCCTGGGCTCAGCTGAGCGATTTTTGGTGATATTTAAAAATCTTCTGTACATTTATTATTATTTGGGGTGGGGGGACAAGGGGGGAGTTAATGGCTTCCCTCCTCCCCCACCCCCAATCTCAATGACTTTTTAGCAGTTTAACAAATAAAAAGGAAAAGAAATTGGTGGTTGGTGCTTTGGGGGAGGGGGATAAGGTGGAAGGAAGCCCCTCCCCCTCCCAAGATGTGCTCCCCAAAAGTTTAGGTGGGGAGGGAGGGGGAAAGGGAAGATTTGAGGTCGTAAAAGGGTTAAAATAGGGCAAGGTTTCTACCGAGGGTCCTAAAGCAAGAAGGAGAGGTGGGAAAAGGGGGGGCACAAAGCTGGGGAAATGGGAAGGTTCAGAAAAGGGAGGGAGGGGGGAGTGTCAAAAACTGGGGATCCCCAAAGCCAGGGGCTGGCTGGAATTGAGGATGGAGACCCCCCCAAATCCTGCCAGCACAGGAAATTGGGGAGCCCAAAGGCTGTCAGTGCTTGAAATTGAGGATGGAGATCCCCAAATCCTGCCAGCACAGGAAACTGGGGAGCCTAAAGGCTGTCAGTGCTTGAAATTGAGGATGGAGATCCCCAAATCCTGCCAGCACAGGAAACTGGGGAGCCTAAAGGCTGTCAGTGCTTGAAATTGAGGATGGAGATCCCCAAATCCTGCCAGCACAGGAAACTGGGGAGCCTAAAGGCTGTCAGTGCTTGAAATTGAGGATGGAGATCCCCAAATCCTGCCAGCACAGGAAACTGGGGAGCCTAAAGGCTGTCAGTGCTTGAAATTGAGGATGGAGATCCCCAAATCCTGCCAGCACAGGAAACTGGGGAGCCTAAAGGCTGTCAGTGCTTGAAATTGAGGATGGACATCCCCAAATCCTGCCAGCACTGGAAACTAAGGACTCCAAAGGCTGCCAGTGCTTGAAATTGAGGATGGACACCCCCAAATCCTGCCAGCACAGGAAACTGGGGAGCCTAAAGGCTGTCAGTGCTTGAAATTGAGGATGGAGACCCCCAAATCCTGCCAGCACAGGAAACTGGGGAGCCCAAAGGCTGCCAGTGCTTGAAATTAGGAATTAGGACCCCAAATCCTGCCAGTGCTGGAGACAGGGACCACATAGGCTGACAGTGCTTGAAATTGGGGGTGGAGACCTCCAAATGTTGCTAGGGTTGAAGATTTCGGATCTCAGAGCATTCCAATGTCAGTAATTAGGGCTGAGGACACCAAATCCTGGGGGGGGGTTGGAAGTTGAGGATGGGGGACCCCAAAGCCTGCCAGGACTGGGAAGTGGGAACCCCCCCAAAGAACTCCAGTGTCAGTAATTAGGGATGGGGAACTGGGAACCCCAAATAAGCTGCCTGTGCTGGAAATGAGGGACCCCAAAGCCGGGGAGGGGCTGGAAATTGAGGATGGAGGCACCAAAATCCTGCCAGGGCTGGAACTGGGGGACTGCAAAGCCTGGGGGTGCAGTAAAGTGGGGATGGGGGCCCCCCAGATCCTGCCAGTGCTGGAAATGACAAAGCCCAGACTCTGGGGAGGGCTGGGAATGGGGAATTGAGACCCCCAGAGCCTGCCAGTGCTAGAAGTGACAGACCCCAAAGCCTGGGGGGAGATGGAAATTGGGAATTGAGAC
>VXBD01010463.1:255636-268802 GCA_013399975.1 Indicator maculatus | reverse complement strand
TGCAGACAGTGCTGCTATTTCTGTGTGCATGAGAAAGGGATCTGCTTTAGGGAAGAGCATGAAGGCAGGTGAGTGAGGGAACTGGTGCTCCCAGGGAAGCCTTGTGGAGATGGGATGAGTGTGAGTGCTGGGAGATGCCCCCTGAGCCACACAAGAACCAGCCTGCCAGGTTGGCTCTGCTGAGGATCTATGTGAGGTTGACCTAGGCTGGAGAAATGAGCTCAGGCGAGCCTCATGAGGTTCAATAAGGTGAAGTGCAAGGTCCTGCACCTGGGTCTGGGCATTCCTTGTTAACAGTTCAGGCTGGGGGATGATGAGATTGAGAGCAGCCCTGCAGAAAAGGACTTGGGAGGTGCTGGTGGATGAGAAACTGGACAGGAGCCAGCAANNNGACAAGCTGGACAGGAGCCAGCAATGGGCACTGGCAGCACAGAAGGCCAAGGGCAGCCTGGGCTGCATCCAAAGCAGCATGGCCAGAGATGGAGAGAGAGGATCCTGCCCTCTGCTCTGGGGAGACCTCACCTGCAGTGCTCTGTCCAGCTGTGGAGCCCCCAACACAGGAAGGACAATGACCTGCTGCAGAGCAGGACCACAAAGATGGTGGGCTGGAGCACCTCTCCTGTAAGGATAGTCTGAGAGAGCTGGGGCTGTTCAGCCTGGAAAAGGCTCCAGGGAGACCTCAGAGCAGCATTTCAATATCCAAAGGGACCCTACATGAAGGCTGTGGAAGGGCTGTTTAGATGGGCCTGGAGTGACAGGACAAGGGACAAAGGTTTGAAACTGGAGCAGGAGAGATTTAGGTTGGACATCAGAGGAAGTTCTGCACAGTGAGAGTGGTGAAACACTGGAACAGGTTGCCCAGAGATGTGGTTGAGGCCTCATCCCTAGAGACACTCAAGATGACTTGATGTGTCCCTGGGCAGCCTGAGCGAGTTGGGGATGTCCCTGCTGAGTGCAGGGGGGTTGGACAAGATGACCTTCAAGGGTCCCTTCCAACCTGATGCATTCTGTGAGTCTATGATCTCTTCCATGCAAGGCTGGCAGGTGTGATGCAATCCAACTTTTCAGGATTTCCTGAATCTCCAAATTCCTGAATTTCCAAAAATCCAGGACTTTTCCCTCCTGTTGTTCAGTGCACTGGCAGCATAGTGAGGGAGCAGGCAGCTGAGCAGGCAGAGGCCACTTTAAACCCCCCCAAGATCACACCTGCAAATGGTGAACAGATTCTTGTAGCTTGGGCTGCTCTGCCTCAGGTGCTGATTGCTTCCATGACTGAATCTTCTGCAGAAAGCTCTGAAGTTTGGGAGAGCTTCCTCAAGCCCATCTCCCCTCCTGGATGCTCTCATGCTGTAGCACAGCAAAGGGGCTTCTGCCAGGGCTTGCCAGGCAGGCTGCTCTGCAGGGCTCTCCTCAAGCCTCCCAGGGCTCTCCTCTGTCTTCCAGTGAGTTGAACACTGCCGACCTGGAGGCAGGCTATCAGCCCTTGCTGGAGGCAGAGCCTGTGCCCACACGCTGGCTCCTTCAGCCCATGGCTCCAGTGATCACAGCCTGACTCAGCCTCACATTGCTGCTGCTTTTCCCATCCTGCCCTCTCCTAGGAGCGGGAGGTTTGGGCAGCCCCTTCCCTGGTGTAAGGTAAGGTCACTGGGGGGGGACTCGCTGGGGGAGGGACTCGCTGGGAGAGGGACTCGCTGGGGTCCATTTATGGTGACTGTCTCCCATGTGCCGAAGCCGGGAGCAGGCTCCGGCCGTCGAGGGAGAGGAGGGAGCGCCAGCAGGCAGTGAGTCAGCAGGCAAGGCTTTGGGTGGGGTTCCTCAGAAACGCCACTCCGCTTCCAGAGAAACATAAATCACTGGGTTCCTGCAAGCTTCAGCTCTGCAGCTCCCCGTCCAACAGCCACGATGGGCTTTACAGTTAATTAAAAAAGAACAACAACCCCCCCAAAAAATAATTAATTCCAAATAGAAGAGGGCATGTGAAAGCAAACCCTGAATGCCTTTAGTAACTATCCCGGCAGCTTTTAAAAGCTTTCACTCTTCCTGCGCACGATGACAAACGCTGGGGAGCAGTGGCCCCCGGAAACCCCAGCCCCCTCCTCTGCCCTCCCTTTGAAGCCTGGTTTCCTTCCCCTCGGCAGGGGCTGGGGACAGTGTGTTCCTCACATGCTGCCACTATGGCTCCCTGCTGGGTCCTGCCTGACTGCTTCTATAGCTGCTTGTGTCCCCCGGGGCAAAGCAACTCCTCCGGGGCTGCCTAGGAGAGGGGGCAACAGGGTGGCCATGGCTGTTTGCAGGCTGCAGAGAAGGAGCTCTCCTCCCCACAGAATCAGGAAAGACCTCTAAGATCAAGTCCAACTGTCGACCTAACACCACCATGGCCATCAAAGCACATCCCAAAGTGCCTTGCCTGGCCCTGCACATCTCTGCATGGTTGATGTCTGCAGGGCAGGAGAATAGGAACACTCTTGTTGGAGGAAGGGAGCAAGCATTGTCCTGTGGCTATCCCACTGCAAAGAAAAAACTCCTAAGGCCTTTAGTTTAACACAGAATCCCAGAATCAACCAAGTTGGAAAAGACCTCAGAGATCATCAAGTCCAATCTATTACCTAATCCCTAACACCTCCTGACAACTAAACCATGGCTCCAAGTGCCACATCTTGAACACCTCCAGGGATGGTGACTCCACCACCTCCCTGGGCAGCACATTCCAATGGCTAATTACTCTTTCTGTGAAGAACTTTCTCCTCACCTCCAGCCTAAACCTCCCCTGGTGCAGCTTGAGACTGTGTCCTCTTCTTCTGCCACTGGGTGCCTGGGAGAAGAGACCAACCCCCACCTGGCCACAACCTCCTTTCAGGTAGTTGTAGAGAGCAATACACCTCTGGGTTTCCCTTATCTGCTCCCACAAATTATCTGAGAGCACCTTTGCCTTCCTTTTCGTTGCTGGCCTGAGTCACCTTAGTTCAAAGCCAGTGTCTGAGACCTTCTTTCCTGCAGGGACCTGACGACGCTCACAGCCACCTGCTCCCTTTGCGAGTCCTTGTTCCCCTCTGGTGTTTCTACCTTGGGATGTGAGGTTCCTTCTCTTGCAAGTCCAGAGAACAAAGCTGTCCTCCCCATGCAGGCAGGCACTCCTCCTTCTCCTAACTGAGCTCTGCAGTGCAGAGTTATTAATAAAAAATCACCACGTCATCTCCAGCCCGCACCATCACATCTGTCAATGTCATCACCACCACCCAAGGCTCCCTGCTTGATTTTTTTTTTCCCCCACCTCCCAGTATCTCTTTGCTGCAGCAGTTGTTAAGAAAAAAAAAAGAGAAGGAAAGTGATGAGAAATCCCTCCCCACCTGCTAGAAGGAGGGAGTGATGATTTCACTGTGGGGTGTGGTGGTTGGAGAGCGTCACTTGTGGGTATTAAAAGCTGATAGTTGCTGAATTGCTGCTGCTGGGAAAGTCAAAGATCTGAAATGGGCTTTATCTTACTGGAGGTGTTCAGCTGATCATTTTAGATTGGATGTTATGAGCAAGGTCTTTACTGTGAGGGTGGTGGATCACTGGAACAGGTTGCCCAATAGGTGGTTGAAGCCCCTTCCCTGAAGACATTCAAGCCCCATTCCCTGCAGGCTCCACAGGACTCTGAGCAGCCTGATCTAGTTGGGGATGTCCCTCCCTGATGACTGCAGGGAGGTCAGACTGGATGACCTTTGGAGGTCCCTTCCAACCTGGACCATTCTATGATTCTATGGCCTGTCATTGAATCTCAGACTGCCAGCTTGGAAGGGACCCCAAGGATCCTCTGCTCCAACCTTTCTAGGTGACAGTGCAGTTGCCATGAGCTGGCTCAGCACCCTGGCAAGCTGAGTCTCAAACTGCCCAGTGCAGGGCACTCCACTGCTGCCCTTGGGAGATGATTCCAGGCTCTGACTGTGCTCATGGCAAACATTTTCTCCTGCAGTCCAAAGGGAATGTCCCCAGCAGTAATTTGTCCCCATCCCCCCTTGTCTGTTCCATGGCACTCCTTGTACAAAGGGAATCTCCTTCCTGCTGGCAGCCACCCTTCATGTCCTGCTCCATGGTGCTAAGGTCTCCCCTGAGCCTTCTCTTCTCAGGACTGAACAAACCCAGTGGATCTCAGCCTTTCCTCACATCTGACTGGGCTGCCAGCCCTCTGATCATTCTCCTGGCTCCTTCAGCAGGGATGGGTGGTATTTGCATGCCCAAACATCTGCCTTGGGCATGCAGCCACTTCTTTCCTTGTCTCTTCTGCACAGTGTTGCTTCTCTAAGCCATGCTCATGGCCTGCATCTCTGCTCACCCCTTGGTAACCCATGGGTGAGGTTATAGAATCACAGAACCACTAAGGCAGGAAAAGACCTCTAAGATCATCAACCCAGCACCACCATGGTCATTAAACCATGTCTCACAGTGCCATGGCCACACATTTCTTGAACATGGGGACTCCACCACCTCCCTGGGCAGCCTGTTGCAATCCCTGACCACTCTTGCAGCAAAGACATTCTTTCCAATAGCCAACCTAAACCTTAGAAGCTCTTTGCCTCCGTGGGGTTAGGGACTGCAGACCTCTTTCCAGCACCTCGCACAGCTAGCACAGTCAGCAGGAGCACACAGGAGTGCAGTGCAGGACCTGCCCACAGCAAGTTCTGGGTTTCACTGCCATCAAGGTGAGCAATGTGCAGGGTGACAGCAGCCCCACAGCCCCTCTGCCCCAGCACATTGAGGAATTCAGGACAAAACCTCCTGGAGAAAACTTTGTAGCAAGAAGATGCAATGCAACAGCAGGTTAGAGACCAGGGGCAGAACTTTGTGGTGGGGCTGAGGGTGGATCTCCTTCTCCACACACTTTGTTTCCATGTTTTCCTTGGGGCTTGTTGCAGCAGGGATGGGAACTCTGATGAGTTAACCTCCCTGGTGCTCCCCATACCAACGTTTGCCTTGACATGTTGATGGTCTTTAATGGCAAGAAAATTAATTTGTTTGTAGCTTTCTTAGTACCTCAGAGGATCCACAGTATGTGGGACAGGGGAGAGGGGTCACAGCATCATTCTGAAGCAGCAGGTCCCTCCAGCACAGGGTGCAGAGGAGCACTGGGTCTCACCACACTGCAAGGGGGCTGCAAGTGGGTGTGAAGGTGACACTGGCCCAGAAAACAGCTGCAGCCTTCGTTAGCCCTCTTGGCCCAAATGATGCTGAAATGCAGTCTCTGTGTGTGTGGTGGACTTGGCAGTGCTAGGTTAATGGTTGGATGCAATGATCTTAAGGGTCTTTTCCAACTCAGATGATTCAGCCTGGAGAAAAGGAGGTTGAGGGGAGGCATCCTCCCTCTCTACAACTCCATGAAAGGAGGTTGGACCCAGGTGGGAGTTGGTCTCTTCTCACTAGTAACAAGTGATAGGGCGAGAGGAAACAGCCTCAAGTTGCACCAGGGGAGGTTTAGGTTGGACATGAGAAGAACCTTCCTCACTGAAAGGGTTCTCAAAGCCTGGCACAGGCTGCCCAGGGAGGTGGTTGAATCTCCATCCCTGGAAGTGTTTCAAAGAGGCAGAGATGTGGTGCTGAGGACCATGGTTTAGCACCAGACTCGGTGGAGTTAGAGAGTGTTTGGACTCAATGACCTTAAAAGTCTTTCCCAGCCAAAGTGTTTCTATGTTGCTATGATTCTCCATCCTCATTGCCACCAGGGCACAGCTTTGCAGCCTTGTGTCTGCTCCAGACACGGATCTGTGCCCATTTTGCATCCACAGGCAGCCCCTGCACACATCAGCAGAGCTTTGCAGAGGGCAAGCAGGGCCATTGCCACGGCTGGCCCCCAAGGGGACAGCAGGCACAGCCAAGAGCTGGTGGCAGCCTGTGTTTTGGGGAGCACTAGAGCCCAGCTGTGGATCTGGATAATGCAGTGGATGTCTTTCTGTGCTGCAGCCACCACACATGAAAATGGGACCCAAATGGGTTTGTTGGGAACCAGCCAAAGCTGGAATTAGAGCATGACTGCTGTGTCCATGAGGACAGTAGTGGCAGCCCCAGACTAGCTCACTGTGTAGGCAGACAGCTGCCATGAGGCTTTGGTGGAGTCAGAGTAGTGGAGAAAGGGTTGTGAAGACACTGGAGGCTTGGTTCAGTCTTCCTTGTTCACTAATTCGTGGGAATTAGTGGGACTGGGAATCTCATTGCTTGAAGGGCTTTAAAATCTTGTGGAGCTTGGGTGAGAAAGTGCAAACTTGTGTGGTCTAGGCAGGAGGGAGGAGGAGATCTCTTCCAACTGCAGAAATCTGTCTGCCTTGTGCTGCTTTCTCTGAACAGTCATTTAATTCCCAGCTGGAGAGCTGCATGGAAGGCAGTGGAAGAATCATAGAATTGTCAGGGTTGGAAGGAACCTCAAGGCTCAGCCAGTTCCAAGCCCCCTGCCATGGGCAGGGACACCTCACACTACAGCAGGTTGCTCACAGCCACATCCAGCCTGGCTGCAAAAACCTCCAGGGATGAGGCTTCCACCACCTCCCTGGGCAACCTGTGCCAGTCTCTCACCACCCTCATGGGGAACAACTTCTTCCTAACATCCAATCTCAATCTCCCCACTTCTAGTTTTCCTCCCTTCCCCCCAGTCCTATCACTCCCTGACACCCTAAAAAGTCCCTCCCCAGCTTTCTTGTAGCCCTTTCAGATCCTGGAAGGCCACAAGAAGATCTCCCTGGAGCCTTCTCTTCTCCAGACTGAACAGCCATTGCTCTGGGTCTCAGTGTTTACAGATTCTCCTTTCTCCAGTGCCCAGGCAGCCATGCCCAGCCACTGCTGCCAGCCCTGCCCTCCCACACCTGTGTGCCTGGCAGCCCAGTGCAGTGCAGAGCAGCAGGGATGTTGCTTCCTCCCTTGTTACAGCTCCCTTACACCACGTGCTGCTCTTTGCCGGCTTGTTTAGCAATGAAGCACAAAAGGTCACTTGCTCACTGCAGCCTGCTGAGGTGAGTGTGCTGTGGTGCATAATGCAGGAGGGATGTCAAACCTGCCCACTCCTTCTCCTGGCCGTGGGCAGCTGGCAGAAACACAGTTAAATCACACAAGCACAGAGTGCATCGGGCTGGAAGAGACCCTTGAAGGTCAGCTTGCCTAATCCCCCTGCAGTCAGCAGGGACACCTTCCTCTAGAGCAGGGTGCTCAGGGCCACAGCAAGTTTAACATTGAATGTCTCCAGGGATGGGGCCTTCACCACGTCCCAGGGCAGCCTGTTCCAGTGTCTCACCACCCTCACTGTGCACAGCTTCCTCCTGATGTCCAACCTACACCTCCCCTGCTCCAGTTTCAAACCATTGTCCCTCACCCTATCCCCACAGCCCCTTCTGAACAGTCTCTCCCCAGCCTTCCTGCAGGTCCCTTCCAGATATTGAAATGGAGCTCTAAGCTGTCCATGGAGCCTTCTCTTCTCCAGGCTGAACAGCCCCAACACTCTCAGCCTGCCTCCAAAGCAAAGGTTCTTCAGCCCTCTGATCATCTTTGTGGCTTCCTCTGGACCCTCTCCAGCAGGTCCATGTCCTTCTTCTGTTGGGAGCTCCAGAGCTGGACCTGGTGAGGTCTCACCAGAGCAGAGTAGGGACACAGAGAGCAAAGGGGCAAATGCCTTCCCCCCAGGTGCCTGACAAAGACAGGAACCTCTCCTGCTTTGTAATTCCTGCCCAGGAGATTTTGGAACAGAGATGAGAAGCTGGAGACTGAGGGGCCCCAGTCTGGAGCTCTCTGGCTTCCTCCCCTTCCTTGGGGCAGCCCTGAGTGCAGAGGTCCAGCATAATCGAGTTTCTCCTCTCTGTGGCAGGACTTAAAGTTCACCCAGCTGCCCCAGCACTGCGTGCACAACCCTGCTGAACGTCCAGCCTTGAAGCACCAGCTAAGCAACTTGCCGAGGTGCTGCAGTCGTGTGCTAACCCCAGCCCGAGTTACCCAAGTGGACCCTCGGCCAGGCTGCCTCCAAAGGCTGCTGTGAGCAGCTCACAGGCGGCTGGAGATGTAAAGCACCCCGGGAGAAGAGCCTGCTCCTTAACCTGCTCTGTGCCAAATGCGGGAGGTGGTGTGAGTCAAGCCGAGGGACAGCAGCAAATAATAGACTCCAGCTGAAGGAGGGCAGTAATTTGCAGCAGTAAATCAGCTTTCATCTGCAGATCACAGAGGCGTCTCCAGCCCTCATTAAGGCAGCCTTGCAGCATCCCTGCCCCACAGGTCGCACTGGGCTGTGGTTGTTCCATCTGCTGGCACTGGGCCAGGTGTCCTTGCAGCCAGCTGCAGGAAGGAGCTGGCTTTTGCAAGGTTGGTCCTGTTCTTCTTCTTGCAGCCGTGCTGGAGGTGCTCAGGCACCTGTGCCAAGGTGCCAGGGGGTGTGTGTCCTGAGTGTGTGTGCAGGTTGGATGTCTCCTTCCACAGTAGGAAGGCTGAAGATGGGACAGGGCTTTGTACCAGCGAAGGTACAGCAGGAGCAGAGCCAACTCTGGAATTAATCCACTAATGTCTTGGTCTTTATTTGGTATTTTCTGCAGGGAAATCATTTATCGCAGATTCATTGAACAGTTTGGCTTGGAAGGGACCTTAAAGCTCATCCAGTTCCAACCCCCCTGCCATGGGCAGGGACAGCTCCCACCAGCCCAGGTTGCTCAAGGCCTCATCCAGCCTGGCCTTGAATACCTCCAGGGAGGAGGCAGCCACAACCTCCCTGGGCAACCTGTTCCAGTGTCTCTCCACCCTCAGTGGAAAGAATTTATCCCTAATCTCCAGTCTCAATCTCCCCTCTCCCAGCTCAAAGCCATTGTCCCTCATCCTGTCACTCTCAGCCCTTGTCAATAGTCCCTCCCCAGCTCTCTTGGAGCCCCCTTCAGGTACTGGAAGGCTGCTCTAAGGTCTCCCTGGAGCCTCCTCTTCCCCAGGCTGAACAGCCCTGACTCTCCCAGCCTGTGCACGTAAGGGAGGTTCTCCATCCCTCTGATCATCTTTGTGGCCTCCTCTGGATCCACTCCAACAGTTCTATGTCCTTCTTGTGCTGGGGACACCAGCCCTGGATGCAGTACAGGTGGGGACAGAGAATCACCTCACCTCATTTAGCTCAAAGAAAACTTGAGTGAGAAAAGCAAGCCCCCGCAGCAGGAAGGATCCACATCAGGGCTGTAAATGATGTAGGACCATAGAATTCTTTTGGTTGGAAAAGGCCTCTAAGCTCCTCAAGTCCTACCATCAACCTAAGACCACCAAAGCCATTAAATCCTGTCCTGAAGTGCCATGTCCAGATGGTTTTTGGACACCAAGTATGGCAGGAAAGTTGAAGTTGTCACTAATTGCTGTGTGTGTGTAGCTATGTTAAAATGTACACATATTCACAAAGTACTTTCAGAAATGCTGGAGTGCTCTAGCTTCAGTGGGTCTTAGGAAAAAGTTCTTTGCAATGAGGGTGGCTGAGCACTGGAACAGGTTGCCCAGGGAGGTGGTTGGGGCCTCATCCCTAGAGATATTCAAGGTGAGGCTCAACAGGGCTCTGGGCAACCTGATCTAGTGGAGGATGTCCCTGCTGACTGCAGGGGGGGTTGGACTGGATGACCTTTAGAGGTCCCTTCCAACCCAGGTGATTCTCTGATCTATATCAAAGTGGAGACACCCCCAAGCACCTGTTAAATTGGGCATGGAGCACAGGAGACAAGTTCTCAAGGGGCTGTGTGTGGGGTGGTTCATTCTCCTTGGGCAGCACAGTGAAGCCTGACCAGCCTCAGTCTCAGTCCTCTGCTTCCCTAAGCTGAGGCATCTGTCCTAGGGAAAATGGAGGAATTGAAATATGGGAGAGAGAGATGAGAACTGGCACAATCAGGAAAGTTCCCATTTAGCTGTAGATGTATGAGACTCAACTTCCCCCACCCTGGGCTGTGCATCCACAACACACACCCAGCAGCACAGCAGTGCCTGAAGGCTCTGACAGGAGACTCTGGGCTTGTGCATTCTGAGTATTCAGTGAGCAAAAGAAAGCAGAAGTTACTGGGCATGTGGGAACCCCAGCTTGTGGGAACTGAAATGTAAGACTGTGAAACATGGGCAAAGGGAATCAGTCTGGGTAGTCTCTCTCTGCATGCAGAACGTCTATGAAGATGGTTGGAATGCTGTGTGTGAGCATTTTGCATGGCTGAAAATAGCTCTGCAAGGTGCTGGGCGACAGCAAAAGCCAGCCCCTGGCACTGCGCAGCTGCCAGCACCGCTTCACTGCCACACCAGGAGCTTGGCTGTACAAAGAAGGCAGGACTGGAGGCTGCTGCTGTGTCCATGTTACAAGCAGGTAAATGAAAGGTTAGAGAGGTGGTGATTTGCTTCAGGACATGGAGAACATCAGGGCAGGAGTGAGTCCTGTGAGCCCTTGCTGGCAGTCCCTTGCTCTGATCCTTGTGCACGATGTAGGATTCGCTTCCTTTGTTAAAAATAACCTTGTTTATAACCTCTGTTCCGTGATTCAGCTTTTCTGCAGTCAACATCTGATCTCCACCAAGGCAGGGGAGGGTCAGATTTCAGGAGGAAGATGCAGTAGGCTGTTGCAGCACAGGGTTGCTCCTTGTGAACGGCAGCTGATGGAGGAAAGGAGGGATACCTCGTCAAAGGGTCGCTCTTTTGGGAGAAGACTTTCCCTCTGAGCTTTCTGTGCCAACTCCTAAGCTGCCTGGAGCTCCTCTTGTGCAAATTCCCACCCCTGGCTTCTGGCCTGCCAGAAACACTGGTGCCTCATCACCATGAATGTGGCCCCATGCAGGCTCAAAGGTGCAAGCAAATGTGGTTTTCCTGGTTCATCTCCTTCTTCTTGCCTGTAGGTCAGAGCATCAGACATGCATTACTCTGCATTCAGCAACCCAAAGCCCTACTAGTGGCACAGCTACTGGGTTTACATCCAAAGCAAGACTCATTGCTAAGAATAATCTCCTAGAAGGTCCCCACGTGCTCCCTTTTCTTCCTTGGGCTGTGGCTGTGATGTGAGTGTCTTGAGGGCAGCCCTTGCTTTCAAGGGCCATGTTGCCAGGGTTTGCTCACTGCTGTGCTATCTCTCCTGCAAAAATCAGGCTGTGCAGCTGCAGCCCTCATCCTGTTCAGTAGATGGGGAAGGGAAGGCACAAAGTGGCCAGGACCAGTGTTTCCCAAGAATTTCTGACTAATTTCTCTCTAGGATGAGAGGAAATGGTCTCAAGCTGCACCAGGGCAGGTTGAGGTGAGAGTAGGAAAAATGTCTTTGCTGCAAGAGTGGTCAGGGATTGGCACAGGCTGCCCAGGGAGGTGGTGGAGCCAGCATCCCTGGAGGTGTTCAAGAAACCTGTGGCCATGGTACTCTGGGGCATGGTTTAATGGCCATGGTGGTGTTGGGTTGATGGTTGGACTGGATGATCCTTTTCCACCTGAAACAATTCTGTGATTCTACTTTATTTACAACACTGATGTGGCTCTTTGCTGCTGCAAGGGCTTCCCTTTCTCACTCAAGTCTTCTTTGAGCTAAATAGTCATTTCCATGCAGAAAATACCAAATGAGAACCAAGGCATCAGTGTTAAAAACTATGTAAACATAACACTTTGGGACATGGCTTAGTGGACACAGTGGTGTTGAGTTGATGGTTGGTCTTGATGAGGTCTTAGAGATCTTTTCCAACCTTAATGATTCCGTGATTTTTGGCTAGCCCTGAGTTAACTTGGCTCTTTCAAGTGGGTCATCCCACAGGCCACTTCAGCAGCTGCTGACCCATGGCCCCACGAGATAATGAGTAGCAAAGACCTAAACAGAAGCCAGACTCCTGAGACACAGTCCTGTCGTGTAGGCTTGAGCTCATCCTCCCTTTCTCTTTTGAGGAGCTAATCCTGGCAGCAGGAGGAACTTTCTGTAGACATCCCTGTGTGTTTAATGTTTAACAGTGGGATCATTATGGTTTTATTAGCAGTGTGCAATGCTTTTTCATCTTCAACTGACTTTGCAAACATTAACTAATTGATCTCAACCATGGATCAGTGGTGGTAACTAGGAAAGAGAGGCGAAGTGATCTGCTGCTGGTGGCTGGGGAGGTGGTTGTCAACCAGGGAGCAGAAAGCAGGACTCCTGCTTTGTTGCTCAGCCCAGGAACACAGCAGTTTTATTGCCATCATTTCCATCAGCGCTGCTCTCGGGGAGGGCCACTTTGTGTGCAACAAGCAACCCCAGGCTGCTTCTTTCTGCTCCTAGTTGAGCTCACGCTCGACAAAATGTAGCAAACTCCCTCAAAAAGCTGATGTGATCGACTTTGTTTTCCTCGGTGACCCAGCAGGTGCTGGATGTTTCCAGCTCCCCCCCGCCCAACAAAGCGTGCAATTAAAGTGTCTCTGTTTGTGGGAACTGGATGCTAAAGCCAGAAATGAGTGGGGTTGCTAGTGAGGTTTCTAAGGGCCACGCTGGAGGAGACTGACTCGGAGCACCCTGGAAGACGGCTGCCAGGAAATTAGCTCCTCATTTGCAGCATGCAGAACATGTACGACGGCTTCATGATTTACTCTGTCATCTGCTGCACGTTGCGCCTCTTTTCCTCCACCGCGACTGTCCTGGCGGAGGCAATTTTCTGTGCCAAACGGGAGTGAAAATGAGCACTGCGCTGGGGGACAGCTGCGCCGCTACCAGGGTAAGGGTGGCCAAGCCCGGCAGGGACATGGCCCCTCTGCGGGGTGGGGGCGGGGGCGAGTGACAGCAGCTTTGGGAAGGGACGCAGTGAGGGGGATGCGATGGTGGCTCTGAGGACAGATGAGATGCAGCTGGGAGGATGTGGTGGTTGCCTGGGGGACAGAGAGGATAAAACTCCTGGATGAGGGGATAAATTTGGAAAGAAGGGTTGGTACCATCGGGAGATGTGATGGTGGCATCGGAGACAGTGGGGACACGGTGGGGAAGAGTGATGGTGGCTTTGCAGACAGGGTGGGAATAGCGGGAGGATGCAATGGTGGCTTTGGAAGGAGTAGGGACAGAGTGGGAAGGTGTGATGGTGACTTTGGGGACAGAGTGGACAGAGCAGGAAGGTGTGATGGTGACTTTGGGGACAGAGTGGACAGAGCAGGAAGGTGTGATGGTGACTTTGGGGACAGAGGGGACAGAGCAGGAAGGTGCGATGGTGGCTTTGGGGACAGAGTGGACAGAGCAGGAT
>VXBD01010463.1:196208-245713 GCA_013399975.1 Indicator maculatus | reverse complement strand
CCCCAAAAAAAAAAAAAAAAAAAAAAAGAAATAGAAACAAAGCCAACAAAGTAACACAAAGCTGTTATTTAAAAGAAGTGCAATTATGTTTTGAGCCAATTGGGGCTTGACTTTAATTTCTCAGGCTTTGCTGCTGATGATGCAGTAAACCCCAGAATTAACTCGTGAAACATGCATGTCCTGAGTCAGGAAGTTGCTTGGTGAAAATCAAGAGAGAGACCCAAAAGAAGGGGGAATCCCCTGGGAGAGGGAGCCTGGTGGCTTGCAAATGAGTGCAGTGTTTAGGGCGATTCCTGCAATCGCCATTTCCCCTGCTTTTCCTTGGCTAATTCCTGTTGGATAACAGCTCGGTCCTGCCTGAGCTTTGACTACCAACTCTGAGTGGTGTAGGGGGGACTGGCCCCCCCGGGGGGCAGGCTGCGTGCAGCCCCGGGCAGGGCGAGCGTGGGCAGGAAGCGCTGCTGTGGCTGAGGTGGGGAGGCTGCAGCTGGGTGATTTGTTTGTACTTCCTGTTCCCAATCTGTTTGGGTCAGAAGTGGCTGTGTTTTTCCATATTAAGATATTTGGCTTCCTTCTGCCAGGCAGCAATAAATTTCACACTGCGCACAATGTATTTCTTGTGTTCCAGAGGCTCTCTTGCTGCCTTTGCCTTTTAATTTGGGTGGTGCAAACCTTTACTGGTGCCCTCTTGTTGTTGTTGCATAGATCTGTTCTGGGGTTTTGTGTTTTTTTTTTTTCTTTTTTTTTTTTTCTTTTTGAGGAAAATAGATTTTGATTTCTGGTTGTCTCTTTTTTTTATTACTATTATTTTGGAAAGCTCCTTTAAAAGAGCTGCCAGCTCTGGCTGTCATGGCTGGCTCCTCAGCAGGCTCAGGAGGGGGTGAGGACATCTCACCCTACTTTTGTGCTCCTTGGGCACAAGGGGATAATCTTGCAGAGTTAGTTGGGATGCTGGCACTTTATTCATTAATGGTTGTGAAGCATTTGGTAGGGAGGTGGTTGTGCCCCTGTACTCGGCACACACCTTGAGTACTGGTCTCAGTTTTGGCTTCCTCACTTCAAGAAGGACATTGAGGGGCTGGAGTGTGTCCAGAGAAGGGCAGCAAAGCTGGGAAAGGGTCTGGAGAACAGGGCTGGGGAGGAGCAGCTCTAAACACCTGGAGATGTTTAGTGTGGAGAAGAGGAGGCTGAGAGGGGACCTCATTGCTCTCTACAGCTCCCTGAAATGAGGTTGGAGCCAGGTGGGGTTGGTCTCTTCTTGCAAGTATCAAGTGATAGGAGGTGAGGAAATGGCCTTGAGTTGCACCAAGGGAGAGTTAGGTTGGAGATGAGGAAAAATGTCTTTGGTACAAGAGTGGTCAGGGATTGGGAGAGGCTGCCCAGGGAGGTGGTGGAGTCCCCATCCCTGGAGGTGTTCAAGAGAGGCATGGCCATGGCACTTGGGACATGGTTTGGTGGCCATGGTGGTGTTGGGTTGGCAGTGGGAAGCTTTTTCCAAGCAAAACAGTTCTCTGGTTCTGTGATCTTAAGAGGAATGGTTCTGAGACTGAGAGGGGGCTGGTGTGCTGTGAAGAGTTTTCATGCTGAGAGGGTTGATGGAGCAGGCCTTAAAGTAGTCCTGAAGGCTGGAATGGTGCTACCAAACATCCCTGGCTCACTGGTGGGGGAACCTGGCCCTTAAAGCAAAGCCAGCTCCTGCAGAAGAGCATTGCCTGCTCTGAGCCACGGAGGGTGCTGGGTTAATCCAGAGCATGCAGAGTGAGTTACCACAGGCCTGGAGGTACAGAATGGATGGAGGAGAGAGGGTTGGGCTCTGCCCTGGATGGGCAGGAACACCAAAGGTGTTGGGTGTCTCTCCCCAGAACCTGATCAAAACTCTTCATCAATGTTACTCTGTTCTTCCCGATCAAGTTGCTTAGGTGTAGGATCTCCTACCCTGCCTACAGCCAGCAGATCAGGATGGGGAGGTCTCTCTGTAGCCATTGCAGGTGTCAGTGGGATCCTTTTGAGCAGTCTGAGTGGTTTGAGATAAATGGCCATGAGCAGTGCTGGCCCAGGGGCTTGTGTGGCATCTTCAGATACATTTGAGCAAAGTTATTGTTGAGGTACAAAAAAGAAACAGTAGCCTGGAGCCATTAGTAGGGTTACAGGTGGTCTGTCCTTTCTCTGTATCCTCCATTGTATCTGACCAAGGAAGCCAGAGCACCAAGGTATCTTCTGGAGTGCCTCCATGGCCATGAACAGACTGCCCAGGTCTTGGCATTGGCAAAGTCGACTTCACTCTTGGATCCACGACCAAGCACCACTGTCCTAGGGCCTGGACTTGTTCCAACACCAAGTCCAACATCTGTGACTGTGACTTGGCTGATTACTCAGTGAAATGCTCAGTGTGGTGTCCATGGTGCCCTTCCCAGGGCATTGCCTTGGTAATGAGCTCATGTTGACTGTGCCCTGAGTGCCCACACGTGGTCTGAAGCACCTTCCACTTGGTGCTGGAGGAAGCTGTGCTGCAGGTCACGTAAAGGAGGCTGACCAGAGTGACCTCTCCTGCAGGAGGAATGGCAAACCCCTTCCCTTCTGCATGTCTGCAGTGAGCTGGCACCTTCCTGGTATAGGTGACCCTGCTCTGGCAGGGGGTTGGACTGGATGATCTTTTGAGGTCCCTTCCAGCCCCTAACATTCTGTGATTCTGTGATTCCCTGCTGCTTCTGGATGCCTCCAGCCTCCTCCAGCTTGCTCAGAAGTGCAGGAGGGTTGTCCCCACCCCTGCCCTGCCCTGCCCACTCTGTGTGCCTCTTTGGACCAGTCTACCCAGAGCAACAAGGCTCTTGTGGCTCTCAGCTGGCACTGACCTCCTTCACTGTGGTTTCCAGGGTTTCCAGAGCAGTTGGTTGAGTAGCTTGTGATGACATTTCTTCTGAAGCTGAGGAGATGAGTAGGGCATGCCAGGTGGATTGTGCATGTGGTTATGTCAGCCTTGCTGCAGGGAGAGACCTGCTGGGTTGGGGACTTTCCAGCTCTGGTGGCTCTGTTGCAATATGACACATTCAAGTAGCTGATCTCAGATACCAAGGTTGGAATGAGGATGCTGCTGCTGAGAGGCAGATGCATTCTCTGCCCTGTGGTAGGTGAAAGGTCACCCTGTGAACAAGACCCTGAGATCCATTCCTGAGGTCCAGGGAAGTTTCTGGAGTGTCTAACAACAGCTTGATTTATTTCCTGTACAGTGCCACCATCTTGTTCCTCTAGAGGTACCAGGGTTTGTAAACTCAGCCCAGCTGTAGTGTGTGTCTTAGATGGCCTCAGCTGAGCCACTCTGCCGTTGCATGTGCCAGCTTACATGGGGAGCAGCTTCTCCCCCAGATCTTGGAGCATCTCCACCTGCTCAGCCAGCCTGGGGGCAGCAGTACCTGGTGACTTCTGGATGGGAGGAATGTTTGCTGGCACAGTGCTGTGACAGGGTGAATGCCCCAGAATTGGAGAATCATGGAATGGTAGGGGTTGGGAGGGACCTCTGGAGATGGAGTGCAACCCCCCTGCCAGGGCAGGGTAACCCAAGGCAGGTCACACAGGAACACATCCAGATGGGTCTTGAAAGTCTGCAGAGAAGGAGACTCCACAACCTCTCTGGGCTCCAGCAGACTCACAGGAAAGTTTTTCTTCACGTTGAGGTGGAACCTCCTGTGTCTGCAGCCAGATCCTCCTGTGTGCTGCCAGAGTGTGTGACCTTCAGTGCACACAAGGAGAGAAGCAAACCTGTGGGGAATGGGTAGTTGAGGTAACTGTGGAACCCTCTTGAGAGTGGAGCATTGCTGAGGCAGAGCCTTCAGCTGCTCAAGCTCCCAGGCTTTGCTGAGTGCCCTTGGCTCTGTGGGTGCATGAGGTGCCAAGCTTGCCATTTCATGCTCTTCAGATGGATCCTGGCACTGAAAGGTGCACACTCTTTCCTCCCTGCCCTTATTCCTCTGCCTTGTGCTGGGGTCTCATGAATGCTTCTCCTGGATGAGGGAGAAGGCAGGAACAAGGCCTGGGCCCCATGGGAGGGCAGAGCTGCCCTGGACCATGCAACCTGTGCTTGGGTCAGCTGGAAATGGTGGTGAGATTGAAGCTGGAGGATGCCCAGAGCTAAAGGAGAGCATCTGCTTGCTGATGGCTGTTTGCATGGTGCTGAGGGTTTTTGATTAATCAAACACTAACTATTGTAGAGAGGTGCTGATTGAGAAGAGGAATGCTTAACCCAGCCATGGCAGAAAGCTGGGGGCTAAGGCAGGTGATTTGTCACCCTCTCAGTGACAGGCCTTTCACCAGCAGCCACTCCCTTTTTGGAACACTGATCCCATCCTGTGGTAATTCACTGCAAACACATTTCAAGTACTTGCCCACCGAGTCCTGCTCAGGAGCTTGGGGATGTGTTGAGTTGCCTGGCCAAGAGCAGACAGGGCAAGCTGGAGCTCGGGGCTGCAGCTGCAGCCCAGCCAAGCACTCCATTTGGGGCTGCCAGGCAGGAGCTGGCAGCTTGTTTGCTGTGGAGTTGCTTTTGTTTGAGTGCAGTGCAGATGCCAACGTGTGAGGAGCTTGGAGACTCCGATTGGTGATGCTCAGCAGCAGACAGCTGACTGGTGATTTGCTGGACTGGTGGCTTGCCTCTGAGCATCCTTAGGTACTTGTTTGCCAGTAGGGTGTTTGGGGAGAGGGATCCTGCAGCTGCACTGCAGCTTTTGAGTTCCTGGTCTCCATCTCCAGTTTGCTGATGCTAGCTTTAAACACACGGAATTCCTAGAGGGGTAGCAGAGAGCACTGTCTTCAGTTTGAGTGTTTGTGAGGAGCAACCTGAATTTGAAATGACATTTTAGTCACCACTGAGTGACTCACAATTTTTCCTGGTCTCCTTTGCCTGCCACAGCCACTGGTGCTGTGGCACTGCCAGGCTGGTGAGCACTGTTGGCTCTCTCCCCAGCAGAGGCCTGGTGACTGCAGCACTGGCTCCTTCTGCAGGACTAATGCTGCTCCTGGGCTGGGGAGGCTTTCCCCTTGCCTGTTGATAGACAAAAGTGTCAATGACTTTCTTGTGGCCTTATGACAAGAAGGACATTGAGGTGCTGGAATGTGTCCAGAGAAGGGCAGCAAAGCTGGTGAAGGGTCTGGAGAACAGGGCTGGGGAGGAGCAACTGAAGGAACTGGGATTGTTTAATCTGGAGAAAAGGAGGCTGAGGGGAGACCTCATTGCTCCCTGAAAGGAGGTTGGAGAGAGGTGGGGGTCGGTCTCTTCTCCCAAGGAACAAGTGATAGGACAAGAGGAAAGGAACAGCCTCAGGTTGCACCAGGGGAGGTTTAAGTTGGACATTAGAAGAAACTTCTTCACTGAGAGGGTTCTCTCAAAGCCTGGCACAGGCTGCCCAGGGAGGTGGTTGAATCCCCATTCCTGGAGGCAGAGATGTGGTGCTGAGGGCCATGGTTTAGCACCAGCCTTGATAGAGAATGGTTGGACTGGATGAGCTGAAAGGGCTCAATTCTCTGATAATGAAAAGCCATTAGATCTGCAGAAGTTGTTTGTCAGAGTTATGCTGCAATTACCTAAAAATAAAAGAAAGAAAGAAAAAAAAAAACAAAGCAGGGCAGCTCAGGGTGCTTGATGAATTAACACTACAAATGTTTTTTTTTTTTCTTGTTAAAGTCTCCTAGTACAACAAAACTGCTGAGGGGGAGAAGCCCATTATGGTAAATACAGTCCAAATATAACATCTTTGTGACAGGCAGAGAGTGAAACTGGCAGCAAATGGGAGTGATGCTGGGAGGAAGGTACAAATATTCTGAATGGTGGAAGAATGAATTGAAATTCATTCAGTGTCAGTAATCTTCATGTTATTAGCCATAATCTGCTTCTGAGAAGCACAGAGCCTTGACTTTTTTTTCCTTTCCCCCCTCCCCCCCCTTCCTTCTCTCCATTAGTAAGAACAGAGTATTTCTCCTGACCCCTTGCCTTTAGACTATTAGCTCCCAAGTGCATCAATTTTTCTCCTCTGTGTTTGGACATTATCTGCAGGTATCAAAATCTGCCACCAAGAAACAGCAGTGCTGGGAGCATCTTAACTGCAGTCCCAGATTGCTTAGCAAGGGTCTACTCCAGCCTGCTGCTTACAGAGGGGGTGGAACTAGGTCTGCAGTCTTGTGCCAGGTGTGTGGGTGTTTTTAGGATGGCTTTGAACCTGTGCTTTGCCAGAGTGGTTCTCAGCAGGGGGATCTTGAGAGGATAGCTGCGAGCTGGGAGAGCGAGAGGGAGGTGCAGGCTGCTGTATTTTGGGTTGTAGGCTTTTCTGGGGGCTGGAGTGGAGGTGAGATACAAATGCAGCAGTACTGATGTACTTGAGGCAGTGTTGAGAGCTGGGTTGTGGAGACAGAGAGGTGAGACTGCACTGGGGTTGGTGTTTTGAGCCTCTGATGCTCATGTGCCCTGGCACAGCAGCAGCATCCGACGCCTTCGGGTGAGAGGTTATCACCACTGGCTGCGTGCATCTCCCTGCTCCGAGGAAGAGAGCTGGGACGTGCAGGTTAGCTCAGGTTTTTGCAAGGATGTGATGTTGCTCCTTCTGGAGAGTCAGGCAACTGAGACACAAGAGAGAGAGAGAGAATTAAAGCATGGGATCTGCTTGCTCATGACCTGAATCCACTAATCGCAGCCTCGTGTGAGTGAAGGTCTTAGGCTGGGTTGAGTAGAGGGCATCGCCCCGCCAGAGAACTGTTAGGGGAGTGGAACATCTCCCTGATGAGGAGAGGCTGAGGGAGCTGGGGCCCTGCAGCTTGGGGAAGAGGAGACTGAGGGGTGACCTTCTTCATGGTTAAGAAGATGTGCAGGGCAGTGTTGGGAGGATGGAGCTAGGCTCTGCTCAGTGATGTCCAGTGACAGGACAGGGGCCAGTGGGTCCAAGGTGGAGCAGAGGAGGTTCCACGGGAACAGGAGGGAAAACTTTTTCACTGAGGGTGCTGGAGCCCTGGAGCAGGCTGCCCAGAGAGGTTGTGGAGTCTCCTTCTCTGGAGCCTTTCAAAACCCTCCTGGATGTGTTCCTGTGTGACCTGCTGTAGGTGACCCTGCTCTGGCAGGAGGCTTAGACTCAATGATCTCTCTAAGGTCCCTTCCAACCCCAGCATTCTGTGATTCCCCTGCAGCAGGCACATGGTAGGCACCTTGGTGAAGACAGCTGTGTGCTACCTGGGCTCCCTGTCCCCAGGACACCTTTCTTGGGTGCCAGAAGCAGATCCTAGTGAGTATCTACCTTTTGGAACTGGACCTTCATTGAATGGACTTGGATTATAGTCTCAGTTGTATATAATTTAAGCTTTGTGCTGCTCCTCTCTGTCCTTTCCTCTGGGAAGGAACACTGAAGCAGTTCATGCAACAGGATGGCCACTGTCAGTGGGCCTGTGGTTTGCTTTTGACCAGGGGGGCTTTTCACTGTGTGCTCCACCAATGCCAGGGCAGTGGGCAATCCCATGCTTGCAGCTTCATGTTTGGTTGCAAGACTGCAGCTGTTTGGATTTTTTCAAGTAGGTGGCTAAACTGAATGAGAAGCTCAACAGCAGCCAGCAGTGAGCACTTGCAGCCCAGAGAGCCAAGCAGAGCCTGGGCTGCAGCAAGAGAAGTGTGGCCAGCAGGGCCAGGGAGGGGATTCTGCCCCTCTGCTCCACTCTGCTCAGACCACTCCTGGAGCTCTGTGTCCAGTTCTGGAGCCTCTGTTCCAGGAAGGATCTGGAGGTGCTGGAAGGTGTCCAGAGAAGGGCCATGAGGATGAGCAGAGGGCTGGAGCTGCTCTGCTCTGGAGACAGCCTGAGAGAGTTGGGGTTGTGCAGTCTGGAGAAGAAAAGGCTCTGAGGAGACCTAATTGTGACCCCTAGTATCTGAAGGGGGCTCCAAGAAAGGTGGGGAGGGACTTTTGAGGGTGTCAGGGAGTGATAGGACTGGGGGGAATGGAGCAAAACTAGAAATGGGGAGATTCAGACTGGATGTGAGGAAGAAGTTGTTCCCCATGAGGGTGGTGAGAGACTGGCACAGGTTGCCCAGGGAGGTGGTGGAAGCCTCATCCCTGGAGGTTTTTGCAGCCAGGCTGGAGGTGGCTGTGAGCAACCTGCTGTGGTGTGAGGTGTCCCTGCCCATGGCAGGGGGTTGGAACTGGATGATCCTTGAGCTCCCTTCCAACCCTGACAATTCTGTGGGAGGGAAAAAATATATTTTTTTAAAAGAATAAAATAAACCAAGAAAGATGAATTGAGTCTGTTTTGGGTGGTTTCTGAAAACAAAACAACAACCAAACAAAGACAAAACCAACCAAAAACCAACCAACCAAATAAAACAACCTGTGAAAAACTTGTCAGTACAGTTTTGCCATGGAGGTGAAGGGAAGAGCATTTTGATGGGTGGAAAGATACATAATTTGTTTATTTATTAGCTGAGAGGCAGAGATGTTTTTAGCTGAGGGGTGGAGGGAGGAAAAAAGAAAAGGGGGGGGGGAAGGGAGGGGAGGAAGGAGTCTAATGCTCCCTGCCTTTTATAAAGAGGAGCCTCATTGTTCTTTTGAAGCAGTCTGTAAATTCAGGTTAGTCAGTGTAAAACTGAATAAATAATGGCTGTGAGCAGCACTGCCTGCCTTGCTCTCAGAGCAGGTAGAAAGGGAGACGAAAATATTTTCATAAAAGGACTTGAAAAGCACCTTTGGCTCCAGCCTGTGGCAGTGTAGACTGAGGGAGCATCTCTGATTTTTTCTCTTACCTGAGGATCTGGCTCTTGTCTTGTTTTTCATCTCTTTTCCTCTCCCTCCCCTCCTCCTGCAGTGATATGAGAGGTGTGTCTGTCTGTGTGTGGAGGATTCACACATTCAAGGAGTGTTTGGGAGCTCAGAGAGTTTGATCCAGAGGCTCCTCCTAGCCTTGGTGGGGGTTTTGTTTTTACAGCTTCTCTGAACCAGGGGGGTAGTGGTTCAGCACCATGGCAGATGAGAGATAATTGGGGTTTTGAGCATCTTCCACAAACACCTAAAAGAAAACACTGTGCAAATGTCTCTGAGAGCCAAGAAGCACCTGTGTTGGTGCCTGAAGGCTGGAGCCACAGCTAAATCACAGCATCAGAGGATGCTAGGGGTTGGAGGGGACCTCTGGAGATCAAGTCCAATCTCCCTGCCAGAGCAGGACCAGAGAATCCAGCACATGTCACACAGGAACACATCCAGATGGGGCTGGAAAGGCTCCAGAGAAGGAGACTCCACAACCTCTCTGGGCAGCCTGCTCCAGGGCTCTGGGACCCTCCCAGTCAAGAAGTTCCTCCTCATGTGGAGGTGGAACCTCCTGTGCTGGAGTTTCCATCCATTGCCCCTTATCCTATCCCAGGGTGCAGCTGAGCAGGGCCTGTCCCCTCCCTCTTAACACCCAGCAAATGCCTTCTTGGAGTAAGCTGATGACAGATTAGTTGCTAATAGCTCATTCCCAGGTTGATATTTCCGCTGCTGCTATTGATCTGAGGCTGGGGTCAAGGGGTTTGGGTCACGAGGAACGAGCGAGCTCCTTGAGAGAGGTTCTGCTCAGTCTTCATGCTCTGTTTGCAGGATGTGTTTGGGCATGGCAGGACAAACTGTTGTCCATCCACCTCCAGCCTGTGAGTCTTGTGTGTTGGCCAGGTGGGGTGGGGACTGCAAGGGACACACCAAGTGTGACATAGTAGTGGAAGAGCCATAGGGCAGCTTTTTGATCATCCCATTATGATAGCTGTGTCATACCTGGTGAAGACACTGTTGGAGGGTGACATTGGCAGCTGGTTGAAGCTCTTGATCTTCATTAGTGTCCTGTATTGATGTTTTATGTTCCTCCTGAAGGATGAAAAGGAGCTGAAGGCTGGGTTGGATGGGGCTTTGAGCAACCCAATATAGTGGAAGGTATCCCTGCCTGTGGCAGAGGTTGGAACTAGATGGCTTTTAAGGTCCCTTCCAGCTCAGACTATTCTGTTGTACCTTTAGATGGAGCTGGGTGTATCAGATGTGGCTGGGGCTTTGCTGGCTGCATCTGGGAGAGCTGAGGGACTGTTGGCTGAAGGTTCTTGTCCTGTTGGTTGAGCTTTGGAGGAGGGGTTTACCTTGCAGAACATGAAACGAGTTTTGCCTTTTGGCTCTCGAAGGTGGTGTGTGTGTTTGTGAGGAGCGTGCAGTTCTGAGGGAGCCTTCCTCCATAACCATCAGTGTTTGTGCAGTGTCACCAAAAGAGTCTCCTGGCTCTGCAGGCTGAGGGAAGACTGAGCAAAGACAGGCCCCCCCTTTGGAGTCCCTGTGTGTTCAGTGTACCCTTAAGGTAAGGGATTAAGCTTGCAGAAGAGGAACGAGGCCAGGTCTAGACCAAGAAGCAGACTCTGGAATCTGGCCAAGAGAGTAAGCAAGGTTTTTCCTGTAACAGCATCCTAGATATGGCAGTTGTGTTGACTTAGCTGAAATGAGGCTGACATCTGTAGGTCAGGCCTGATTAAGAGGGAAGGAGGGTGGGGAACAGCTCTGTGGAGTAAAGAGGATTTAAAGACAGCAGCAGGGGGAGGTGCCTGGCCCTTACTTGCAGAATTTGGGCCCAGAGCACTGGGGCTGCTGCTCCCTTCTTCACCACTTCATGGACAGCTTCTGACCAAGCCCTGGCTTTTTGGATAGAAGTCTGACATAAGCTTTCCTCTTCTGCTGTTCAAAGGAACCTCTAAAACCCTGCCATGAAGACAAGACCTCCCCCTGGCTTTGCTGTGCTGCAGGGTTCAGTGCCTGCCTCTTGCTTGGTACAGAGAGATTCTGTGTTGCTGAGTATTGTGTGCTGGAGGCTGCTTCAGCAAACTTTCCTGCACTCCTTTTGACCTCTACTGCATCTCCTTCCCACCTTCAGTTGTGCTGGCAGCTGAGGATGCTGGAGACTCTTTTTGCTGAGAAGGAAGGAGAGAGGAGATTGATGACACCTGAGAAGCACTGACCCCTGTGCTTTATTAGAGGAAGATGTGGTGTCCAGAGCTGTGGTTCAGGATCTCTGGCTGCTGTGTCACTTCCACACTGAGCCTGTAAGCTAAGCATGTCACTCACAAGTATTTTGCCACTGAGGGTCTCCACTGTTTGTGATGATGACCTTGAGCACAGAGAGTGATGTGACACTGCTAACAGTAACAAGGAGCATGCTGCTGTCAGAGCCAGGAATGGAACTTACCTGAGCTTCTTGCTTGGGGAACTTCAGAGGTTGGTCTGCTGGTCTGAACTCTCCATGATGATTCCTTTCAGTGAAAGAATGGCTGATCTGATCAGATGTTGTCCTGATGGACAGCAAGTTCTGCATGGGACAGCAATGGCCACCCCAATCCTGGGGTGCATTCAGGGAAGTGTGTCCAGCAGAGCCAGGGAGGTTCTCCTCTCCCTCTGCTCTGCCCTAGTAAGGCCTCACCCGGAATATTGCATCCAGTTCTGGGCTCCCCAGTTCAAGAGGGACAGGGATCTGCTGGAGAGAGTCCAAGGGAGGGCTCCAAGGATGCTGAAGGGCCTGGAGCACTGCCTGGGGAGGAGAGGCTGAGAGCCCTGGGGGTGTTTAGTCTGGGGAGGAGAAGACTGAGAGGGATCTGATCAATGTCTGTCAATAGCTGAGGGCTGGGGGTCAGGAGGGAGGGGACAGGGACAGGCTCTGCTCAGTTGTGCCCTGGGATAGGACAAGGGGCAATGGATGGAAACTGCAGCACAGGAGGTTCCACCTCAACATGAGGAGGAACTTCTTGACTGGGAGGGTCCCAGAGCCCTGGAGCAGGCTGCCCAGAGAGGTTGTGGAGTCTCCTTCTCTGGAGCCTTTCCAGCCCCATCTGGATGTGTTCTGTGTGACCTGTGCTGGATTCTCTGGTCCTGCTCTGGCAGGGGGTCAAAGATCTCCAGAGGTCCCTTCCAACCCCTAGCATCCTCTGAGCCTGTGAAAACTTTTCTGGTGAAAATCTGAAAGGCAAAGGGTGCTTGGCTTCTCCCTGAAGCTGCAGTTTTAGTTTCTAAATGTAAAACTTTCTTAGCAAGATAAAAATAGAGAAGTACTCACTTCCCTGCCTGCTCTGCTGGGAGGCCTTCAGCTGTGAGGAAGTGGGGAAGTTATCTTCAGCTCACTTGTACCACAACATGCTCTGGTGGTTTTCCAGTAAAGCAACTGGAGTTACACCAGGGCTGCACCTTGGCCCTCTGAATTTGAGGGATGTCTGAATATGTATGAAAAATTCACTTTAAATCCTGCCAGGCATGGCTCCTCTCTCTGTAGGCCCTGTGAGCTGGGCAGCAGTGCATCATGAAAGTCCTACATCTGGGTCAGGGCAGTCCCAAGCACTGATACAGGCTGGGCAGGGACTGGCTTGAGAGCAGCCCTGAAGAAAGGGACTTGGGGGTGCTGGG
This sequence comes from Indicator maculatus, assembly GCA_013399975.1. Lineage (NCBI taxonomy): Eukaryota > Metazoa > Chordata > Aves > Piciformes > Indicatoridae > Indicator > Indicator maculatus. The sequence goes on along the minus strand of VXBD01010463.1, from coordinate 233,303 downwards.
GGAGGAGAAGCTCATCAGGAGCCAGCAGTGAGCACTTGCAGCCCAGAGAGCCAAGCAGAGCCTGGGCTGCAGCAAGAGAAGTGTGGCCAGCAGGGCCAGGGAGGGGATTCTGCCCCTCTGCTCCACTCTGCTCAGACCACACCTGGAGCTCTGTGTCCAGTTCTGGAGCCTCTGCTCCAGGAAGGATCTGGAGGTGCTGGAAGGTGTCCAGAGAAGGGCCATGAGGATGAGCAGAGGGCTGGAGCTCCTCTCCTGTTATGACAGACTGAAAGAATTCTGGAGCTGCTCTCCTATGGGGACAGACTGAGAGAGTTGGGGTTGTTCAGTCTGGAGAAGAGAAGGCTCCAGGGAGGACCTTCTGTGGCCTTCCAGGATCTGAAGGGGGCTACAAGAAAGCTGGGGAGGGACTTTTGAGAGTGTCAGGGAGTGATAGGACTGAGGGGAATGGAGCAAAGCTGGAAGTGGTGAGATTGAGATTGGATGTTAGGAAGAAGTTGTTCCCCATGAGGGTGGTGAGAGACTGGCAGAGGTTGCCCAGGGAGGTGGTGGAAGCCTCATCCCTGGAGGTTTTTGCAGCCAGGCTGGATGTGGCTGTGAGCAACCTGCTGTGGTGTGAGGTGTCCCTGCCCATGGCAGGGGGGTTGGAACTGGCTGAGCCTTGAGCTCCCTTCCATCCCTGACAATTCTCTGATTCTGTGAAGCTCACACCCATGTTGCATGGTGAAGTTGTTGACACTCAGGTGCTGGCTCCAGCTCAGCAGCACTGGTAGCTGTGCTGACTGCTCACATCAATCCCTTAATAACTTCTCTACTCAGGGAAATAACAGCAGAAGCATTCCTGCCCTTGTGCAGAGTTCGGGGCCTCTCTATTAGGAGACTGGCAATTATTTGATGCTTGTGTCGGAAATAAATTATCTTGGCCTCGTTGTAGTCCCTAAATTCATTTTCAGCTGTGACAAGAGCCAGGATTTAAGCCTGGGGTCCCCCCAAAGTAAAATGCAGTTAATTAGCCCCACTCCATCACGTAGCTGCTGTGGGTTAACAAAAGCTGTGCCTTCAGCCAGGCAGTTGCTGCTCACAAGAGATGCTAACCTTCTGAGCTGTGTGTGTGCTGGAGTGTGCCTGCTCCCAGCCTGCACTCCTCCCTTGCATCCCTTTTCAGCAGTGCTTCTTAACCCTTCTGCACAGCCCCACTGTAATGCTGCCTGCCCCCAGCTGAGAAGCTCCTGGCACCAGTGTGTGTTTTTAAGGTTGAATGATGGTTTGTGTTATGGCTGTGGGGTCCCACCAAGGCCAAAGCCTTCTGCAGAAGGAAGGGTGAGAGAGGGTTTCTGTCCTGAGGAGCTTGTAGCCCTAGTGTGAGGTGTCCCTGCCCATGGCAGGGGGGTTGGAACTGGATGATCCTTGTGGTCCCTTCCAACCCTGACTGATTCAATATTCAGGATGATCATAGAATGTTAAGGGTTGGAAGGGACCTCCAGAGATCATCTAGTCCAGCCCCTGCTGCCAGAGCAGCATCACCCAGGGCAGGTCACACAGCAACACATGCAGGAGGGTTTGGAAAGTCTCCAGAGAAGGAGACTCCCCAACCTCTTTGGGCAGCCTGCTCCAGGGCTCCAGCAACCTCACACCAAAGAAGTTTTTTCCTCATGTTAAGGTGGAACTTCCTGGATTCCAGTTTGTGTCCATTGCCTCTTGTTCTATCACAGGACACCACTGAAAATAGCCTGGCCCCTTCTTGCCCCCCACCCTTCAGATATTGATAGACATTGATCAGATCCCTCTCAGCCTTCTCTTTTCCAGACTAAGCAGCCCCAGGGCTCTCAGCCCTTCCTCCTCCTCACACAGATGTTCCAGTCCCTTCATCATCCTCATAGCCTCCCTTGGACACTCTCTAGCCTATCCCTGTCCCTCTTGACCTGGGGAGCATAATGTGACATTATTAATGATTGATTAATGTGACTTTAGTGTTATTAACTGTAACTGAGGCATGAAGAGGGTCAAACTGGCTTGAGTTTTGGGCTGGCAGAAGGATGTCTGAGCTCTCATCTGGTCCCACCAGACCTTGCTGGCTGGAGTCTTGTTTACATCAGATCCTGATAAGCAGGAGCTCTGCACCAAATGCTGCTGTAGTGGGTCAGGTGTGGTGAGGTGTAGCTTGAATTATAACAGCCAGAAAGAGCTGTTGTCAGTGGGGAACTCTGCTGCACTGCTCCTGGCAGATCAGGGGAGGTGTTGGACATTTTTTTGCTTGTCTTGTCTCTACTGGTTTGGGTTTTGAGGCTGGGGAGAGGCAGCTGCATGATTCCTGAGCAGGGCAGGCTGTTGTGAACATTTCCTCCGTGGCCACTGACCTCAGATAGGTCACTCAAGTCTGTTCTTTAGCTTGGGTTAAAGCTTCTTGACATCTGAGTCCTTTGCAGTATCATGATGCTGTACAGTTTCAAAGCCACTATTTTTCTTGTGCAAATACCTGGATGCAACCATTCCCCCTGCAGTGTCATAGGGTTTAGTGAAGCTGGGGAGAGGGATGATCTTCAGACTAGGTGCAACCATTGGCTGTAGCCTGCAGGGAGGTGTCTGCAGTTTGCAAAGCACAGGGCTTTATTTTTCAGGCTCTCTCATCTGTTTAGATGCAGGCAGCTCAGTGCTTGGCTGCTTCCTTGGGATCTCTCCTGGCTGGTATCGTGATCCAGAGCTCGTGTGTGCAGGCTGAATGCAACCCCTGCACAAAACATCATCTGTATGGAGATACCAGAGTGTGAACAGTGATGGCTGTGTGAGTGGATGGCAGGTCAGGACCCCCAGAAAATGGGAACATATTGATGCTGTTAGCCAAAGCTGTGGAGCATGTTCTGCCTGAGAATTGTGATTCAGTGTTGTCCTTGGTGCCTTTTGAATTAAACATACGGTGTGCCAGGCAGTTTGCTGGGGCTTTGACTGCTGTGGAGGGTTGGGTGTTGCAGAGTCATTATCAACAAGCCTGAGAAGGTAGCACGACCTACTGAACAGACAGGCAAGATGCAGAGGCACTGGCAGCAGGGAAATCTGAGACAAGAGGAGGCATGGAAAAAAATAATACAGGGTAAAAACTTGCGCAGCCAGCCCTTATGCAGCAGCTAAAGCAAGGTCTTGCTGACCTTGGCAGCTGTACAGGGCAGCCTTTGCATAAGAATGACTCGTGCTTAATATGCTAGAGAAATTATTCAGGGACAAATATTCCTGTTTTCTGCAGTGCTGGGGACGTTATCTTCTTCCATCTCCAGCTGCATCACAGCAAGGCAAATGCGTTGCAGACGAGGTTAAGAGGAGCACCTGACCTTCCTCGGGAATTTTCACTTCTGCCTGCCATGGCCACAGAGGAGGGAAGGAAATCTGGGACTGTCCTCTTCCTGCTGAAGCTGGACCTTTCCAGCTGCCTTACAGCAGCCACCTTTGAGAGCTCGCAGTGGCTGGATGTAAACACTGGAACAGGCTGCCCAGGGGGGTTGTGGAGTCTCCCTCTCTGGAGATACTCAGAACCCACCTGGATGAGTTCCTGTGTGACCAGCTCTAGGTGACTTTGCTCTGGCAGGGGGGTTGCACTGGGTGAGCTTTGGAGGTCCCTTCCAGCCCCTAAGACGATTCTGGAAAGGCAGTGTGATGAGTGTCTTCCTTAGCTGGTCTGTGCAGTTTGTGTCTCCTACTACAAGACCTGCTAGGCTCAGGGGTCAGAGATTTCCTTACTCTCTGTGTTGTGTCGCAGTGAGGCAAGCATAGGTTGGTCAGATGCTGGGGGATACTGAGGTGGCAAAGCTTGGCTTCCCCTGACAGATCTGTCAGTGTTTCCTGTGCCCCAGAGCTGCTTGGAGTGGGCAGGAGTTAGGATGGAGCCTCTAGATGGAGGCTCCCTGCAGCAGAGCCCAGCTCCCCCCAGCCTGGTGGAGGTGGGACAGATGGATGGCGAGCTGGCTGGAGTCTCTGCTCCCCATGTCCTGGGGCCAGGCCAGTCCCTGTTCCACCACTGAGGCCAGCTCTGCACCTGTGCATCCCTGCTGGTGGTGTTGCTGTTTCTCCTGGGTTTTTCTTTCCTTTCTTTTCCTTCTCCCACTGGAGAAATCAGCCCCTAAACTGTCTTCAAGAGCAAAGCTATCTTGAGAGTTTTGGCAGAGCAGGGTCTCTGAGGCCTCTGTTGTGAGAGAGAACCACAGACATGGTGTTTGTTGATATTGATCATGGGAGATGTAATTAATGTGGGTAGAAAATGTTAAAAGTTAAATTTAAATGAGGGATTTAAAAACAGTCGATAGATCAATTGGGAGGCTGGGGTGAAAGGCTCAGACTTTCAAACAATAATCAGATTTCTGATAAAATCTCCACTGTGTGCTATTAAAGGGGTTGAAATATTAAATTGAGTGTTGAAGGAGTGATATTAGATGATGTTGAAAGAAGAAAGATCCAGACAAAAAAAGCTCTCCTGTCGTCAGGCAGAGCCCCTGACAGGGCAGGAATGGTGTGGAGCTGGGGGGATGCACTGAGCTGGTGACTGAAACCACAGAAAGAGAGAATGACTGATAGGAAAGCTGGGGAAAAAAATCCAGGCTGCAGTGCTGAACATCTGACTGGATGGAGAGAAGACCTCTTGGAGCTTGCAGCACAGAAACCAACCATGTCCTGGGCTGCATCAAGAGAAGTGTAGCCTGCAGGTCGAGGGAGGGGATTCTGCCCCTCTACACCACTCTGGTGAGACCCCACCTGGAGCACGGCATCCAGTTATGGAGCCTCTGTTACAAGAAGGATCTGGACATGCTGGAAGGTGTCCAGAGAAGGATGGGATGCTCATCCCATGAGGATGAGCAGGGGGCTGGAGCTGCTCTGCTATGGAGACAGACTGTGAGGGAGTTGGTGGTGTTCAGTCTGGAGAGGAGAAGGCTCCAGGGAGACCTTCTTGTGGCCTTCCAGTATCTGAAGGGAGCTACAAGAAAGCTGGAGAGGGACTTTTGAGGGTGTCAGGGAGTGATAGGACTTGGGGGAGGGAATGGAGCAAAACTAGAAGTGGTGAGATTCAGATTGGATGTTAGGAAGAAGTTGTTCCTCATGAGGGTGGTGAGAGACTGGCACAGGTTGCCCAGGGAGGTGGTGGAAGCCTCATCCCTGGAGGTTTTTGCAGCCAGGCTGGATGTGGCTGTGAGCAACCTGCTGTGGTGTGAGGTGTCCCTGCCCATGGCAGGGGGGTTGGAACTGGCTGAGCCTTGAGGTCCCTGACAATTCTGTGACCTGGTAGCTGTCTTTATTCTAACCTTGGACCCTCCGTGTGCACAGACACCAGGAGGTCCTCTTCCTGCAAGTCAGCCTTCCAGAGGAGTGAGGAGAGCATGTTCAAACTGACCCCAGCAGCAACTGCTGCCATACAGAAGACTTCCCAAGAGGTAAAATGCTAATTGCCAACTGCCACCATGGTGCAGTGACATCCCAGTCAGTCAGTAAGAGCAAAAGCATGCAACTGACGTTGTGGTAAGAGGCAGAGTAGCAGCTAAGAAAAGTTAGGCTTAGTGCTTCTGCCAGCAGATTTATGGCTGCTCCTAGGGCATGTGTCATTTCCAGGACATTACTTTGAAGTTTCTGTTTTCCCCCTGCCCTGTAATCCATAAAAAATAAGCAGAAAAGGCTCTGGAGTAGCAGCAAATCCCTGGTTTAACTGGCCTGAGAGTAATCATACCAAAACAAGTTCTGCTTTTGGGGTGGCCTCAGGCTCTGCTCTTCCGGTCAGCTTAATTCTGTGATGCTGTGAGGTGTGTGCAGGAGGCCCTAGCAAGCATCCATTCCACAAATAGGCTTCTTTGCTCACATCCCTAAGGGGTAATTCAGAATATGGGACAGACAGAGTACATACTGTGGGCACTGCACCTGTCAAGGTTACATTGCCATGGGATGGAGGGTAAAAAACACTTTCCTGCTAGATTAGAGGAATAAAGTGGCTCATTAGCTCTGGGGACTTATTTGCTAGCCTTGTCCTGTACCTGTGATGTGATTATCTGTGAAGATGTAGCTGTAAGGCTCTCCACAGCCTTGGAAAAGAGGCAGGGTTTAAGTGTATGTTCTCATTTTGTTTTATAATCCTGGTGGCAGCCTCCTCTGGGTAGTTCCTGAGGTTGAAAAGCTGATTAGGTTAATGGATTGTAATGGAACCCCACCCAGTTGGTCAGCAGTGCCTTCCAAATGCCTTGTGATCATCATCATTACTGCTTAATTGCCAGCCCTGCTTCTGCCCCTGGGTTGAGCCAGGCTGGAGCTTGCTCCTTGCTGAGCACGAGGGTGAGGAGTGGGCAGGAAGGTGTCCACCGAGGAGCTCGAGCTCTCTCTCTCTTTGGAGGTTTTATTTCAAGGTCTCTAAAATTTCCACTGTGGTGTAGCTGGGCAGAGGGAACCTGATCTTTGGAGAAGTGCTTTTGTGCTGCAGCCTACAGAAGAGCTTCTTCCTTGCTAAAGCCTGAATGCAGGTTAGTTAAATTGTGCCCCTTTTATAGTCAAGGTCACTCTTCAGTTGTTTTTGAATTGCAAGTTCTTCCCCCAAGGCTGGGGTTGGAAATGAGGTGAGCTGGAAGTGGTGGCATTTCATCCCTCCATTACTCTATGTCACCCTGACCCTCTCCTTTATCTAAGAGGAAAATAAGCTTTGTAGACTGCTGCCCATAGAGTCTGACTTCATGGCTGATAAAAAGGAGGTGTCTCTGGGAAGACTGATGCTCAGCCTGCAGTGTGTCAAGAGAACCAACCAGAGGGCAGGCAGGGAGATAAGGCTGTGATTGTGGCCAAGGACTCCAAAAGGAGGTGTTGGGGGAGCTGTGGAGGTCCTTGCCAAAGGGTGTTGTGGGTATAAGTGCTGAGGAGGCTGGGCAAGCACTAAGCAAGGAGTTGCTTGGGTGAGCAGGCAAACTGCTGCAGGCTGAGGAAGTCTTCAGAGTGAGAGGGCTGGAGAGTGTTGTTGGGGGGAGGTTGTGCATGTCTGCTTTGCTGTTACTCTTGGCCATCTGTGGGTGCTGCTGGCTCCTTGGCTCCAGCTGGCTCATTCCTCCACTCTGCTGCTGCTCCTTGGAGGGCTTGCCCTGTCTGCCTGTGCCTTGCCTGTGCATGGTGGCAGGGAAAGGACTCAGAACACGCCTCTCTGAAACATCACCTTGGAGGATTTGCATGCTGGAGGGCAAGTCCAGCCTCCCCTGGCTAAAAGGTTGGTCTCCTCTGCCAGGCAACCAGCAACAGAACAAGAGGACACAGTCTTGAGCTGTGCAGGGGGAAGTTTAGGCTTGATCTTAGAAAGTTCTTCCTAGAAAGAGAGATTGGCCATTGGGATGTGCTGCCCAGGGAGGGGGTGGGGTCAGCATCCCTGGAGGTGTTTAAGCAAAGCCTGGATGAGGCACTCAGTGCCATGGTCTGGGTGATCAGTTGGACTTGATGATCTTGGAGGTCTCTTCCAACCTGGTTGATTCTGTGATTTTCTTGCCCTCTGTGAACCATTCCTGTGATTCCCTTTCCAGCCTGATAGGTTGTTTCCACCTGCATCTTGAGCACAAAGAGGAGACGTGCAGCTCTGAGCAGCACAGGAGTGAAAGAGTGCTTTACACCTGGTCCTGTACAATGTACTCCTACTTAGCCTTCTCTTACTTCTTCTCTAGAGACAATTTTAAGGAGCAGAGCAGAGATGCTAGTCTCTTAATCTTGGGTGCCTCGATGCTCCCTAAACTATACCTCCACCAGATACTTCTCTGGGTTGGCTCTGTTCTTGCAGATTTTTGAGGGGAAGCTCATTCCTAGTGGGCAGAGTTGGCTGCTTCCCTGCTTGAGCTGTGGTGATCCTGGCAGAGTAGTGTGTGCACAGTGCCTTGTGTCAAGTCCCAGCCCTGCTTTTCCTGACCTGAATGCATGGAACAGCTTGTGCCCTGCTGCCTGTTAACCCTTACAAAGACAGGTTGTCTTGTCCTCCTTTGTTGTGCCTTGGCAGGGCTCAGCAGGCTCAGCTCAGTGCTTTGCCTTTAGAGGCAGAGGATCATAGAGTCATAGAATGTTTTGGGTTGGAAGGGACCTTTAAAGGTCATCTAGTCCAACCCCCAACCCAGAGCCTGTGAGGCAGTTAATTGCTGAGTTATGATGGCTCTGCCCAGCTGAAGATCTGCTCCTCTGAGCTATTTAAGCCTCTGTTTCTTGTATCTCGGTGCCAATCAGATTAGCTGGTGCCAGGAAACAGACCACGGCCTGCTTGCTCCTGAATGCACCCTTTTTCCTCCTTACCTGTTTATCCCAGTCAAGCCACTTCCTGCTCTGCCTTCAGTTCTTTCATTTAGCTTTGTTCCTTTTTATTTTCACAGCCTTGCTCTGGCCCATCTCTTCCCTCCCCGAGACGCTTTGCTGGGTTTTGACATTCAGCCTTAACAGCAGCAGAGTCAATCCCTTCCCTGTGCTGCTGCTGGCTGCCCCCTTTGCAGCAAGAAGAGCACCCCTGCACTGCTGCATCAGGCTCTTCTTGTTCTTGATGCCCCTCCATAAGGCTTACCCTGCTGTAACTTGGATTCACAGTACATTAGAGGTTGGAAGGGACCTTGAGAAATCATTGGGACCAACCCCCCTGCCAAAGCAGCATCACTTCTGCACAGGAATGTGTCCAGGTGGGTTTGGAAAGTCTCCAGAGAAGGAGACTCCACAACCCCCCTGGGCAGCCTGTTCCAGGGCTCTGTCACCCTCACTTTAAAGAAGTTTCTCCTCATGTTGAGCTGAAATCTTCTCTGTTCAAGCTTGAACCTGTTGTTTCTTGGCTTATTGCTGTGCACCACCCAAAAGAGCCTGGCCCCCTCCACCTGACCCCCACCCCTCAGATATTGATAGACATTGATCAGATCCCCTTTCAGTCTTTTCTTCTTGAGCCTAAACAGCCCCAAGGCTCTCAGTCTTTATTCACAGGAGAGATGCTCAAGTCCCCTAATCATCCTAGTGGCTTTCCCTTGGACTCTCTCCAGCAGGTCTCTGTCTCTCTTGAACTGGGGAGCCCAAAACTGGACACAGTGTTGCAGGTGTGGTCTCAATCAGGGTAGAGGGAGAGAAGAACTTCCCTAGCCCTGCTGGCTACACTGTTCTTGATGCGCCCCAGGATTCCCTTCCATGTGCAGAAGTAGAGAGATTTCCAGTTCACAGCAGAGCTGCTGAAGACTTTCATCTTCCCAGGAGAGAAAGTAGAACAGGTTGAAGAGGGGAGTGTGGCTAAGATCTGCCCAGCTGCAATTGGTCCCTAGGGCTGCTGCTGCCCCAGTTGCCCATGGAGCCTATGGCATTGCTCTGCTCTTCTCCCAGCTTGAACCCTTTCAATCTCTTGTCGCTGATTTCAGTAAAGGATTTGTTGTTAAAAAAAAAAAAAAAACAAAACACAAAGCCAAACCCCAACCAAACCCAAAACACCAACCCCAAAGCTCACAAATCTCTCAAGCTCACAGGACCAGGCATTCCAGCCTGGCCATGTGTGCCAAAACAGGCCCATCCTCTGCCTCGTGCACGGCCCCACCTTTATCCTTATTCTAAAAATAAAATGCAAGGACATTCCTTCCTACTTACTCTGTTCTATTATTCTGACCTCATTAGACTTCCCCAGTAGAAAATTTCATTGAATTCCTCTATTAGTGGTGAAAACAAACAAGCCCATTGGACTTCCTCTGGAAAAAATGCATCTCTAGCACAGGGGATTGCAGGCAGCCAAATTTCCATTGCTGGGTTTGTGCTGTATGCATCTGCTCCCTCCTGCAGTTAGTAAACAAAGTTGTCTTCACACTTAGAAGAATTTAAACCAATTTATCCATTACATCTGAACTGATTTCCCTCCACAGGTTGAAATAAGTTCACAGCATGTCAGGGGTTGGAAGGGACCTGTGGAGATCTTGGGGTCCAACCCACTGCCCGAGCAGGACCATAGAATCCAGCACAGGTCACACAGGAATGCATCCAGACAGGGCTTGAAAGTCTCCAGAGAAAGAGACTTTCACAAGGAGACTTCCACAACCTCTCTGGGCAGCTTGTTCCAGTGGTCTGGGACCGTTACAGTTAGGAAGTTCTTCCTCATGTTGAGGTGGAACTTCCCATCGTGTGGTTTCCATCCATTGCCCCTTGTCCTATCCCAGGGCACAAGTGAGCAGAGCCTGTCCCTGTCCTCTCCCTCCTGATCCCCAGCCCTCAGATATTTATAGACATTTATCAGATCCCTCTCAGCCTTCTCCTCTCCAGACTAAACAGCCCCAGGGCTCTCAGCCTCTCCTCACCAGGCAGTACTTCAGTCCCTTCAGCATCCTTGGAGCCCTCCCTTGGACTCTCTCCAGCAGATCCCTGTCCCTCTTGAACTGAGGAGCCCAGAACTGGATGCAATATTCCAGGTGAGGCCTCACCAGGGCAGAGTAGAAGGGGAGAAGAACCTCCCTGGCTCTGCTGGACACACTCCTCTGAATGCCCCCCAGGATTCCATTGGCCCTCTTGACCACCAGAGCACATTGCCTTCTGTAATGTTATAAGGGACAAAGTTGTGTTAGCTGGGCTTGCAAGAACAGCTGCTTTTTTTTCCAGACCCCCTGAGCTAAGTATATTTTGAGGCTTTATGTGTGTGTAGGAATGAGAGCCAGGTGATGGATTGCAAAGCCAGACCATAAATTCAGTTTGTCGGACACCTTTGATTACCTCCTCTGCGCTCTGCCTGTAATTGTTCTCCTTCAAACATCCTTCTAATGTTCTTAACAGCAGCCAATTAAAACAAAGTCTTCACTCTGCCATCTATCCCCTCTTGCCTTCTGCCATCACCCAAGCTCCTTCCTTCCCTTAGGTGGGGGAAAAAGAAGTGCATTGGTGGATGGTGTTCAGAGTGTGTGCAGGAGGTTCACAGGAACATTGCCCTGTTTGCCTGCTGCTTTAAAAGTCAGCTTGGAGAGGCACCCAAGCAGGCAGGGCTGGGTGCCTGTGTTGGCATGTTGTTGGCTGCAAGTGGCAGGAAGGACAGGGCACATGCAAGGCACTGTTCATTCATCTGTACATCTTCCCTGGCTAGGTGGAGCCTACCTTCCGAGACTCCTAGTTTTGATTAAATAATCATTTTTTTGCTCTGGCCTGAAAAGCTTTACTTTTCCAACAACCATCTTAGCCTTGTCCTCTGGAGCCTTGTCCTCTGGAGCCTTGTCCTCTGGAGCCTTGTCCTCTGGAGCCTTGTCCTCTGGAGCCTTGTCCTCTGGAGCCTTGTCCTCTGGAGCCTTGTCCTCTGGAGCCTGCTCCTCTGGAGCCTTCTCCTCTGGAGCCTGCCTTGGAGACTTCTAAGCCCCTCCTGGGTGTGTTCCTGTGTGACCTGCTCTGGCAGGGTGGTTGTGCTTGATGATCTTTCGAGGTCCCTCCCAACCCCTAACATTCTGTGTGATTCTGTGTGATTTGGTAGTTTGATTCTGGGTCAGATGCTTTCTGGATGCAAAACAGGCCACGGGCCTTTAGTGAGAGAAATTCAGGTCACTAAGACTTCCACAGGGGAGAGAAGCTGGAGACTGTCACACTACAGATGCAGGAAGGTTAGGGAGAGAATTGAAGAGCTGAGGACTCCAGTTGGCATCCATATGACTCAGGTATCTCAGAGAGAACAGAGGGTGTTCAGTGCCTGGGAAGTTGATTCATCCCCCTGGCAGTGAGGTGTGTGAAAGGCAGGAGAGGCCAACACATCAACTCTGAACAGCTTGGGAGGTGACTCAGGGGTGACTTTGACTTCCCCTTGCCATTTTCAGGGCTGAGCTCTGTGGGCTCCTCTCCTTCTGCATCCCCAACCAGGCAGGCAGCTTCTGGCCACTAGCTGAGAGGGTGGCACTTGGTACCGAAGTACACTGCCAAAACTGGCCACTACAGCTTCCAGGTGCCTCTTGGCTTGGCTGCTTCCCTGCAGATCCTCCCTTCCATGCTGGGATGGTGCTTGCTGCTGCACAAGCAAGACTGGAGTTGTCAGACAAGCCTTTGATCCTGTTGCAGCCTGCTGGCTTCCTGGGGTAGATCCCTGTGCCTGCACGCTTTCTGCTGCCCTCCTGTATCCTGTTCCGTGCTGGAAGGAGTGTGGGGTCTGAGACAGATCTCATTTAGTGCTTACACATTCTCTGCCATGGTAGCTTCTAATGCCCATTTGCTAATCCTGGGGCTTGTTTGATAAACATCACTGAGAGATAGGCTCCTAGTGGCCCCTGTGTGCAGTGACTACTCGCTTGTGGCACCCATGGTTGCAGCAGAGGTTGAGCTCATTTCCCGGGTCCCAGTCTGGCACTTACAGACTAGAGCATCTTCCCTGTCTAGGTGGTGCAGTGGCTAACCTGCCTGACAGTAGCACCTTTGGGACTGGATTTTCAGTGGCATATGGAAGTGGAAAATACACCCTCAGTTGTCACTGTGTTTGTTTTTCCTGAGGTACTGCATGTTCTAACTTCTTTCTCTTCCTGAAAGAAATTATCCTGAGCTCACTGGATGCTTTTGTTCCTGGACCGTCAGTCTCATTCTGTCATCACAGATTTGATTTGCAACCTGAGGATGCTGTTAGAGGTTTGAGCTGAGGAAACAAGTCAAGGCTTCCCTTTCCCTGAGCCCTGAGTTATTTCCTCAGCGTTCCTTGGGGTCCCTCTGTGCAGGGTGTGCCGTGCTGTGTGGCCCATAAGTGCTGGGTGTTGGCATTACTGTGCACGAGTCCTCGTTTTTAACACGTTGTGTAATTCAGAGGGACTCCAATCTAAGTAGCATAAAGACTTTGGAGGCTTGCCCTGTGTGGAGGGGAAAATTACTGTCTGGCCCTGAGTGGTGGCTTTGTGATGACTGCATTGTGTGCTGGTGTTCTCTGTTTGTACCAAACTGGTTTGCTGCCAAGTTACTTATGGCTTATCCAAGCACTCGGTACAAAGAATGCTAAAAGAAAAACGATTTTTTTTTTTTTGGTTTGCTGTGGATTCTTCTAGCTGAGAAAGAATTCAAACCACTGTCCCAGCACTGTCTCCTCTCTCTGCAGAGCCTGTGGTCCCCAAGCAGGGCAGCTAACACGTGAGCACGTGGAGCTGTAGTACATGTGTATTCCCTATGCAGAAGGCTACTCAGCTGCTCATTCTCTCCTTCAGTGGAAAAAAAACCTCTGGAGATTTCAAGGTGTGATGCTTGAGAGTTGTCACAGCCATGGATTTGTTTGAGGCCTCCTGAGGTAGAGTTGGGGTTGTTCAGTTTGGAGAAGAGAAGGCTCCAGGGAGACCTTCTTGTGGCCTTCCAGGATCTGAAGGGGGCTACAAGAAAGCTGGGGAGGGACTTTTTAGGACATCAGGGAGTGATAGGACTGGAGGGAATGGAGCAAAACTAGAAATGGGGAGATTCAGATTGGATGTTAGGAAGAAGTTGTTCCCCATGAGGGTGGTGAGACACTGGCACAGGTTGCCCAGGGAGGTGGTGGAAGCCTCATGCCTGGAGGTTTTTGCAGCCAGGCTGTGAGCAACCTGCTGTAGTGTGAGGTGTCCCTGCCCATGGCAGGGGGGTTGGAACTGGCTGAGCCTTGAGCTCCCTTCCAACCCTGACAATTCTGTGATTCAATGAATTCTATGATTCTGTGCCCACAGATGTGCTTTGAGGAGATGCAGTGCAAGACTCCCATGGAAAAGCCTTTCTGTTGGAGAAAATCTGCCCCTCTGAGCATGGGGCTCTGTGGTGGAGAATTCTGAGGGGGAGTTTTCTAGGCACAAATCTGTGCACACAGGCAGAGGCACCACTGAAGCACAGATCTTGGGCTGGGCTGGTCTGCTCTGCCCTGTGCAGCAAATCTGATACTCCCTGAAGCCCCAGGTCTCCTCTGTAGTGTGGTGGATGACTGAACGGGGCTCCCATTTCAGTACTTTTCCTGCTTCATAGATTCATAGAATGGTTTATGTTGGAAGGGACCTTAAAGACCATCCAGTTCCAACCCCCTGCCATGGGCAGGGACACCTCCCACCAGCCCAGGTTGCTCAAAGCCTCATCCAAACTGGCCTGGAACACCTCCAGGGAGGGGGCATCCACAGCCTCCCTGGGCAACCTGTGCCAGTTTCTCACCACCCTCACACTCAAAAATTTCTTGGTGATGTCTGTTGGAGTCTATTGCCTGGCTGGGGGGCTAGGGCCATGCCTGGAGCTCAGCAGAGGCCTGTAGGTCGTTTCTGCCAGCAAGGATGCCAGGCATGGCAGTTGGATGAAGGCATTCCCTCCCCTCAGCAGTCCCCCGCAGCCTGCCCAAAGACATTTATCTGATTGACAAGGACCTAGGGGTTTCTTGAGCACTGAGTAGGATAATCAGATAGATTGTGGGATACATCTGCTTGATCCTATTGCTTACAATTACGTAGTGGGGAACAAGCCTTAATGAGCCTTGGCCTTTCCTGTCTCCTCTGTAGGTTTGTTTGACTCAATTGAGCTCTCTTTGTGTGAGACAGCTCCCTTTGTGCTCCGAGATGGAAGCATCCACCTCTGAAGCTGGCTGTGCTTTGAGTCGGGGGTTTGGATTAGCTGACCTCCAGAGATCCCTGCCAACTTTTTTTTCTCCTTTTTTTTTTTTTTCTCCTTTTGTGTTTGCAGCTGCTGTAATTGTGGTCCTAACCCCTCCCAAGCGGTGCTGGCACGGGAGGGGATTTTAGCACTGCCTCACAGCAGTGCAGTGGCTGCTTCTGCACAGCAGAGGAAATGCTTCTTGTGGGTTAGTCACCCTGCTCCAGTCTGGCTCCCTGGCCTCTGACAGTGGGAATCTGCTCTCCTTTAGGAGGCTAGAAGGGGTGTGCCACAGAATTATTGAGGCTGGAATAGACTTCTGAGCTCATCCAGCCCAGGCTATGACCTAACCCCACCACACCAACCAGACCATGGCACTGAGTGCCACGTCCAACCTTTCCTGAAACGCCTCCAGGGATGGTGACTCCACCACCTCCCTGGGCAGTCCATCCCAGTGTCTGATTCCCCTTTCCATGAGGAATTGCTTCCTAACATCCAACCTAACCCTCCCCAGGCACAGCTTCAGGCCATGCCCTCTCCTCTTGTCACAAGCTGCCTAGGAGCAGAGCCTGACCCCCACCTTACTACACNAAGCCAAGATGCCATTGGCCTTCCATGCCAGCTGGGCACACTGCTGTGCCAGGCTGTAATAGAAGGGAGCATCTCTCTCCATGTACCAGTGGCTGGAGAGCCTGGCTCAAGCAGAATTCCCACTTGGCTGCTTGATGAGCAAAGCATCCCCCAGGAATGCTCATAGCCTACAGGTGTGGGGTCACAGTGCATCACCATTGCTCCCAGAGAGCTGGAGTAGGAGAGGAGGGGTTTCATCCTTTAACTGGAGTAGGACAGGAGGGGACTCATCCTTTAACTGGAGTAGGAGAGGGGGGTCTCATCCTTTAACTGGAGTAGGACAGGAGGGGACTCATCCTTTAACTGGAGTAGGAGAGGGGGGTCTCATCCTTTAACTGGAGTAGGACAGGAGGGGACTCATCCTTTAACTGGAGTAGGAGAGGGGGGTCTCATCCTTTAACTGGAGTAGGACAGGAGGGGACTCATCCTTTAACTGGAGTAGGAGAGGGGGGTCTCATCCTTTAACTGGAGTAGGACAGGAGGGGACTCATCCTTTAACTGGAGTAGGAGAGGGGGGTCTCATCCTTTAACTGGAGTAGGACAGGAGGGGACTCATCCTTTAACTGGAGTAGGAGAGGGGGGTCTCATCCTTTAACTGGAGTAGGACAGGAGGGGACTCATCCTTTAACTGGAGTAGGAGAGGGGGGTCTCATCCTTTAACTGGAGTAGGACAGGAGGGGACTCATCCTTTAACTGGAGTAGGAGAGGGGGGTCTCATCCTTTAACTGGAGTAGGACAGGAGGGGACTCATCCTTTAACTGGAGTAGGAGAGGGGGGTCTCATCCTTTAACTGGAGTAGGACAGGAGGGGACTCATCCTTTAACTGGAGTAGGAGAGGGGGGTCTCATCCTTTAACTGGAGTAGGACAGGAGGGGACTCATCCTTTAACTGGAGTAGGAGAGGGGGGTCTCATCCTTTAACTGGAGTAGGACAGGAGGGGACTCATCCTTTAACTGGAGTAGGAGAGGGGGGTCTCATCCTTTAACTGGAGTAGGACAGGAGGGGACTCATCCTTTAACTGGAGTAGGAGAGGGGGGTCTCATCCTTTAACTGGAGTAGGACAGGAGGGGACTCATCCTTTAACTGGAGTAGGAGAGGGGGGCTCATCCTTTAAGTGGTTCCAAATAAGCTGATGGTAGAAAATCCAAAGCCCAAAAGAACAAAGCAGTGCATGGGTGGTGATCCTAACAGTAAGCCTTTGAAGCACTGCACTGCCTGCTGCCCTGGAACACCCCATGGAAAGGTTTCTGTTCTGCTGAGGCACGTGTGTGGGTCCAGCACAGCAGCTTCTCTGACTTTGTTGAAAGAGAAAAAGAAAGAAAAATTAATTAAAAGCTCCTCAAAGTGCAATGTTTCTGTAATGCATTTTTGCCTTAGAAATCCCCAGCAGACAGTGGCAAATAGCTCCCAGCCTGGGAAGGTGTTTTGGAGAAGGACTAATCCTCCAGGAGTGAAGGGGACAAGAGTTTAGAACTTTGGTGGACAAGAGGTGGGGGAGGTTGATGAAGGAGGAGAAGAGACTCTGACCATTTCAGGTGGCTGAGGATATAGGAGCACTCTAGCCCATGATGAAGAATAGTAGATTTCAGAAACAAATGGATTGTTTTCCAATATTTTCTTAAGCTTGGCATTTATTTTTCCTGTGATTGTTTGCTGCAGGGTGTGAATGTGTGGAGTATTGAAGGTACACAAGGCAGCATAAAGTTCTCCCAAGTTTATTTGTACTTGGGATGTTTTTTCCACAGTAAAGGACTTCTTTTGTCACACTTTCTTTTTTTCTGCTTTAGTTTCTCAGCTGCTACCTCTCCAGGTAAGAGAGGTGCTCAGGTCATGCCAGGGCAGCTCAGAGCAGAGGTGAGTGATGGAAGATCCATCCCTCAAAGCACCACAGCTCTGAAGTGCCATAAAGCCAGGAGCTTTAGCAAGGCTGCCAAGTTTCCTAAGAGGTGGGATGCAGCTTGTGTTCCTGAGGAGCAGGAGGACTTTTTCCTGTCCTGCTCTTCCCATAGAGGTCCTGCCCAGTAACCCACACTCTGTAAAGCCATTCTAAGCCAGCAGTAGCAGCATGAGCAAGTGTGGGGAAAGGAGGACAGAATTCCAGACTGCCAGCTTGGAAGGGACCCCAAGGATCCTCTGCTCCAACCTTTCTGGGTGGCAGTGCAGTTGCCATGAGCTGGCTCAGCACCCTGGCAAGCTGAGTCTCAAACTGCCCAGTGCAGGGCACTCCACTGCTGCCCTTGGGAGATGATTCCAGTCTCTGACTCTGCTCATGGCAAACATTTTCTCCTGCAGTCCAAAGGGAATGTCCCCAGCAGTAACTTGTCCCCATCCCCCCTTGTCTGTTCCATGGCACTCCTTCTACAAATCCTGCTGGCAGCCACCCTCCATGTCCTGCTCCATGGTGCTAAGGTCTCCCCTGAGCCTTCTCTTCTCAGGACTGAACAAACCCAGTGGATCTCAGCCTTTCCTCACATCTGACTGGGCTGCCAGCCCTCTGATCATTCTCCTGGCTCCTTCAGCAGGGATGGGTGGTATTTGCATGCCCAAACATCTGCCTTGTGCATACAGACACTTCTGCAGTGGGTTCACATCCTGCCAACAACGGTTTTCCGTTGCAGCAGCATGGTGGTTTGTTGGTTTGTTTTTTTTTTTTTTCCCATTTTCATGTGCAGATGTGGCATCTGGGTTCTGTCCTCCTCTTCTGAGCAGACAGCACTCAGGGCTGAGTTGACTCTCTGGCACATGTGATCCCTGGGGATTCACAACCCCAAACATCTGCAATTAGGCCTTGAACAGAAACTTGCCACACGTGGTCACGGTAGAGGAAACCTTCTCTGTGTAACTGGTAGGAGAACAAAAGGAGGTTTATTTTCTTCTAGCTGTAAAGGTCTATCTTAAATTAAGTAAACTGTTCCCTGAGGGAGAGAGTGTCCAGGTACAGAATGTTCAGAAAGGAAACAGTCAAAGTGTCTGCCACGTCCCCAAAGTGCTTGTTTTAAAAACTCAGAATATTATTTCCTCATTTGAAAACAACAAAAAGAGAAAAAAAAAAAAAAAACCACCTCTTGCAGGTCACAGAAGATAAATTGTCCTTCTCCAGGCTTGATACTGCAGCCCATGAAGTGCACAGGTGATGAGCAGCTATGGAGAAGCTGCCTCTTGCAGGGATGGCTGCTGTCCCAAGTGCACAGCCCGTGTGAGCACAGGGGGTTGGAGCCAGCCCACGTTGGAGGCAGCTCTGCTGTGTAGAAACTGTTGGCATTGGAACAGCAGAGGAATTGGAGTCTATAGGAGTCTGAGCACTGCTGGGTTGAATGTGATGGAGGGGAAGAGCCTTGCTGAGTGGGACTTTAGCAATGTAGAATCCACACCTCAACCTTAAGGGTATTGTTTTTGTGGTTTCTTTTGCTGTTGTGAAGCACTTTTGAACCAGTCCCAAGCAAAGCAGAGCTGCCCTGGGATCCAATCATGACAACATTTAGCTTGCCGTGGGCTTTTCTGAGGTCCAGAATCACAGAATCATAGAATGCTTTGGGTTGGAAGGGCCCTCCAAAGGTGATCATCCAGTCCAACCTCCCTGCAGTCAGCAGGGACATCCTCAGCTAGATCAGGTTGCTCAGAGCCTTGTCAGGCCTGACCTTGAATATCTTGAGGGATGGGGCCTCAACTACTTTCCTGGGCAACCTGTTCCAGTGTTCCACCACCCTCCTGGTGCAGAACTGGTTCCTAACATCCAATCTAAATCTTCTCTAATTTCAAACCATTGCCTCTCATGCTGTCTGTCTAGACCTTTGCAGACAGTCCCTCTGCAGCCTTCTTGTAGCCACTTTCAGGTACTGGCAGGCTGCTATTAAGTCTCCCCAGAGCCTTCTCTTCTCCAGGCTGAACACCCCCAGCACCCTCAGCCTGGCCTCATGGCAGAGCTGCTCCAACCTCCTGATCATTTTTGTGGTCTCCTCTAGACCCTCCATCAGGTCCATGTCCTTTCTGGTGAGGAGCCTCTCTAATATCAGCTAACTGAACCAATGTCATTGTGTTCCTGGCTTGATGGGTCCTAGGTGAAGATTTTTTTTTTCCCTCTTTGAAAGCTCCCCACAAATGTGGGTTCTCTTCTCTCATGCATCATTGCCAGTGAACATACCAGTATGAGCACTCTCCAGTAAAATCTTGGTCTCAGTTATAGCTTTTTGGTTCCTTTGAAGAGCAAGGATGTAGTTTCATGTGATTTCCTTTATTACTGCTGTGAAAATGGAGGAGAAAGAAAGGCCTGGGGAGAATGCTCAGGCTTGGTTTGCCATGGGAATGTGAAAATGCTGTTGGCTGGGTGCTGGTATTCTCCTGAAGAAGTTTGTTTCTCTTTCAGAACCGAACAGTTGAATGTGCCATTTTCATTGTTCCCATTTCTCTTTGCCACGCAGTGTTTCCAGGAGCACAGAATTTATTTGGAACATTGATTGATGGTGGAAATATGTCACTGCTGTTAAGAGTGAGGACTTCCCCATTCTGGCTTATTGAGGAGGGAGGGGCTGGTACACCAAGCTCTGCCAGACCCATTAAGGTGCAATGAAAAAGCTGAGGTCAGAGCATCATCTCAAAAAGTACAAGGATTGATGAGTGAGAGAGTGTCATTTGTGCTGCCAGCTGAATTCAGTGCTTTGAGGAAAGGCCATTTAAAAAAAATCCTTTTTGGTACTGACAATACCTAGACACTCAGAGAACATTGGAAGTTCAGAAGTGGGGATGTCAGTCATAGTGGAGTTGGTGAAAGATTGGAGGTCTGAATTCTGCAAGCTGAAGAGCATGGCTTTGCTGTTGCTGTGCCTCAAGGGTGTCCACCCATCCATCCAGGCTGGCTGGGTCTGAGCTTTCATTAACCATAGCTTGCAGAACTGGGTGAGCTTGGACTCAGGAGAGCAGGTCCTTTGGTTCCTGTCGGGTGCTGGTGGCTTGTGTTGAGGAGAGGTGCGTGGACAGCATCACATGCTGAAGAAAGGGCACAGCTGGAACTTGGGTTTGGGAAATCTCAGGTGTCCCCTCACAGCTCTCACTGTCCCTATTCCACTTCAGGTGAATGGGAATAGCTGCCCTTCTCACTGCCCAGCACTGTCAGTTAGGGCAGCAGCCCTTTTGCTTCTCATCTGAGCAGTCACGACCCAGAAATCCTTGAAGAACAATAAATAAGGGACCCACCTTGCCACTTCTACTCAGTCATTTGTGGTTTTCTTCTCATAGAGGGGAAAAAAAAAAAAAGAAAGAAAAAATGAAACCAATCTCTTTTAAATAGCATCATTTACACTTGGGAGATGCTTGAATCCACCCTGTCACATAAATTACCATCTCTGAACTCAACTGTCAGGAAGTGTCCTCACCAGTTGACATCCATGGAGGGTGTCAGAAGAAGGGGCTGGGTTTCCTGGAAAGCAGGTGGAATTCAAGTGCCAAGTGAATGTGCTTGTCCTCGTGTTACCTCGAGTGCTGAGGGCATCTCAGGCCTGCCAGAGGCCAGCCCTGGCCTGACCTTCGCTCCTCTGCCTGCCCTTGTTCCCTGTCACTTCAGTAGCTGCAAGGCTGGCTCTGACATCTGGAGCAAGCTCTGTCCTCCAGCATCTCAGGCAGTTAGAGCCTGGCCCAGCCAGTGGCCCTGAAGCAAGGGCTGCAGGGATGTTGCAGTTTCCTTACAGGGATGAAGGCCACAGGCTTTCCTCTCAGCTCTTGTGCTTTCTCCAGCTTTGATGCTGCTGCTGCTGCTGAAATGAGGTTGTCCCATCTGGTAGTGGGGCAGATGAGCTCTGCTAGACAGATCTGGCTTGCTGGGAAGGGTTCAAAAGGCAGCAGCTACTCTTTGTGTTGTGTTTACTGCACACTAACGCAGCCTATTGTTTCTAGAGCTACTTTTTATCCTTGTTGTATGTTGATTCTGGCCTGCTGCTTTTACTCCTCCCATTTGAAATAAGCAGGAGAACAAAGTCAGTAAAATGTCAGCTCCCTGTCTGCCTCCCTCACCCCCCTCCCCACCCCAAAAAAAAGGTAGCAAAAGAAGGGAATTGGGGAATTGTAAGGATGCTTTGTGCGAGGATCATAGAATGGTTTGGGTTGAAAGGGACCTTAAAGATCATCGAGTTCTAACCCCCCTGCCATGGGCAGGGACACCTCCCACCAACCCAGGTTGCTCAAGGCCTCATCCAGCCTGGGTGAGGGAGGGGGCATCCATAACCTCCCTGGGCAACCTGTTCCAATGTCAAGAATGATTGCAGTTGTTTGCTGCCAAGAGCTGAAACGTGAGAGACCGAAAGCTTTGTAGTGTCAGTGGCAGGTTCCTGCCCAATGTGTCTGATCCTTCGGTGGCGTGCACGGGAGCCCTGCCGCAGCAGGCAACGGGGTCAGCCCTGCGTGCAGACGTTTTTGGCTTGCCACATGGAGAGGGGATTTGCAGCAACCCAAACAGTGACAGAACTGTGTTTGTTGACTTGCAGAAAAGCCTAACTCGTGCTCCTCTGTTCTGTGTAAGCTGCCGAAAGGCAGCGACTGCTGCCTGTGCTTGCTGGCCTCCCAGCCCTGATAAACCTATGAATCACAGTCATTTATTTAGGCCCTGATTCAGCAAAGCACTTAAGTACATGCTTCAGGTTTTCTTCTTTCCGGTAAGATTGTCAGCAGTGCTCAGGCTTAAGCATGTGCTTAAGTGCTCTCCTGACTGCAGAGCAAACAAGGGGTGGGGGCAGCCTGTGCTGCTGCCGTGCACTGCTGCCTGGCACACAGCCTGCAGTGTTGAGACCCTCCCCCTCCCTCTCCCCCGCGGTGTGAAAAGTTTATTCATTTATTTGGCTTTCCCTGGTACAGCAGCCATAGGGCTAGGGTTTGAGATGATTGTCTGTCCTTCCCCAACAAGGCAGGTTGTTTCCATAGCACAGAATATTCTTTGTGGCTCACTCTGCACGTTCACAGAAAGGAATGGAGTGGTTTGGGTTGGAAGGGATCATCTAGTTTCAACCCCCCCTGCTGTGGGCAGGGGCATCTCCCATTAGCCCAGGTTGCTCAGAGCCCCATCCCACCTGGCCACCCACAGCCTCCCTGGACAACTTGTTCCAGTGTCTCCCCACCCTCACTGTCAAGAATTTCTCATCTCCAGTCTCAGTCTCCCCTCTTCCATGTCCAATCCATTGCACCTTGTCCTGTCACTCCCAGCCCTTCTCAAAAGTCCCTCCCCAGCTCTCCTGCAGCCTCCTTCAGGTACTGCTCTAAGGTCTCCTTAGCACTTTCTCTTCTCCAGGCAGAACAGCCCTAACTCTCCCAGCTGGTCCCCATAGGGGAGGTGTGTGCTGCCCTGCAGAGTGTGGGGAAGGGATGTGTCTCTGTTCCCATCAGTATTTCTGCAGACGTTTCTGTTTGTGTGTTCCCCCCGAAGAACTGTAAAAAAAAAAAAAATAGCAACCATGTTACATGTATCAGAATGTTTAATGTTTTGTAGGATTTATTTGAATTCTCTTCCCCATCCCTGGAGGTGTTTCAGAGGCAGAGTTGCTGAGGGACATGGTTTATAGAGTTAGAGAATGGTTGGACTCAATGACCTTAAAGGTCTTTTCCAACTAAAACCTTTCTGTGATTCTGTCTTGAGGACTGTGCAGGCATGTACCTGTGTGTCTGCGTGCACGTGTGTGTTTCAGGGCTACAGGGGAGAGGGCGAAGAACGTTTGGTTTGTTACTTTCTCTGTGATTTTTCAGAGTGGAAGGCTTGAGAAGTGGTAGATTATACTGCACTGTTCCTACATCTTGCTGTAGCTGTGTGTTCAGTTCAGACCTATCATATTCAGGCCCCAGCATTAGCAGGCCCCTGCTCCCCTGGGAGTCTGAAGCTGTAGAACAGGCACTTAGTCCGCAAGATGGTTGTATTTTGATCTGCTACAAGCAGCTTCTGAGAGAGCATTCTTTCTAATCCCCACCCATATCTGACCTGTTCTAGCTCGTTTTGAAGAGCTGCACCCAGCCAGTCCCTACCTCTCTGCAGAAGGCTTCCACACACCTCTTTTCCTCCTTGCTGAGCTTATTTGGTCAGGGAGCCCACATATCAGTGAATGGAATTCCGGGGTGACTTTTGCCTTGTTTGCAGAGTTGGAATCGATTTGGAGTACCTCTGTTCTTTGTGAAACCTAGAAGACATGAGCATGGCTAGGTGTGCTTTTTTCCCCTCACCTTTGAAGTTCAGAACACGCTTAGCAAACCTACTGTTTGCCATCTCTGTTCCCCACCTGATGTGCAAAAACACGAAGGTCCTTCCAGAAGCATTGGGTCAGACTAACCTTTTGTGCTGATGCTGCAAGCTGGACTGCAAGGGTCTGGGCAGGTTTTGTTATGAACTTGACTCTAATTAGCCTAGAAAATACTTGCAATGTAGGTTTAACAAATGTTGGGCTTTTTTTTTTTTTTTTTACATGTGAGATAATTTGATCTGTGAATCAAACAGCCACTGTGCCCCCCTCCCCTCTGCTGCTGACAGCCTCTTCCCACACTTCCTCGCTAGCTTCGTTCGGCTGTTCCAGCTCCTTTAGGTTTCGCTTACTGATCGGTGTAATTGCAATAACACAGCAATAATAAAAGAGGAATTTAAGCTTCCTTTTCTTGTAGTTGAAGGCTCTTCTCCTGCAAAAGCTTGAAGCCTTAATAGCAGTCACACGAGCAACATCCCGCGCCTGTCAAGTGTTTGCAAAGCTGGGCGGGTGTACTTCAGGAAGATAAAGGGCTGGATTTTGGGAACTTGGAAACAGCCCAACCCTATCCAGCAGCATTGGAACAGCTAATATTAGAATGGGAAACTCTAGGGACAGCTTAACATTTTAGTGCATGCCAAGGAAGCCTTGAATAGGAATGCATTGAAAGTAGCTTGTTGTATAACACAAGTTGCTGGAGTAGGAGTAATCCGAGTTGCCTTTAGTCTGGTGGAAAACTACAGCTGTGAGCAATGAGTTAATTTTTTCCGTGTGTGTGGCTTAGATTTTTCCTGTGGAGTTCGCTTTTAGGTTTTGTAAGCTCTGAAGCCGTAGAGGAGCAACTTCGAAACAGTCATTCGTGTGCCATGCCAGGCTGCTGCTGGCACAGCTCTGCAGCTACGGATGGGTTAAACACCTTAAAAAACGTGAAGTGGTGCAAGGGCTGAGCTGGAGCACAGCTCCTTCTGCTTTGTATACAAGAAAGCCACCGGCTGCCCCATCCTGCCTGATGGTTTCCATCAGAAAAGGGAAGAGGGGGTAGTTAATGAAAAATAAACAAAAAGAAAGTTTAACAATGTTGGGGGAAAAAAGAAAGTGAAAAAAAATTGAATTAAAAAATTGGGAAAAAGAAATGGAAATAGAAAGTGTGGGAGGGGAAGCAAAAAAAGAAGCAAAAAACGAATTTGAAGCAAAAAAGAAGTGGAAGTAAAAACGAATTGGAAGCAAAAAAGAATTGGAAAATTTTGAATAAATGAAGAATAAAAAAAGAATAAAATAATAAATTAGAAAATAATGGGGGGGGAAATGGGGTGGGGAGAGGGGGTGTCCGAAAAAAATAATTGACAAATAAAAATCTGGGGGGAAGCCTGAAGACAGCAATGTCCTTTTCTGGCCTGGGAGGGCAGCTCGGTGGATCGAACCCACCCCACACTACTGGCCTTTGCCGGGGGCGTCGCCGTGCCGAGGCTCTGCGGAGGCTGCGCTCCGTCCGTCCCCGCCTGGGCGCTGCCGGGCTCCGCGCAGGTCCCCGGCTCCGGGTTCGCCCCCAGGCCGGGCGGGAGCGGGGTGGTGGGCGGGGGAGCTGAGGCACTTTTCCCTGAGGCGGGCACAGAACCCGGCCTCTGCCAGGCTGGCCCGCTATGAAATAGTCTCTTTTATTGGTCGTCTGCCCGCGCTTGCTGCTGCAACGATAAACGCCATTGGTCGCCCGCTCCTCCCATGCGCAGCTTGGTGCGGGAAATGCCGCCGGTACCGACAATGGCTGCCGGGGCCGCGCCGCGCCCGCTTCAGCGCGGCTACCGCCGGCTCGGGGCTGATTGTGTTTCTCTTTTTCCTGCAGGTTGCTGAAAAGTGCCTTTCCTGAAGCCACCGCTGCTTGGATTTCTGTCTAGGGCTGCCTCTCTGCCCCTCTCCCCTTTCTCGTTTTAATCCGGCGTTGCTTGCGGTTCGTGCGCTGACGGCAACTGCTCCAGCCTTGCCCTTTTTTTTTTTTTTTTTTTTTTTTTTTTTTGGCTCCCCGTTTACACGCAGTTGGCTCAGCCATTTTATTTTATTCTATTTTATTTTTCCTTTCCTCGAGTATGTAGCAAATACCGAAAAGAAAGAGGGGGGGATAAAAAAAAAAAAAAGGAAATTAATTAAGACGTCCTTTTGCTCGTTTTGATGCTCGGGAACTGAAATTTTTAGAAGGAAGAAATAGAAGAAAAACAAAACAGAACTAAAACCCCCGAAGTTTTCTCCCCACAAGGACTGAGACCATTCCACAAACTGAAGTGCTGCCAGCAGCATATGCTTTTTGCAAGAATAATTGAAACCATTAACTGGAGAGCACAGAATTCTTTTGAAAGTCTGCCAGTTGTTCGCAAGTAACTTAGGCAGCGGCACAAAAATAAAATAAAAAAAAAACTTATATTTTAAACTTCTACGATTGCACTTTTAGGAGCTGGCCTCTAATTTGATTTTTCAGTTGTTCGGATAAGATTTCTATTTTATGATTGGCTTTATGTTTAATTCTTGTTTAAACCAACACGATTTGACTTAAGTGAAAAAAAAAAACAAAAACCCTAAGTGCTGATGAGAATAGGAGTTCTACCAAAGCAACAAGTTAGTTCTTTCTTCACCTTTCACTTGAATTCACTTTTTTAAAAACCCCTTTTTTTAAAGAAGAGAAAACAAACCGAAAACAAAACCCTTCAGATCAGCAGTTACAACCTTGCCCTGAAAGGAGGGTGGCGATTTGCTGGCGTTTTGAATTTTTTTTTTCTTTTTCTCTTTTTTTTTTTTTTTTTCCCCTTTGGTTTTGTTTTTTGTTTTTTTAATATGGCTGTAAACGTTTCCCTGGTTCGTGATACAAAATGGCTGACGTTAGAAGTGTGTCGAGAGTTCCAGAGAGGGACTTGTTCTCGCTCCGACGCCGAGTGCAAGTTCGCCCATCCGTCACGCAGCTGCCACGTGGAAAACGGACGAGTCATTGCCTGCTTTGACTCCCTCAAGGTGAGAACTGATGCCTGCCTTACCTCAGCTTGCTTTGCCCTTTTGGGTTTGTTTTTTTTTTCCTCCCCCCTTCCCTCCCGCACGGCTCGTGGGATGCGCGCAGCAAACTGGAATATTGCTCTGGTTCTGCGGGGAGGATGCTGCCCCGCTGCGGGATGGAGCTCCTGCAAGCTGGGCTGAGCCTGACGGCAGGTGTGGCTGCCTGGAGTGCCAGGCATGGCAGGGGGAGAGTGTTTTGTCCAGGGTGTTTTCCCCGTGGTGGCTCAGGTCTGATGGCAGCTGTGCTCGACATGGAGAATGCACCTTGTGGGCAGCAAATGAAACTCAAATGGGAGAAGCAGAGAAACCTTTAATTTGTGTCCAGAGCACGTGCTTTTAATGAGCAGAAATGAAAGCAGCATTTCCAGATAATGAATCAACCTGATGGGTATTTCCTGGAGCCAGAGTTGCAGATGCACTCTCATGCTGTCCTGTAGATGAGGAGCGACCCAAGGTGCTTGGAGAACAGCCCTGCCAGGAAAATGGGTGCTGGGAAAAGGCTTCCTGCAAGGAGCATGCAAACAACATGGCTCTGTTAGGCCTGTCTGAGCTGCAGCTGAGCCTTTCTGCTCTGAGCTCTCTGCAAACAGCATGGCTCTGCTAGGCCTGTCTGAGCTACATCTGAGCCTATCTGCTCTGAGCTGTCTGCAAACACCATGGCTCTGCTACGCCTGAGCTGCAGCTGAGCCTTTCTGCTCTGAGCTGTCTGCAAACACCATGGCCTTGCTAGGTCTGAGCTACAGCTGAGCCTAACCAATGTGGCCCTGCTAGGTCTGAGCTACAGCTGAGCCTATCTGCTCTGAGCTCTCTGCAACCAATGTGGCCCTGCTAGGTCTGAGCTACAGCTGAGCTTTTCTGCTCTGAGCTCTCTGCAAACACCATGGCCCTGCTAGGTCTGAGCTACAGCTGAGCCTATCTGCTCTGAGCTCTCTGCAACCAACATGGCTCTGCTAGGCCTATCTGAATTAAAGCTGAGCCTTTCTGCTCTGAGCTCTGCAGAGCCAGTTTTGCAGGCAGTAAATGTCTCTTGATTTCTTGTCACTACTGGAGCTCCAGGGGTGACTTTCCAAATTTACCAAATACGTGGGGTCTGAGTTGGGGGCAGGGGGGACAACAAGAGGCTCACAGGATGGGAAGAGTTGGGCATCTCTGGGGTTCTCAGGAAAGGAACATCCAATGTTTTTTTTTTTTGGCATCCCTGAAGTGTGGCTCCTCAAAGGTATTTGAAATAGGATGATAGAAGCTGAGGAAATATGGATAACTGCTTGCTTTTGAGAGCTCTTGACCCTCGGTGTTCTGATCAGAGTAATTAAGCTGTTTGAGTTTCTAGAAGGAATCTGGTAAATTTTACAAGCTCAGAAGTTTTCCCTTGAACTTCCAACTGTTGCTTGAAAAGATTTGATTTTATTTTTATGAACATGATGAGCAACAGAGCTGGTGGAGTTACGTATGCACAGGTTCAGACCCAGGCTGGATCTGGCCTGCCATGGGCTTAAACCATTTTATTACTCTTTGTGGCTGCTTCAGATTTTCACTTCTGTTCCCTTTTACCAAGGAACTCAAGCTTCCTGTTTGCATTTGGGTTTGTTCTCTTTAATCTGGTTGTGTGCAGTGACTCTTAGTTATACACTGACTTCCAAACGTTCATTTACATTGCTGCTTTGCTGACAGCGAGAGACAAAAACGTTTTCATCATAGGGGAAGAAAAAAGAAAAGGCAAATTCTTTGTGGCCTTGAAACTTTTGAATTGTAGCCAGTGGCAGTGCAGATGCTTTACATTGTATGGCATTGACCTGGGAGCTGAAAAGCAGTGCTGCCATGCTGTGTAGGGTGGTCCTGTGCCCCTTGCAGAACTTGCCTGATGTTTGCAACGTCCTGGGGAGGTGTCCCCTGTGCAAGCCTCCCAGTTCTCTGTGCTGTAGTTCAGTGTCACTTGGTAGGTGATGCTTCCTCATGTGTGCTGTTCGTGGTGCAGTGGCTGCAGTATGCCCAAGACCAAGTCTCTGGGCAGCTGAGGTTCAGCTCCTGCCCACTGGCACAAGCAGACACTTCTCCTGCTTCAGCAGTGGGCAGTGGGAAGGGGAACACAGTGTTGAGAAAGCAAAATAAATAGGAGAGGAGTAGGGTATGATCTTCTGCTGGGCTCTGGGCAGCTGGGGTTCTGATCTCCCCTACACTTCTGCTTCAGCAGTGGGCAATGGGGTGAGAGCACCACCTTGAGAAAGCCAAAGAAGCTGGGTGTGATCTTCTGCAGCTCAGGGTGTTTCCCATGTAACTGACTGTTAAACAGTGTCCTTGTGGCAGTTTCCACTTGACACAGTAGCAGATGCCCAGTGTGTGCTACTTCAGTGGCCTGAATTTTCCAGGGAACAGAGTTTCCAGATCTTTCAGTCTTAGGAAAGCCTTGTGGTGGGCTGACAGCTCTGCCTTTGGGAAGTACACCGGGGGAGAGGTCAGACTGTGCAGAATGCTTCACCAAGGGTTGATGATGCAGCTGTTTCTGAACCCCACTTCTCAGACCACAAGTCCTGGGGTGCTTCACTCTTCCAGACCCATGGATCCCTTAGGTCCTCCTGGGCAGAGCCTTGATCCCGCTGTGCCATGGAGAGGTGTCTGTGTGTGTGTACACCATGTGCTTCCCAGTGGAAATAAACCACCCCAGTGACTAAACTCTCAGACAATGGTCCTTCTGTCCTTGGGCTGGAGCTGTGCTTGCAAAGCTCTGTTTGCAGTGGTGTTGAGGGGCTGGTGGTTATGACAATGGCCTCCCTTACTGGTGTTGAGAGAGACTCATAGAGTGGTTTAGGTTGGAAGGGACCTTAAAGATCATCTGTTTCCAATCCCCTGCCATGGGCAGTGGCATCTCCCACCAGCCTAGGGAGGTGCTCAAGGCCTCATCCAACCTGGCCTTGAACAGCTCCAAGGAGGGGGCATCCACAACCTCTCTGGGCAACCTGTTCCAGAGCCTCACCACCTTCACTCTAAGGAATTTCTTCATCATCTCCAGTCTCAATCTCCCCTCTTCCAGCTCACAGCCATTGTCCCTTGTCCTGTCACTCCCAGCCCTTGTCAAAAGTCCCTCCCCAGCTCTCCTGTAGCCCCCTTCTGGTCCTGGAAGGCTGCTCTAAGGTCTCCCCTGATCCTTCTGCAAGCTGAACATCCCCCACTCTCCCATCCTGTCCCCACAGGGGAGGTTCTCCAGCCCTCTGATCATCTTTGTGGCCTCCTCTGGACCTGCTCCAGTAGTTCAATGTTCCTCTTAGGCTGGGGGCCCCAGAACTCGAGGCAGTGCTGCATGTAAGTGGGGTCTTAGCAGAGCAGAGCAAAGGGGCAGAATCCCCTCCCTGTGCTGCTGTTCTCCCTGCTTTGGATACTGTCCAGCATGCAGCTGCCTGCTGGGCTGCAAAGAAGAAGAAGAAGATGTTGCCTTCTCAGTCAGTGCAGAAGAGGATTTGGTGCCCATGCTGCCTGGGTGGGATTAGCTGCTGTTTCCCTCTGACAGCTGCTGAAGGCTGACCCTCTCTCATAGCTGCTTAGTGCTCTTTTCATCTTTTCACGCCCTGCATTAGCAGAACATCTGTGTTGCTTTATTGGAGACAGGATATAGGATGCTTGCAGCTAATAAGTTTTCCCCTTGTCTTACAGTCTCCCAGGGCTTTGTTCAGAGGTTGCTTATCTGCATCCATTGTGTAGTGCTGGTGCTTGGGGTTTTTTTTTTTGTTTCCCTCACAGACCTCTTTAAGGCTGAACAATGCCTTCATGCAGGAACTTCTGATAACCCTGTGTACAATGGCTTCACCTTCCTGGGCAGGTCACACACAGCATCTCCATACTTACTGCAACTCCATGCTTTACCTTTTTTTTTTTTTTCTTCCTTTTTTTGTAATCTTTTCTTTTTTCCCCCTATCTGATAGGGCAGCTCTACCTCTGTGGCAGTGGGAAGAGCAGTAACACTTCCAGCAGCCAGCAGGCTGCCTCAGTGTGGGGTGTTTGATGGGGGAATGTGTGCTACCTGCACACTTCTGAGGAGCACACAGGACTCCTGAAGGTACTGGGAGGGTTATGTGGTGCTCAAGTAGGGCTCTGCTGGAGCATTATGTGCTTGTGCAATGCTTTGGTCATGAAATACTGGACCCTGATTAGATTGCAAGTGCAGGGATGGATCTTGCTGTGGTTCTTCAAAGGGGGAGTTTGCACATTTGTAGGCAGCAGAAGGAAACTTTCTCTAGCAGATTGATAGGAAACTTAAAAATAGTTCCTTTCCAGAAGCTGTTCACAGATCTGAATCAGGTGCCAAGAGAGCTCTCAGTGTCTACTCACGCTTCCCCCCTCGTTATTCTGGAGGAACAGAGATTTCTGAATTGGTTTGTGTGAATGAAAGGGCAAGCAGCACTGCTGGGTGGAGGGCAGGCCGGAGGCACAAGAGCCCAGCCACTCTGGGGCCACCTCCCTTCTAGAAGTGAGCGTTGGGGCTTCTGGGCAGGTGGCCAGTGCTTTGTGGTACCTCCTAGGCAGGTCCTGTGGCATCTCTGAGACATTCTGAGCAAAGGAGAGAATCACAGAATGGTGGGAGTTGAAAGGACCTCTGAAGATCAAGTCCAGCTTCCCTGCCAGAGCAGGATCACTCAGGGCAGGTCACACAGGAACACATCCAGGTGGGCCTTGAAAGTCACAGAATCAACCAGGTGGGAAAAGACTTCAGAGATCATTAACCTCTAACACCACCTGACGACTAAACTGTGGCTCCAAGTGCCACAGCCAAGCTTTTTTTGAACACCTCCAGGGATGGTGACTCCACCACCTCCCTGGGCAGCATATTCCAATGGGCAATCTCTCTGTCTGTGAAGAACTTTCTCCTCACCTTGAGCCTAAACTTTCCCTGGCATAGTTTGAGACTGTGTCCTCTTGTTCTGTTGCTGGTTGCCTGGGAGAAGAGCCCAACCCCCACCTGTCTGCAACCTCCTTTCAGGTAGTTGTAGAGAGCAGTAAGGTCTCCCCTGAGCCTCCTCTTCTCCATCCAGAGGCAGAGTCTCCATCACCTCTCTGGGCAACCTGCTCGAGGGCTCTCCCACCCTCGAAGTTCTTCCTCATGATCTGTATTCAAGTTTATGCCCATTACCTCTTGTCCTGTCACTGGTGATCACTGGTGTGGCCTCCATCTTCCTGACACCCACCCCTCAGATATTTGTAAGAAGTGTCCTGTCCTCACTGTGAACCCAGATGACCTTTGGGTTCATTCCTCAGCTTCTCTGCCAGGCATGGTGTCCACCACCCCATGCACAGCTGGTGCTTTTTTTTGCAAGGGTCAGGACACTGTCTGCTGGCTGGTGGCAATTTGTACAAAGGCTTTTGGTGACACTGTGGTGGGCTGGCTGCCAGTCCTCATCAAGTCGTTAACCTTCCCATTCAGGCTGGATCAGGCGGGTGTGGTATGAGCCTGTCTGCTGCTTAATTCCCTGGGCAGCAAGTTGTTTGTTGAGCTCTTCAGTTTCTAAAGATGTCAGGAAGGAAGAAAGAAAGAGTCTTCTTGGGTCACTAGAAACACTGCTGGAGCAGTAGGCTGAGAGAGGGGCGTTAGGAGATGGAGACATGTGTTATGAAAATGCTCAGCTGATGCACAGCAGATGTTCATAGATTCATAGGATGGTTTAGGTTGGAAGGGACCTTAAAGCTCATCCAGTTCCAACCCCCCTGCCAGGGGCAGGGACACCTCTCACTAGACCAGCTCATCCAGCCTGGCCTTGAACACCTTCAGGGAGGGGACATCCACAGCCTCCACAGGGCAACCTGTTCCAGTGTCTCACCACTCTCACTGGAAAGAATTTCTTCCTAATCTCCAGTCTGAATCTCCCCTCTTCCAGCTCAAAGCTATTCCCTCTTCTCCTGTCACTACAAGCCCTTGTCAAAAGTACCTCCTCAGCTCTCCTGCAGCCCCCTTCAGGTAGCAGAGGCCTTGTGGTTCACACAGGCTTTGTGCTGTACTGCCCACAGTTTGAGTATCTGCACCAAGCAATTTACAGCCCCAGCTTTAGGAGTTGGGGTTGGTTTTGGTTGTTTTGTGGTGTTTGGGGGTTTTTGGGTTTTTTTGTTTTGTTTGGGGTTTTTGGTTGGTTGGTTTGGTTTTGTGGTTTTTATTTTGTTTTTCATTTGTTTTTAAATTTGCTTTATGAATGTGGATGGTTCCATATGAAAATATGGATTCTGTGTGGAAATATGGATGGTTCCATATGAAAATAAAAGTTTTGAAGGGCATTTTCATAGAATCATAGAATGCTTTGGGTTGGAAGGGACCTCCAAATGTCATCTAGTCCAACTCCCCTGCAGTCAGCAGGGACATCCTCCACTAGCTTAGGTTGCCCAGAGCCTTGTTGAGCCTCACCTTGAATATCTCCAGGGTTGGGGCCTCAACTACTTTCCTAGGCAACCTGTTCCAGTGTTTCACCACTCTCCTGGTGCAGAACTTGCTGCTAACATCCAATCTAAATCTCCTCCTCTCTAACTTCAAAGAATTGCTCCTTGTCCTATCACTGCAGGCCTTTGGAAACAGCCCCTCTGCAGCCTTCTTGTAGTCCCCTTCAGGTACTGGAAGGCTGCTCCCCAAAGCCTTCTCTTCTCCAGGCTGAACACCCCCAGCTCCCTCAGCCTGTCCTCATAGGAGAGCTTTTGAAAACCAGAAACTAGGGTGGTGGAAATGTCAAGGGGTATGAATTGAAAACCCATCACTAAGCTATTCAAAGCAGTTCTATCTCAAAAAAAAAAAGAGGCAAGTTGTCTGTGGACAGGCATGAAGTGAAGAGTTAAAAGTACAGTTTGGACTAAATAATTTTCTAAAAGAGGTGTTATTACCTGCTAAGAGTAGTCCAAGTCCCACAGTAATCTCAAAAGTTTACTGTGCTTGGGCAATAAACATTCCATGTGAGCTTGCAAGTGGTGCACCTGAGGCTATTCCCTGTTGTTTTCATGTTAATTTGTAGCTGCTTTTTGCTGACTTTACTGCAGTTATTATTTCTGACTAGTACTGGTTTGCAATCAAATCTTGTCTTCCCTTCTCTCTTCCCTTCTCTCTTCCCTTCTCTCTTCCCTTCTCTCTTCCCTTCTCTCTTCCCTTCTCTCTTCCCCTCCTTTTAATTTAAATAAACTCCAAACTTGGAAACAACTAAAGACACCTACTAAACTTAGCATATGGTTCTGCTTTTCCAGAGGAAGAAGAAAGCAAACAAAGCCATAGAGATATTTTTGGACAGGCTGTGGCTGCATCTCGGCTCAGTGTAATGGAGATGCAAATAAAGCAGAACAGTGCTGAGCTAACGTCACCCTTGTGAGAACCTTCACTTCTGGCTTGGTCATTAAGGCACTTAACCTGCATGGAGACAGCATTTGGTGATGAGAAGTAGATTTGCAGCCACTCTCTGGCTTGTCTGGGTGCTTGTCTGCCTTATTGCATATCATCAGTGCTTTTTATAGCGCTGAATCAAACAGCTGAGAGTGGAGAAAATGTATTTAAACTCAGTTTGATTTATAAGAACTGTTGCTGTTGTATTTCCCTTGAAGCAGCCTGGTACTTCATAGTATCCCTGAATGGTAGGGGTTGGAAGGAACCTCTGGAGATCATCTAGTTCAACCCCCCTGCTAAAGCAGGGTCACTTAGAGACACAGAATACTAGAATGGGGGTTGGAAGGGACCTTATAGCTCATCTAGTTCCACCCCCCCTGCCTTGGGCAGGGACACCTTCTGCTACACCAAAAGGTTGCTCAAGGCTTTATCCAGCTTGGTCTTGAACATCTCCAGGAAGGAGGCAATCACACAGGAACATGTCCAGGCAGGTTTGGAATGCCTCCAGAAATGGAGACTCTGCCACTTCTCTGGACAGCCTGGTCCAGGGCTCTGCCATGCTCAGAGGAATATTTTTTTTTCCTTATGTTTCTGTGGAACCTCCTGGGTTCCAGTTTGTGTCCATTGGCCCTTGTCCTGTCACTGACACCTCTGAGAAGAGTCTGGCTCCATCCTCCTGACACTTGCCCAGTAGATAATGATCAGCATTGAGGAGATGCCCTCTCAGCCCTCTCTTCTCCAGGCTAATCAGCCCTAGGGCTCTCAGCCTTTCCTCCTCATGGAGATGCCAGGCCTCTCAGCACCTGAGTGGCTCTCTGCTGGACTCTCTCCAGCAGTTTCCTGTTCCTCTTGAACTGAGGAGCACAAAACTGGACATGATACTCCAGGTGTGACCTCACTGGGGCAGAGTAATAGGCGGAGGAGAACCTGCCTCTATCTGCTGGAGAATAGGAGAGGTCACTGGGAAAAAATATATTTATTTAGGCCTGCTCCCTTCTTGTCCAGGGGTAAGAGCCAGCTCTGTGTTTTCCCAACTTAATTTAATTGGCACATGTGCTGTGAACACTCTGCAGTGTCTCCAGAGGCTTTTGGCACAGCTGTGGGATGGAGGCAACTGATGGAGCAGATCACCTGGCAATGCCTGTGGCTGAGCAGCTCCCAGGCCTGCCCTGGTGTCTGGGCTGCAGATGCTCCCTGGTGGGGTCAGGCTGGTTGTTTGGATGGGGTGTGACCTCCCTAGGTGTGTTCAGCCTTGCAGGGAAAGAGAGACCTTGTGGTTTTAATCTGCCTGACAGCTCTTTCTGTAGGACAGGGGTCTGTGTGGAGCATGCTTGATTTACTGAGCATTATCCATGGGCTCCTCTGATGTCCCAACCGTCTCACTTCGTTTGTCTGTGGCTTTTTGACAGCTGAAGCATGACAGATGAGCACCAGTGAGTCTTGCTGTTGTTGTTTTTAGCAGGTTGCTGCCCTGAGCTGTCTCCTTGCTTCTCTCTTGCAGCTTAGTGCCCCTGCAGCAGGGTTTGCAGGAGGACAGAGCACTTTAGGTGCTGAGTACAAAGTCCAGCACCTGAGCTGAAGTCCTTTTCATCCTGGCTCTGTGTGGAGAGGCTGTGTGATGGTGGTGTGCAACTGGAAACTGACTGGTGTTACCTGGTGACTCTGCTGCAGAGACAGCAAGGGGCAGGAAGGTCTTGTTCATTGCCAGCCATTTGCAAAGGTGTGCAGCAAAGTCCTTGGCAGGAGTTCCAGGTCTGTTGCTATAAAGCAAGCAGGTGATTTTTGGGATGTGCTGTGGATGGAGAAGTTGGCCCTGTGTCCCTATCCCTGCTGCAGCTGAGCAGTCTCAGCAGGGAGCACTTTGCCTTGGCCTTCACATTTCCCAAGGATGTGTGCTTTGTAAAACCTGCTGTTGTCCATGGCAAGAAGTGTGAGATGTCTGGGGGTTTCCTGGTGCCTGGTCTAGTTCTGGTCCCACTCTGGAGGGGTGCTTCCTTTTCAGCTCACTGCTGGAGGAGTGCATGGTGGAAACTGTGAGAAGTGAGACCCATCCTAGCATAGAGGGCTTCCTGGGAGCTGCTGGAGGGACCATGCTGTTAAGACACCTCAGTCACACAGAGGTGGATGTTGAAAGCCTGCAAAGAAGCTTGCAGTTGGTTGTCTGGAAGGAAATGCTCTCCAAAGCTGTCAGTGTGGCATTTGTGGTAGTAGAAGTAGTTAAATACTTAGAGTTCTCATTTTCTTAATTGATTAGGCTTGGATAACTTCCTGTTGAAAGAGTTCACCCCTCATATGCCCTTCTTATCAGCCCCCAGACTCTTCCTCATGTGGAGGTGACTTTGGGTATTTGCTTTGCAATGGGTGCTCAGCAGATCTCAGCACCTGTGTTGCTTTCCTCATCCAGAGCTGTAGGACTGTTGCAGAGGCCTGGTCAGTGTGAAAAGCATCATCATCTAGTATCAGCCACAGTGAAAGGCACTCCTGAGGGCTTTTCTCCCTGTCTGACATGTCCTGAGGAGGAGGATGTCTGTTGCTGCCATCTTCCCCCACCTCTGCTGCACGTCTTGCATCATCCCACATCTGACTCCTTTGATGGCACAAGGCAATGGTGACTCTTCCCTACCTGTTGTGTGGCACTGCTGAAACCAGGCCTGGGACTGAGAGGGTCCAAGGCAGTCTTCTAGTCCTTGGGTATCAAAGTGTCTGTGGGGAGGAGCTCTGGTGGGCCTTTGGCACCCATCTTGTGCTGCAAGGTGGAGTCACTGGGACTCTTCAGCCCTGCCACAGACAGCTGTAAGTGGAGTTGTCTGGGCAGCCCTCCTGGAGTGCCTGAGGGGTGGGCAGCCCCTGCTGGGCTGGGGTTTGCCTCCTCAGGGGGACACTGACTGGATCTGCTGTCTGTGGTGGTGCACGATCACAGGGTAACACCAGATCTGGCTTTGTGGTTGTAGAAATGTCCTCCAGAGGCCTTTTTGCCCCAGACCTCCAGACCCCATGTACATCCTGGGGGCTCACTTGCATGGAAGCAGATGCCTTTGCTGTTACCCTGTGTTTGGAGGTGACAGTCCCATGTCTGGTGTCCCTGGATCAGGTTTAAGAGGCTAGCAGAGGTGTGGGTGCACACTGGGAGGCCCTGCCAGTGCAAGGGGTGAGCACAGGACCACTGCCCTTCTTTTCTTCCTGCAGCTAATGACTTCCTTGCAGCTCTTCCTTCAGCCTCAGACGTGTGTATGCTTTTCCTTGAACGTGTTGGAAAGCAGAACTGTGGCCACAAATTTGTCCTGAACAGCACACTTTGGAGGCCACCCTCTTTGGGGAGAACAGGCCATTCAGCAAATTCAGCAGTGGGGGTTTCCTACCACCCTCTCCCTCCCCCTCTCCTCCCCCTCT
>VXBD01010463.1:183515-194732 GCA_013399975.1 Indicator maculatus | reverse complement strand
AATCCAAGGATGGTGACTCCACCACATCCCTGAGCAGCTTCTTCTAACGCCTGACCACTCCTGCAGCAAAGAAATAGCTGCCCCAAACCTACAATCCCTGGGGAGAGTTTGGGAGCAAAGAGGATCCTTGTAAACGTGGAACCACACTTGGCCATGCTGTTGTCCTGTCATGCTGCTGTGTCAGTGAAGCTACCTAGCTACTTCTCTTGCTCATGATTGCATTAGCCCAGTGAAGCCAGCTGGGAGAAGTGAGGTAGAAGGTGCCTTGGGGAGGAATGGCTCTGAGTGAGCAGTGGAGTCGATGGATTTCTTGGGCAGCGCAGCATGGGTTTGATGTAATCCCTCTGCTGACAGTAGCTTTCCACCACTCGGTTCACTCATCTGCAGGAGGGTGCAGTAAACAGGCATTGATGTAATTGAGCTATTTGGAAGCTTTGAAACAAATGTAAACAAGATGTAGCAGGCTTCCTGGAGAGCCCATGGGCTGCCATCTCCCAGGGAGCACTGGAGTGAGTGGTTAGATTTCCAAGCGAGGAGCTGAAGTCTTTGCCAGTCTGCCCATCCTGATGTGGTGACACTGGTGTTAAAAACAAGTGTTTGGAGGCACTTGGGGGAATGTTGCCCCATTCAGGTGTGGTTTTACCTATGGCTCATAAATGTTCTTTTATTGCTATTCAGAAACCAGCAGAGAACCAGGCACTGCCCTCCTTCCCTGCCCCACATAGCCTCTCCTGCTGTGTCCGATGCTGGTCTTTTATTAGAGGAAAGGCTGAGGATTTGAAAAACCTAGTTTCAAAGCCTTGTGATGATGCAGGCTGCTTTAAAGTCTTATAATGTCAGTCTCTGTGCCTAATTGCACTTTTTGACCTCACAGGAGCTGTACAAAGAAAATGCCTTTGAAGGCTGAGTGGAGCTGAGCTTCTGTAGTAACGAGACTCTGGGTGTTTTGGACAGATGTCCTCACTGAGTAAGCATTTTCAAACGCTGGCTCCTTCTAAATGAATGCCTATCAAACATGGTTAGGCCTTCTGCAAGCTTGCCTGTCTGCTCTGAAAGCCTTCTCTGCTGCAACAGCAGTGAAAACAGCCAGGTTAACCATAGCTAATGTGTCAGGATAGCAAAATCTTGCTGCTGTCCACACAGTAAAGAGTAAGTGGCACAAAAGCAATGCTGGTCTCTGCTCAGGAGCCTTGGCTCTTAGGAGCTCTCAGGAGCTGGGAAGGGACTATTTTACAAGGGCTTGTAGTAATAGGACGAGGGGCAGGGGTTTGAAACTGGAAGAGGGGAGATAGAGACTGGAGATTAGGAAGACATTCTTTAGAGTGAGAGTGGGGAGACACTGGCACAGGTTGCCCAGGGAGGCTGTGGCTGCCTCCTCCCTGGAGGTGTTCAAGACCAGGTTGGATGAGGCCTTGAGCAAGCTGGGCTGGTGGGAGGTGTCCCTGCCCATGGCAGGGGGATTGGAACTGGATGATCTTTAAGGTCCCTTCCAACCTAAACCATTCTATGATTCTATGGTTTCTGACTCCCTGAAATCTGGTTAGTGCTAGGCCTTGGTTTTGGGTTTCAGTGACATGGTCACTCTGTGTCCCCACTGTCACAATTGGGAGTCTGTGATGCTGGAGTGATGGATTTTTGACCTCTAACTCTGCATTTTTCTGTCTGAAGCCAGCACCTGGGCATGGCTCTGTGCTCTTTACGTGCTTGAGCTCTGAGCTGGGAGCTGGAGGTGTCTTTCTGCAACAACTAGCTTAAAGCTTTGGGGAAGGTGCATGTTCCTGAGAGAGGACAACAGACTTGCTGACCCGTGAGCATACTCAGACCAGCAATTCACTGAGTTTCAGTGAAATGTTACAGCAGATGGCCTGCTTACAATGAGGGATATTATTAGAGCCATGATCAGTGCTAATAAGGTCATTGGCAGTGGAGGAGGAGGTCGGTGTCTGACCTTGTTTGAAAGGTGGCAGCCCAAGCTCTGGGGGGAGAATTTTTATTTTCTCTTGCAGCAGTGGAATGTGTATGTTGAAATCAAGTTACTCTTGTGTGCTGATCTGGCTGCACAGGAGAGAGGAAGAGCCACCACCCAGCCCAGCATACCTGCTGGGGACACTGCTGGCCCCCACCACCTCGCTGAGATAGGTGTGCAGAACACCACTGAAAACTGGAGACAAAATCTGCTTTCATTAAGAGTCTCCAGAATATGGAACCCAGGAGCAGTTTAGGTAGCCCTGCAGAACAGGTGTGGTGTCACATAGCATTGCCCAGTCAGATGACTGGGTAGTGGTGTGCACTGATTTTTGTCATGCCTCTGCACATACTCTGCATTAACACAGGAGTTTTCATAGAATCATAGGATTGTTTCAGTTGGAAAAGTCCTCTAGGATCATCCAGTCCAACCACCAACCCAACACCACCATGGCCATTAAACCATGGCCGAAGTGCCATGGCCACACATTTCATGAACACTCCAGGGACAGTGACTCCACCAGCTCCCTAGTCAACCTGTTCCAGCTTTAGCAGGTCTCTCCTACACAGGTACTAAAAAAAAAGTCCCAAAACAACCACTGCAGACAGCAGGAGTGTTGGAATCTGCTAAGCTGCATTTGTGATGCAGCTTATTTGTGTGCGCAGCAGTACCCACACCAGCTTCTGCCGAAGGTTTAAGCCATTAACCCAAACTGTGCTGCTTTAACTCAATTTATCTCCTTCCTTCTGCTACGAGTGAGCAGCTCTGGGGGTGCTTTGGGCAGCTCTGGGTGCTTGTTGAGAGAAAAAAGCTCTCAAACAGAGGGGTGGTTGGGAAGGCGTGGAGGGATTCTAGCCGGGGTGGAGGAGATGGCATGGGGCAGCAGAGAGGCGGCGGAGCTGCAGCCAGCTTGCCTGAGAGCGCTGCCGTCATTCCACGGTGCTTCCCTAAGCCCTTATTATCCGCAGGGGCACGGCTGGTGCTGGGAACAGTCACACGGAGATTAGGTCCTTAAAGAGCCCTGCCACAAGCCAGCAAAGTTTGGAAACAAAAGCTGCGGGTGTAATCCTAACTGCGCCGGCTGAGCCCGCCCACCGGGGCTGCTTCCTCTTGCTGTCAGCTCCCGAAGGATCAGACTGTGAGTAAGGTTTGCTTCCTTGCCATCCAGCCATGCTCCAGCCTGCTTGCTTGGTTTGTGCAGCCTTGTGCTATGGGCAGTGCTTGGGCTCAGCTCCTGGGGTCCCTTCCACATGCTGCTGCAGATACCAAGCCCGGGATGAGTTTGGCAGGAGGAAGCGAGAGCCTCCCAAAGTTGGGTGTTTAATCCCATGCAGCAGCACTTGAGTAGCCAGGGCTGTGGGGAGTTGAGAGGTAGATGTGTAGATGAGCCTTCAGGGAGGGCTTGGGAGGTCACCCAGATACGGTAGAGGTGGTGGTGTTTTGAGGTCAGCCGTAGGAAGCAAAATGCTTTCATGCATGAAGGAATCTTGTTTCCTGAAACAGAGAGTTCAAAGAGAATTACAGAATGCATCCGAGTCACACAATGGCAGGTTGGAAGGGACCCCAAGGATCATCATCTGGTCCAGCCTTAGGTTGGAGGGGACCCTCAAAGGTCATCTTGTCTAACCTCCCAGCTGTCAGCAGGGACACCTCCAACTAGATCAGGCTGCTCAGGGCCCCATCAAATCTGACCTTGAGTGTCTCTAGGGATGGGGCCTCAGCCATAGTTGTGTTTTGGAGGGGGTGTTGCTCCTTCCCACATGCTGTAGGGGGAGGCACTGAAGATGCACCTGGTGCTTTCTGCGGGAGCCCTTGCAGATCTTGCTTTCATCGTACCAGGCTTGCAGCCTTATGCTCCTTTTCTCCTTTCTGCTCTGTTTCCTCCTCCCCTCCAGGCTTATTTGTCCCTGAAGCCTCTATCAACTCCCCTGTCCTCTCCATCCCTGTCACTAGGTGTGGTGTCTGCAGGGACTGAACAGGACAACCTGGGAAGTCTCTTGCCCTCCACTTCTCCTGTTGCTCCTCCAGTCATTTTTGTTCATGCATCTGGTGCTCTAGCAGATGGAGTAATCATCACAGTGACCTCCTCACACACTTTGGCTCCCCTGGGTCCATTGTGTTGCCTGTAAAGCCTCTGTGGTGCAGGGTGGGAGCTGGAGCAAGGCAAGCAGGCCCAGTGCCTCAGAGGGGCTGGGAGCAGGAGAGCCATCAAGGCTGATAGAAATAGGATGTCTGAAACCTTCACTGAGCTGTGAGAGGACCACGAGGGAAGGAGGTGGGGGCAGCTGTCAAGAGGAGCAGTGTGGCTCCCCAGAGCACTCTCCTGTGGAACAGGGGAGCTCAAGGATGTGGCAATGACCCCTGGCACCCATCACTGTCAGCTTTATCAGCAGCTGCTGGCTGGCACAGTGGGGCATGGACTACCCCATGGCACCAGCACAGCCTCCCTGCCAGCTCCATGTCATGCTTCTGTCAACTGGGAGAGCTGAGGGGGAAAAATGTCTTGGGGACTGAGAGGCAAACAGGCAGGATGGCTTTTAGCTGGTGGTGCAGAGCTGAGAAGGGCAGGCTGCCTGCTGCCAGGAGCTCAGGAAGCATCAAGGGCATCACAGCCGCAGCTCTGCAGCTGCAGCAGTCCAGCAGCAAGTGGCTGTTGTGCGGTCTTGGTGTTGCTGAGGCTTCCCCTGGCCACCTGGGGTTTTTCCAGCCAGGCTGGTGTGTTTGGTATGAAAACTCTTCAGGCTGTGGGCCTGTCTGATTCTGCGTTTGGGTAGTAAGGGGAGCAGGATTCTGAGCTGCAGCATTGATGAGTTTTTGTATTCCCGCAGCCCCAAATCCCCAGCTGTGGCCCTGTGTGATAAAGCACAGATTGAATTAAGAGGATTCTCATTCTTCTTGTTTCGTGCTTCTCTGCGTGGGTTTGTGAAGAGTTCAGGGTAATGTAAAAATCTTTAGAACTCTTCACTCAGAAGACAGCTCTCATTAGCTAGGACAGAAACACCACCCAGGTTTTGTTGTTGTTGTTTTGATTGTGCTAATTCTCAGGGAATCATTTCAAGCATCCTTTCAGAGCTTAGTCCAGCCAGAGGAAAAGTGTTGGCACGTTCCTTAATATTCCTTCTTTATGGCAGAGAGGTACTTGCAGAAAGGTCTGTGCAGGGATTTCCAGCAGAGCCCTATCAGGAGCCCATCAATCTCTGCTGAAGGGAGGGAGAGCATTTTTTCTAGCTGAGTGTTCAAGTCTTCACTGATGTCGTGGGTACCAGCCCTGCTGCATTCTGGGCTCACTAATAACACTGGAGCTTCTTTGCAGCTACTCCTCTCACGTGGCCCAAGAGGCTGCAGATGTCCTCAGGAAAGGTCACTCTTCCCTGCAGGAGACAAAAAAAGGTCTCCTAGCCCAATCTGGTGTGGACCCTTCTCACCTAAAGTGTTTGCACTGCAGCTGACTCATCCTGACTGTACCCCATCAGGTCTTTTTTCACTTGCTTCCCTTTCAGGAAGGGATTGTGTTGTCTCTGAAGGTATTTGGTGTCAGTGGCAGAAGCAGAATAGATGAGGTCAGATGTCTGCCCTCCTGCCTAAGGAAGTTCTGTCACCAAGATTGCTTTCTAATAGAAAACAGCCTTTCAAAGCAAATCATTGCATTCTTCCTCACCTACAAAAGGCTGAGCATCAGGCAGTCTGTGCTGCACTGATGACCGGGACAGGGATAAGCAGCTCAGAGCAGAAGTTGAGGGCAGGGGGGTGGGAAGCAGAGCAGTCATAGGACCAGGGCAGAAAAAGCCCACAGTGGTTTAATCAGCTTGCTGTTTGTGACTGAAGCCTAAATTGGAACAGGCTGCCCAGGAAGGTGGTGGAGTCACTGTCCCTAGAGGTGTTCAAGAAATGTGTGGCCATGACACTTTGGGCCATGGTTTCATGGCCATGGTGGTGTTGGGTTGATGGTTGGACTGGATGATCTTAGAGGCCTTTCCCAGCCCCAACAATTCTATGATTCTGTGAAAAAGCAAGCCCATCCTCATGGATATGCTTTAGTTGCTTCTCCCCTCCCTGCCCCCTAAGCTTTTCTCTTGTGCTTGCAAACCTAAATAAGAGAATCTGGCAATTCATTAAAAAGACCAACTTCAAAAACCCAAGCAAACAAGATGAAAGCGCTGCCAGTTCCACTCCAGTGCTCTGCTGGGGCAGATGGACAGACAGACATGCATGCACACACATGACACATTCCTTTCTCAGTTGTTCTGGCACTTGGAGCAGTGGCACTCTTGAGAAGAATTTAGGTCAGGATTTCTGGCAGGGCGAAAGTCGCATCCCGCAGGAGAAAGTGGATATGTCCAGGCAAGGAAGCTGTACAACCTCTTCAGTGTCCTGTTCTACAGCTTTTCTTACAGCAGAGGCAACAGATCTAATCAGTGCCTCTGTGGGCTTAACCTTTCAGTGTCTGAAATCATGGGTTCTGCAAAAAGGACCTGAAAGGGGCCTGCAAGAAAGCTGGGAAGGGTCTCTTGAGAAGGGCTGGGAGTGACAGCTTTGAGCTGCAAGAGTGTGAGACTGGAGGTTGGGAAGAAATTCTTGAGAGTGAGGGTGGTGAGGAACAGGTTGCCCAGGGAGGTTGTGGATGCCCTCTCCCTGAAGGTGTTCAAGGCCAGGCTGCATGAGGCCTTGAGCAGCATAGTCAAGTGGAAGGTATCCCCACCCATGGCAGGGGGTTTGAATGATCTTTAAGGTCCCTCCAACCTAAACCATTTTATGAAACTATGAAAATGTTTGAGTCCTCCTTCCTGGCATTGCATGGAGAAAACTGCTGCTGGGGTCTTTTGGGTTGTTCATCACCCTACTGACTTGAAATTCTGGGCCTGTAGGTCAGTGTGGAGTGGAGAGTGAGCAGAAAGCCTTCTTGTGCAGGCTGCCTTGCTGTCTGGCAGAGATCTGCTTTGGCTGAGCAAGATTAGGAGTGAGTCTGCACAGACCTGCATGAGCTTGGGTAACAGACTTGGGAAACAGGGGTCTGTAAGGGGTGTTGTAATTAGGATGGGTAGAAGTTTTGCTCTAGCTGAAACTGTTGTGGTAAATCCATCATAAATAACAGGTTTTCAGATGTTGGCACAAAATTTAGCATCCTGTCCCTTAAGGCTGGCTCCCTGCATGGTACTTGTGAGTAGTGCATGTGAACTGCAGTTAAATATGTCTCCCTCTTTGCAGTTTTAGCCCAGAACTGTGTTATTGCCAAGTTCTTCTTTTGTCCATAGAGCTGGCAACGTGTTGGCATCCTTGGCATCATGAGCCCATCGTGTCCACCTCCGTGGAAAAAGGTCTTGTCCTGTTGCTGCTGCAACTTATCACTGCCCCCTGGGCTCAGCTCTGAACGAACATTCACACTGCCTTAACCTCCTTTTCACTTGTGATGGTAGCAAAGATCAGTCACAGATCTGCTTTCTAGTGCCAGGCACCACTTAAAGAGCACTTCTGAAGGTGTTCTCTTAAAAGCAAAATCCCCTCTGTGCCTTCACTCTGCATATGTTCCTGGCTGTAATCACACCTTCAAACAGATCACTTTGCAAGAGCTAACCGAGGTGGAATATTTGCCTAGGGCAAGGCAAGGCTTTCTTTTTGCTTTCTGTTTGGTTTTTTCCCCTTTGTTTTCCTTCCTTCCTTTCTCTTCAAGCCCTCTTGCCTCCCAGATGAAGGGGGACTGTGATTCAGTGTTGCTTGGCCTGGGTGCCCTCTTTGGAAGCCAGAGTGTGTGTGA
Source organism: Indicator maculatus (assembly GCA_013399975.1). Taxonomy (NCBI): domain Eukaryota; kingdom Metazoa; phylum Chordata; class Aves; order Piciformes; family Indicatoridae; genus Indicator; species Indicator maculatus. The sequence goes on along the minus strand of VXBD01010463.1, from coordinate 187,014 downwards.
GATGTGTGGTCCTGGTTTACTGTGCTTAGCAGGCTGCAAGAGCTCTCTTGAAGGTGCTTTTTGTATCTGCACCTTTCATCCTCTGGCTAGCAGAAGGTTCATTACACCATGGGTGGAAATCTGAGGCCTGGCACAGACCAGAAAGATTGAGGGTCCTTGTTTGGATGTTAGTGAGAGCACATGGAGCTGATGACACACAGTCAGCCCTTTCTGATGATCTGGTGATTTCTCAGCCAAGCCAGAGCAAAGGGGAACTGTGCACAAACCTGCATAGCACTGAAAACAGGAGCATGAGGACAAAGCTTGGCTGTTGGGGAAGCTAATTGTAGGCTCGGAGGTACTGCTACAGGAAAAGCTGGCCAGAGGGGTGGCCTCTGTTGTGCAGCAAGGAAGAGACAAAGGGGAAGCAGTGAAAGGAGCCAAGAAGTTAGAGAGGAATGAGAGTAGGAGAGTATCCATCGGGGTGAGGGGCAAGGGGATCTAGCTTTGCTCTCTGCTGCTGGATGAGTGGTGGCCAAGAGCAGGGAGGTATCCTCTGTCTTGGAGCATCAGAGCCCTGGGCTTTGACCCACAGCTGGGAGCAAATCTCAGCTTGCAGTTGCATCACCCTCTGCTGTATCTCCCTGCCTCCCTGCAGCCACCTCTGTCAGTTCCTTAAGCTCATGCAGGGACTGTTGTCATGTCCTGCTCAGGTATCTCGTGGTGTTTCCAGTTGAAGGGTGGAAAGCCAAGGTGGCAGTGCCATGGTGTGCCCCAGCAGGAGTGGTCAGCCTGCTTAGCAGAGCCCAACACCCTTCTCAGCTCAGGGTGCTGTGCCTACCCCCTGGCAGCCCCTCAGTAGCTGAAGCACATCCTGTGGAGTTATTTTTTTCCAGACTGAAGATTCTCCCTGGGAATTGCCAGCCCAGATGGAATTACTTTTTTCTTTTTTTCTTTGCTTCTTTTTGTTTTTTTCTTTTCTTGAAGTTTCTTCATTATTTATTTACTTTTTAAACCCAGGAATGTGTGTATGCCCACTGAGCTGTTCCTTTCTGAGCAAAGCAACCACACAAACGAAAACTGGGCTTGTCCTCAGAGGGTAAATGGCTATGTTCTGACAAGTGCTGTTCAATATCTTCATCAGTGCTACAGACAGTGAGATTGAGCAGGTTTGTGATGAGACATCAGGCTGAGTGGTGTGGTCAGTATGCCAGAGGAACAGGAGGCCATCCAGAGGGATCTGGACAGGCTGGAGAGGTGGCTGAGGAGAACCTCATGAGATTCAGTATGGCCAAGTGCAAGGTCCTGCACCTGGGTCATGGCAGTCCTCAATACCCATCCAGGCTAGGGGGTGATGAGATTGAGAGCAGCCCTACAGAAAAGGACTTGGGGTGCTGGTTGGTGAGAAGCTGGACAGGAGCCTGCAATGGGCACCTGCAGCCCAGAAGGCCAATAGCAGCCTGGGCTGCATCCAAAGCAGCGTGGCCAGAGATGGAGAGAGGGAATTCTGCCACTTTGCTCTGGGAAGACCTCACCTGGAGTACGCTGTTGAGATCTGGGGCTCTCAACACAAGAATAGATCTGGACCTGGAGAGGGTCCAGAGGGGGCCACAAAGCTAATCAGAGGGCTGGAGAACCTCTGCTGTGGGGACAGGCTTGAGGGAGTTGGAGTTGTTCAGCCTGGAGAAGAGAAGGCTCCAGGGAGACCTTAGAGCTGCATTTCAGTATCTGAAGGGAACCTATGGGAAGGCTGGGGAAGGACTGTTCAGAAGGGCCTGTGGGGATAGGGCGAGGGACAATGGTTTGAAACTGGAGCAGGGGAGGTGTAGGTTGGACATCAGGAGGAAGTTCTTCACAGTGAGAGTGGTGAGACACTGGAATAGGCTACCCTGGGATGTGGTTGAGGCCTCATCCCCAGAGACATTCAAGGTGTCAAACTTGATGTGTTGCTGAGCAAACTGATCTAGTTGGAGACATCCCTGCTCACTGCAGGGGGTTTGGATAAGATGACCTTTGAGGGTCCCTTCCAGCCTGATGCAATCTGAATCAATCCCTGAAAGATCAAAAAACCCCACAAGAATGAAACCCAAAAACCCAACCCATCCAAACAAAAAACCCTAAGTAAAACCCCAAAAATCCCCAACCTCCAGCAAACAGAAAACAACCAAGAAATAGGGAAAAAAGAAACCCAACCCCCCCAGCCCCAGCTACCCACACGTCTCCTTCTGTTTGCAGTTTGATTTTGCTCTCTAAAAAAGCATTCTCTAAATGGCAAATGAGGTTTTCTGAGCCTGGCTTTGCCCTGCACAGGCCAGGAGGGAGAGTTTGGGTCAGACACTTGGTTATCAGTCTCTGTGCTTCCCTGTTTGCCTTCTCCCTTGTGTAAACTGCAGGAGCCAGACTGCAGGAGCTGGTCACACGTCCACTATTTGTATTCATGAGCACAGTGCTTTAACATTTGTTCTCCTGGGCTTTAATGTACTTTGCTTGCTTCTGCCTACGTGTGGTTTGCCTGCTGCAATCCTAGTATTCAGCAGACACTCTAGGTAGAAGAAGGTCAGAAGCATCAGCTTTCCATATGACCTTGACAGATTCAATCAGCTGGGGAAAGTTGTAGAATTGGATTATGGGATTTGCCCTGAAAAAGTGGTTTAAAGGACCAAGGGAAGCTACACTTGGTGTTTTCAAAAGCTAGCCTGGTGCCATAGCAGTGAGGAGGGACAGAACTGAAGGAGGTGGAAGGTGGAAGACATATTAGAAGCTTGATTCTGGTTGTTTTTCTGTAGGTGTTTTGGTTTTCGTGCAGGACTTGTGCAATATTGTTCCAGAGCCCAGGGTGGTTTTATCTAAGTTATTACAGAAGAAAAATCAATGGCATGTTGGTGTTCCTGTCTTCCAGGTAGAATTGATTTCTTTCCTTACAAATAGGCCCACACTTGAAACATTCACCCACAGGAATTGCAGGATGTCACCTGCTTCTTGTCCCCACATGCAGCAATCCCAGGGCTAACTATGCTCCTGAAGGTGATCTCTTTACCAGGACACTAAATCCCTGCCTTCCTAAGTTGCCTGTGCAGGGCTGTGCCCAGGGAGGGCTGTACAAGTTTATTTCAGTTGGACAGAGCTTGTATTTGATAGAGATTTGGTACTGTATTAAAAAAAAAAAAAAAAAAAGAGAAATTGTTGTGGTTTTAACATTCCTGAAACTGGAAGAGTAATGGAATAATACTTGGAAGACATTAAAAATTATCAGCTGAGAGTTTTAACTTGAGGAGGGGAGATTTAAACTGGAGATCAGGAAGAAATTCTTTAGAGTGTGGTGGTGAGACACTGGAACAGGCTGCCCAGGGAGGTTGTGGATGTTCCTGGAGGTGTTCAAGGCCAGGCTGGATTGGGATGTGAGCAACCTGAGCTGGTGGAAGATGTCCCTGCCCATGGCAGGGTGGGTGGAACTGGATGATCTCGAATATTGTGTCCAGTTCTGGGCCCCTCAGTTCAAGAAGGACCTCAGGGAACTGCT
>VXBD01010463.1:172634-183503 GCA_013399975.1 Indicator maculatus | reverse complement strand
TGTTCCTGTGTGAGCTGCCCTGGGTGATCCTGCTCTGGCAAGGGGCTTGGACTGGATGATCTTTCGAGGTCTCTTCCAACTCCTACCATTCTGTGATTTTGTGATCTTTAAGGTCCCTTCAAGCCAAACCACTCCATGAATCTGTGATACTTCTGGTTTAGCCTCTTTTCAGCTAGGTGCTGGTGAGCAGCCTGCTGGGGTTCACCAAGTGTAGCCTCATCAAAGTGTTATCAGTGGAAACAAAAAGAAAAGAGCTCAGCTCAAGTCTTTATTCCTCTCTTTTGTGGCACTGGGATTGCTGTTCGCTGCAAGTTGTAATCTCTCAGATAAAGATGTTTTTCTGCTCTGTGGCTCTACAGCTTGTAAAAAAAAAAATCTGCTTGAGCAGTGCCACACTCTTTTAATATCTACTTCTTGGACTTGGTAAACACTGGGCACTGCTTGGAGCAAGTGAAAAACGTTTCACAACCCAAAAAGACGTTAAAATCAATACACGTTTTTCATTGAGCATAACAGAGCATACCATTGACCTGAAAGAAGAGAGCTTGGCAGGAGAACAGAGCTGGAAAGAGTTGTCAAGATGTAAAAATATAATGAAGGAGCTACAGGGCTTTTCCCCAACAAAATAACTGCTGCGAGCTTGTAAGAACCTTCAAGTCTAACAAGCAGCTTGGAAGGGAGAGTGCTGCGTGAGAGCAGGAGGACAGCCACGACCTCTTTGTGCCGTCCTAGGGACATTCAGCAGAACATTGCTGCATTCAGCAATGTGCAGAAGTAAAACTTCACTCACAGCAGCTCTCAGCTCCCCTAATTGCCAGGTAAATGAGGATTTGGGAGTCCAGGCTGGTGCCTGTGGCTGCTGAGAGTCCATTGCGATGCGGTAGTTTCATGTCCTCCCCCGCCTCGTGCCCCCCCAACCCTGCTTCTGATTAAAAGCTTCAAAAAACAGGGGGTGCTGGTACTTGTTTAAACACTTGAGCTCCATGCTAACAAACCATCCTTTCTGTCTGGAGCTGGATTTACCTGCTGAGTGCAGTGGTTTGAAGTTCTTGGCAATAGCTGTGAGGAGCTGTCAGTGCTTAAGGTGATACCAGAAAGGGAGAGGATGATGCAGTAGCGCTGCTGTCTCTGCTTTGTTATTCTCTGCTGCTCTGGTTTGAGCTGTGTAACAAAAACAAGCCTGACAAACGTTTTGAGGCTGCAGGCTTGGGAGGGGAGTCCTAGATAAGCACGTTTGAATCCCAGCAGAGTGCAGCTGATGTTGAGGAGCCCCCTGCCCAAGTGCTCTGCTGGTTTATGCACGCTGTTTGAAAGGCCCTGCATCTGCAGTAGGATTTGGCCATGCTGTGCATCTTGTTTGTTCACAGGATCTGCTTCTGGTGACTGTCTCTCACCCTGGTGTGAGTGGAGCAACCTTCTGCACTCACTAGACTTTTGTTTTTTTAGTATATTGGTGACACTTGTTCAGCTGCTAAACTCTGCCACATGATGGGAAACATCTCACCTGCTTGAAGGGAGTGTTCCTCACATAATGCCTTTGGGTGGTGACCTGTCCACTTCTACAATAGATAGATCATAGAGTCATAGACTGCTTTGGGTTGGAAGGGGCCCAAGAAGGGCATCTTTAGATCATCTAGTGCCAACCACCCTGCCATTTGCAAGGACACCTCCCACCGGCCCAGCTTCATCCAGCCTGGCCTTGAACACCTCCAGGGAGGAGGCATCAACAGCCTCCCTGGGCAACCTGTTCCAGAGCCTCACCACCCTCACTGTCAAGAATTCCTTTCTAATCTCCAGTCTCAGTCTCCCCTCTTCCATCTCCAATCCATTGCCCCTTGTCCTGGCACTCCCAGCCCTTGTCAAAAGTCCCTCCCCAGCTCTCCTGTAGCTGCCTTCAGGTACTGCAAGGCTGCTCTAAGGTCTCCCTGGAGTCTTCTTTTCTCCAGGCTAAAGGACCTCAACTCTCATCCTGTCCAAAACATGACCAAAGCTCCATCAGCCTGGCCATGTGTGACAGCAGGTGAGTGTCTGGTGGCTAGGGGCAGCTTGCTTTCCAGTCCTGGGATGAAGGAGAAGGCTTCCATACAGCATATTCCTCTGAGCCAGTGGTAACAGGGGCACAGCCTCTGGTTTGTGGCTGTGATAGAGGTTGGCTTTCATAGGCAGAGGCCAGAATGACAGGAGATGGAGGTGCTGAGAAGTTTCTAGCAGTGTTTGTTCATCAGTCCCCTCAGCTGGCTGCTGGCAGCTTCATCTGGACTCGAATGCATTTGCAAAAATGATGCTGATGGTTTTTTTCCTCCTGTCCTTCCTTCTGTCTCCCTGCAAAGCAAAAATATCCCAGCAGAGCAGTCACGTGGGTGAGACAGGGAGGCTGAAGAGCAGCTCTGATTTCCTACAGCCAGGAATTTGGGTTCTGCTTCCTATTCCTTCTGCATTTTTCTGACTCGTTGGACATGCAGTAGGTTAGAGCCTACCTGAAGTGGTTGTGTTTCTCTGACCTGCATTTTTTTTTTTAAGCAGAGCAATATGACTTTTTTTTTTTTTTTAAGCCCAAACACCTTCAGTTACTTGGTTAGCCTCCCAGGGCTGTGCCCCACAGCTTTAAGGGGAGACTGGCACTGTGCAGAGGGTATCAGCCTCCTTTCAGCAGGGTGAATACTGCATGTCTGCCTGGTTTGCTCCAAGGGCTTCTCCTAGCTGCTTTGCACTTGCACACACCACTGAGCTTTGCTTTGAGCTCTCAGTTCAAAGGGACCCAGAACTCTTGTCATAGCTGCCAAATGTCACCTGCTTTCATTTGAAATCATGCAGAGCATCAAGGTGCACTCATTTCAGTCCAAATCAAGTCCAGGCTTGCTCAGAAAGGGCATTCTGAGCAACCTGACATTCATTGAACCCAGGAAATTCAGCTGCTGTTTCTGTGACAAGCTGGGGCTGCCTCCAGAGTGCTAGGAGTGTTGGTAGCCCTGGGAGCTTCAACAGATACTCAGGTTTTTCCCTGAAGCCTTGTGGAAAGGCAGCTCTGGCTCTTGTCCTCTGTAGCCCAACAAAAGACATCTCCCTGCCCTCCTGAGCAGCCCTGGGTTTGGAGCTGCCATGCTGCTGCTGCAGCTCAGGGCATCATTCAGAGCAGCATAAAATCTGAAGAGGTTTCTCAAGTGACTGCAGGGGAGCTGAGTTGGGCCAAAATAACCCTGGGGGCGTTGTTCAGCAGTTTTCACAGATTCATAGAATGGTTTGGGTTGGAAGGCACCTTGAAGATCATCTAGTTCCAACCCCCTGCTATGGGCAGGGACACCTCCCACCAGCCCAGCTTGCTCAAGGCCTCATCCAGCCTGGCCTGGAACACCTCCAGGGGGGAGGCAGCCACAGCCTCCCTGGGCAACCTGTGCCAGAGTCTCACCTCCCTCACTTTAAAGAATTTCTTGCTAATCTTTAGTCTCAATCTCCCCTCTTCCAGCTCAAAGCTGTTATTCCTCATCCTGGCACTCCCAGCCCTTGTCAAAAGTCCCTCCCCAGCTCTCCTGGAGCCCTTTCAGGTACTGGAAGGCTGCTCTGAGGTCTTCCTGGAGCCTCCTCTCTTGCAGGCTGAACAGCCCCAACTCTCCCAGCGTGTCCCCATCGGAGAGGTTCTCCATCCCTCTGATCATCTTTGTGGCCTCCTCTGGATCCTCTCCAGCAGCTCCTGTGCTGGGGACCCCAGAGCTGGAGGCAGTGCTGCAGGTGGGGTGTGAGCAGAGCAGAGCAGAGGGGCAGAATCCCCTGCCTGTGCTGCTGCTCTCCCTGCTCTGGATGCAGCCCTGGGCTGGCAGTGCTCATTACCAGCTCATGCTGAAGTTGCCTTCCCACAGAGTTATTTTGGGGTGTGGAAATCTGCTGCTGGGTGCAGGGCAGGGTTGTGCAGACAGGCTGTGCTTTGGTGCCTGGCTTTGTCCAAAACATGGAAATCCCTTTCCTGCCTTGGTCTCTTTTCATTCTCTTTGCTGTCAGTCATTGCACATGTCATCAGTATCTGTGGAAAAGGCTGCACAGTCAGGGCACAAGCCTACAGTGTGTGAAAAGCTTTAAGATTTTCTCAGGAGAGCTGCTGGTGATTGACAGGAGATGGAGAGGACTCAATGAAAGCACAAATGCTGCTCTAGAGCTCCTCACTGGCACCTGGCATTCAGGAGATCAAAACAAACTGCATTCCTCCTGCAAAGGTGAGCAGGCCCTGGGCTGCTGCTGGCAGCATGGCTCCTGCAGCACAGCTCAGCTCACTTCAGCTGCCAGGGAGAGGAGAATTTGTGCAGCATGCTCAGGGGAGCATTAGCCATGGGACAAGAATTTCTCCATGGGTCAGCAATGTGCCCTTGCAGCCAAGAAGGCCAATGGGATCCTGGGAGGCATTCAGAGGAGTGTGTCCAGCAGAGCCAGGGAGGTTCTCCTCCCCTATACTCTGACCTGGTGAGACCTCACTTGGAATACTGCATCTAATCCTGGGCTCCCCAGTTCAAGAGGGACAGGGATCTGATGGAGAGAGTCCAAGGGAGGGCTCCAAGGATGATGAAGGGACTTGGAGCACTGCCTGGGGAGGAGAGGCTGAGAGCCCTGGGGGTGGTTAGTCTGGAGAGGAGAAGGCTGAGAGGGGGTCTGATCAACATCTATAAATATCTGAGGGCTGGGGATTAGGAAGGAAAGGACAGGGATAGGCTCTGCTCACTTGTGTCCTGTGATAGGACAAGGGGCAATGGATGGAAATTACAGCACAGGAGGTTCCACCTCAACATGAAGAAGAATTTTACTGTAAGAGTCCCAGACCACTGGAACAGAGAGGTTGTAGAGTCTCCTCTGGAGACTTTCAAGCCCTGTCTGGATGTGTTCATGTGCAACTTGTGCTAGATTCTGTGGTCCTGCTCTGGCAGGGAGGTTGGCTCCAAGATCTCCAGAAGTCCCTTCCAACCCCTAACATTCTGAGCTCCTGTGATCGATCCAGCCTGGTGCAGCACCCAGTGTGCTCTTATTTGCATCCCCCTGGGCTAGGGGTTAGGTGCTGAGGTGCAGCCCAGCAGAATCCCAGCAGGCAGGGGTAGTGCAGGTTTTCCTGCTGGAGCTGAGTGTGCTGCACTTGGAGCAGCTGGCTCTGTTGCACTGCAAGCTGCTGTCACGTTAGCAAGTGTCAGATGCCAGCCACTTACTGTATGTGCCATCACAGCATGACTGCAGTTGGCAACACAGTCAATCACATGCCAGCAGCCTGCTGTAAGAGTGGGGGAGTGTGTGGGAAGGAAGGGGGAGAAGCTGCTCTTATAAAAATCTTTTTAATGATTTTTAATAGTCCTTTTTCAAGCCTGGGGAAGTGCAGGCCATATGTTTTTCCCTCCTGGCTGCAGTTGGCAAAGGAGGTGATGAATTTGGTCCTTCAGACTCCTTCCATTTTGTGAGGAGCCAGCAAATGCAGCTATATTTAGCATGTTACCAAGGCCAGCAGCAGAGTCTGTTGCTGGGTGGTGATTCCCTGGCTGCAGGCTTGCGTGCCACCCGGGACAGGGTGGGAATGTGCCTTCCTCCTGCTGAATTAACAGCAACAAACTCCTCCACTTACAACAGGATGGCTGCACTGCTCCCAGGGGGCTCAGCATGCTGCTCATCGGCACAGGTTGCCCAGGGAGGTGGCTGGGGGCCGCCTTCCCTGGAGATATTCAAGGTGAGGCTCAACAGGGCTCTGGGCAACCTGATCTAGATGAGGATGTCCCTGCTGACTGCAGAGGGGGTTGGACTGGATGACTTTTGGAAGTGCTTTCAAACCCAGCCCATTCTGTGACTCTACAGGACCATTCTGTGATTTTACAGGTCAGTCTGTGAGCACCATGCCCCTTTCCAACACATGCAGTTACCCACTCCAGGTGCTGGGGTGGGACTTTGTGGTGCAACACTCAGCTTGGAGAATGTCTCTGTGCAGGGAACTGGAGCTGTCCTGTGTCCTTTGTGGAGCACTTGATGTGTTGCTCATCACTGCAGCAGAACTGCCACTTTTTAGCATCAAAGAGCTGCCCTGAAACACAGGGGCCTGACTCCTGCTGTATTTTCTCGTGCTGTGTTCCTAGGCCACCCAGGTGTAAAATGGTGCTGTCCTCATTTGCCCCCAGCCCAGTATCCACACAGCAGATTTGCTCCCAGTGCCCTGTTGTTTTCCCTGCTGTGTTGCAGCTGGTACTGAGAAGTGAATAATGGCAGTTCCTTTGTCCTTCTGGCGGCTTTTGTGGAGCTGAAATTGATCTTGAAGAGCCTGCCTGTTGCTGAGGAGTGCTGAGGAGAGCTGTGGGCGTGTGATGGAAGTGCCAAAGAAGGGATCACCCCTGGCAGTGCTGGAGTTCAGAGGATGCTAGAGCTGCTCATCACTTTAGAGACAGGCATCTTGGAAGCTGTTTCATAGCTGTGGATGTCTAAACTGGGAACGTTTGCTGTCAGTGAGTCCCATCTGCAGTTCCTAAAATGCATTGCCTTGAGAGAATGAAGAGCCTGCTGTGGTGGTGGGGAGGGCAGCCTGGCTCAGCTGTGGCTTCTCTGTGTGGCCAGCAGGAGCAGGGCAGTGATTCTGCCTCTCTGCTCAGCACTGGGGAGGCTACACTGTGGATAATGGGTTCAGTTTTGGGGTTCTCATTACAGGAAGGACACTGAGGGGCTGGAGCGTGGCCAGAGAAGGACAACCAAGCTGGGGAAGGGTCTGGAGAACAGGGCTGGGGAGGAGCAGCTGAGGGAGCTGGGGGTGTGCAGTGTGGAGAAGGAGTCTGTGGAGGGACCTCATTGCTCTTTACAACTCCCTGAAAGGAGGTTGCAGTGAGGGGAGGGCTGGTCTCTTCTGCCTTATAACAAATGAGAAGATGAGAAGAAATAGCTTCAAGTTACCCTAGGGGAGGTTTAGGTTGGATATTAGGAACAGTTCCTTTATGGAATGAGTGGTCAGGGATTGGAGAAGGCTGCCCAGGGAGGTGGTGGAGTCCCCATCCCTGGAGGTGTTCAGGAAATGTGTGGCCATGGCACTTGGGGCCATGGTTTAGTGGCCATGGTGGTGCTGGGTTGATGGTTGGACTCAATGATCTTAGAGGCCTTTTCCAGCCCAAACAACTCTCTGATTCTAACTGGTTCTGGTGAAACCCAGAGCATGGTGATGCTCAGGATCAAAATGCTGGTGAGGAGGAGCCAGACTGAAGGCATGGTGCTGAATCAGAATGCAGTGGTGATTCATGCAGCCTTCCTGGAGCCCTAGAAGGCCTGAGTGCCAGTGGTGCTGCACTTCACAGCCTTGGCTTTGCAGCAAATCCCTGTCCTGGTTGAAACCAGGAGCACTCCATGTGGGCACTGTTTGCTGCTCCCTAGGACCAAGGCCTTGTGCTGTAGGGGTGGGATTTATGCTGGTGATAAAAACGCTCTGTTTGTAGAACACCTTGGCTGGAATTAAACAGACTCTGGTTTGAGCAAAATTAGGACAAAGCTTCCTACTACGCTGGGGTGACCTCTATCAATGACACACAAGGCTTCAGTTGGGACAGCAAAACCCTTTTCAGGTTGGAGAAGGCTCCATAAGTGCTTTTTACAAAACCCCAGTAGCTCTTTTTTTTTTTTTTTTTTTCCTAATTTCTCCATTGCTGCAGTGCAGAAACATCTGCATAGCTTTATTCCACATTTGGTAGAAATGAAGTGTTTTCCCAAGCCAAAACACTTGGGCCAAGCTTCAGCCAGGAGGAATTTCTAATGTTGATGTCCAAGCCCTCCAAGGCAGGGGCTTGGAATTGAGCAGCTGCCTGACCATCAACAACTACTGCTCTGTGGGGTCTGCCAGAGTTAGATAATGGTTGGACTCAGTGATCTTCAAGGTTTTCTCCAACCAAAGCAATCCTATGGTTCTGTGGTCAATGATTCTATGATCCCTGCCCTCTCCCTGGAGGTGTTCAAGGCCAGGCTGGATGAGGCCTTATGCAGCATGGTCTAGTGGGAGGTGTCCCTGCCCATGGCAGGGGAGTTGGAACTGGATGATCTTGAAGGTCCTTTCCAACCCAGGAATCTGAGCATCCCCACAGAAGCTGAGGAGGTAGGATGCTGCAGATGTGCTCTGAGCTCAAATGCTGGACTGTTTTTTTAGTTCCCAGGTGATGAGAAGGGTTCTAGAGGGACCTGGTCCCATGCAGCTGGAAAGATGCCATAGGAAGGATCACCTAAAGCTAGCTGGTGCTGCTGATGCTCCTCCTTCCAGATTAATGCTTGTGGTAGTGCAAGGGCATCTGAGCACCACCAGCTGTTTTCTGGTGCCATTTTACCCTCACCTTACACAGATGTAAGAAAGCCTCTGGTGATGAGGATTCCTGCCTTTGGGGCCTGTCAGCAAGTCACTTGCTGAGAGTCAGGGGGCTGTTGCATTGCTGAGAAGCCAAAACAAGGGCATTTAAAAGCTTCCTTCTTCTTGAGTTGGGTTGTTGGGAGCTACTGGGCTCTTCTAGGAGCAGGGCAGAGAATGTCATTGTGCACAGGCAGGTTGCTGAAGTTCGGGAGTGGCTTTTTTCTTCTCCCATGAGTTCAGTCCATCACTTCTGGCATCTGAGGATTTGTCCATAAATAACAGTTAGGAGCCAGGAGTTTTGGAGCAGATAAGAGCCTGTTTCTCCTGAGACTTCATTACACAGATCCTTTCATGCTGCAGTTGCATTTTGCAGCCTTCTTCCCAGGGAAGCTGTTAACCCCCACCAGGAATAGGTCCAGAGGAAAGCACACCTAAAGCCTGGCTGCCCTACAGTGACCTGCCCCTCTTCCTGGCAAGTCAAGGAGCCTGACTGGGGCTTCAAAAGCATCCCCTGCAGTGCATCACAGTGTTGGCTTTCTGCAGTGGTGTTCACACCAGGATGGTTGTACCAGGCCTGTCTGCTCTCTACAGCTACCTGAAGGGAGATTGGAGTGAGGTGGAGGTTGATCTCCTAAATGACAAGTGATAGAACAAGAGGGAATGGCCCCAAGGTACACCAGGGCAGGTTTAGGCTGGGCATTAGGAAAACAATTTTTCACTGCAAGAGTAGTCAGGCATTGGAAGAGGCTGCCCAGGGAGGTGGTGGAGTCCCCATCCCTGGAGGTGTTCAAGAAAGGTGGGGACCTGCCACTTGGGGACATGGTTTGGTGGCCATGGTGGTGTTGGGCTGATGGTTGGTTTAGTGGTAGACTTGGCAGAGTGGGGTTAATGTTGAATGATCTTGAAGGGCTTTTTCAACCTAAATGACTCAGTGTCCCCAAGGGAGCATCCTGGATGCAGGCAGCAGCCCATCCCAGGGGGTTTCCCTCCAGTCCAAGCCTTGGGTGTGGTGCTGTGTGTAACAAGCATACTCCTGTGGGTTTGGGGTTACAGCTCCAGTGCCTGTGAGCCTGCTGAACAGGAGCAGGGACATAGAGTCACCTCCTGTGCCTCCTTTTTGAAAGCAAACTTAATCACACCGAGGCTGAGAACTGGCTGCCCAGCCCTCGGCAGGAGGGACTGGGATGAGCTGCCCCTAAAGGATGCTTCTGCTGGCTGCAGGAACAGTTATTAGTTACCTGTCATGGAGCAGCTCCATGGCCCTCAGGCCTGGCTTTATTTTAGTGGGCTTTCAGGAGCTCCAAAGAAATAATTCCAGGGGGGGAAGTGACCATTTTGGTGTAAAACTTATTTATAAAACCTAAAAATAAATTGCATTAAACATATCTTGGATTCTGGATGGCTCTGTTTGCTGAAGGGGAGATACACAGGGAAAAGGAGGGTGGGAGGGGAAAAACCCTGTTTTTCATGACTAAATTGATTTTTCTGGCAGTGTTTGTTACCATTTTTCTGTAGTCAGTGGGTTGTTGGTATTTCTCTTCCTCTGGTTAGGTGCAAACACTGTTAAAGCAAGGCACAGTTTGTGGACGCTTTTCTTTACAAAGTGATGGTCTCAGTTCAGGTGATTTGTGATTCCTTATCATAGACTCATAGAATGGTTTGGGTTGGAAGGGGACTTCAAGATGATCCAGTTCCAACTGCCCTGCCATGGGCAGGGACACCTCCCACCAGCCCAGGTTGCTCAAGGCCTCATCCAGCCTGGCCTGGAACACCTCCAGGGATTGTAAAGAATTTCTCCCCAGTCTCCAGTCTAAATCTGCCTTCCTCAAGCTTCAATCTATTCCCTCTCATCCTGTCACCCCCAGCTCTCCTGGAGCCCCCTTTAGGTACTGGAAGGCTGCTCTAAGTTCTCCCTGGAGTCTTCTCCAAACTGAAACCCTCCAATTGTCCCAGCCTGTCCCCAGAGGGGAGTCTCTCCAGCCCTCTGATCATCAGCTCCATGTCCTTCCTGTGTGGAGGGCTCCAGAGCTGGATGCAGTACTCCATGAGGTCTCACGAGAGCAGAACAGAGTGGCAGAATCAACTCTTTCCATCTGCTGGTGCAGGAGAAGTCATGTTCCTTTTCACCTAAATATTGCCCTGCAGAAGAGCAGGCACAGAGGAGGCACAGTAGCTACCAACCTGCCTGGGTGGAGCTGGTGCTGTTGTTACAGTAACATAAACAACCCTTAATTAACGGTGTCCAGCTGCCCTCAGCCTTGTATGGACTAAGGCTGGGGACAGAGTGGCTGAGAGCAGCCAGGCAGAGAGGGACCTGGGGGTGCTGGTTGACAGCAGGCTGGACATGAGCCAGCAGTGTGCCCAGGTGGCCAAGAAGGCCAATGGCATCCTGGCCTGCATCAGCAACAGTGTGGCCAGTAGGAGCAGGGAAGTCATCCTGCCCTGTACTCAGCACTGCTCAGGACACACCTTGAGTGCTGTGTCCAGTTCTGGGCTTCTCAGTTCAAGAAAGATGTTGAGATGTTGGAAGGTGTCCAGAGAAGGGCAAC
>VXBD01010463.1:136660-172577 GCA_013399975.1 Indicator maculatus | reverse complement strand
TCCACCCTGGTTGACTCTGTGACTCTGTGTCTCTGTGTCTCTGTGACTCTGTGTCTCTGTGTCTCTGTGACTCTGTGGCTCTGTGCCTCTGCGACTCTGCGACTCTGCGACTCTGCGACTCTGACTCTGTGTCTCTGTATGCTGTTTCCTCCCGGGTTTCATTTGTTCCTTTGTGTTTGATTCTTTTCAGGGCCGGTGTACCCGAGAGAACTGCAAATATCTCCATCCTCCCCCACACTTAAAAACACAGCTGGAGATCAACGGCCGCAACAACCTGATCCAGCAGAAGACAGCCGCAGCCATGTTCGCCCAGCAGATGCAGTTCATGCTCCCGGGCGCGCAGCTACAGCCAATTGTGAGTGGCAGCAACACCTCGGGGCCAGCCCAGCATGGGGCATGATGAGGTTGAGAGCAGCCCTGCAGGAAAGGACTCTGGGGTGCTGGTGGGGGAGAAGCTGGACGGGAGCCAGCAATGGGCACCGGCAGCTCAGAAGGCTAAGGGCAGCCTGGGCTGCATCCAAAGCAGTGTGGCTGGAGATGGAGAGAGAGGATCCTGCCCTCTGCTCTGCTCTGGGGAGACCTCAGCTGCAGGGCTGTGTCCAGCTGTGGGACCCCAACATAAGAGATAGAGGAACCTGCTGGAGCAGGTCCAAAGCAGACCACAAAACTGGAGCATCTCTGCTATGGGAGAGTTGGGGCTGTTCAGCCTGGAGAAGAGAAGGCTTCAGGGAGACCTTAGAGCTGCATTTAAATATCTGACAGGGACCTCCAGGAAGGCTGGGGAGGGACTGTTCAGAAGGGCCTGTGTGGATAGGTTTGAAACTGAAACAGGAGAGATTTAGGTTGGACATCAGGAGGAAGTTCTGCACAATGAGAGTGAGGAGACACTGGAACAGGTTGCCCAGGGAGGTGGTTGAGGCCCCCTGGAGGCATTCAAAATCGGACCTGATGTGGCTCTGGGCAGCCTGGTCTAGAATCATAGAATAGTCTGGGTTGGAAGGGACCTCCAAAGATCATCCAGTCCAACCCCCTCTGCTGTCAGCAGGGACATTCTCAACTAGATCAAGCTGCCCAGAGCCTTCTCGAGCCTGATTTTGAGTATCTCTAGGGAAGGGGCCTCAACCACTCCCTGGGCAACCTGTTCCAGTGGTTCACTACTCACTTAGTTGGAGGTGCCCCTGCTGCCTGCAGGGGGGTTGGACAAGATGATTTTTGGAGGTTCCTTCCAACTCAATGCAATCTCTTAATCTGATTCACCTTTCCAACCTGTTTGCTCATGGAGGCCTGAGCCCTGTGCTCAAGCTTGGATGCTTGTCTGTGCTGCACAGATTGTGGCAGTGTCTTCCAGAGGGATGTTTGGTACTGTCTTGTCAGGCACTGGAATAGGCTTCCCAGGTTGGTGGTGGAGTCACCATGCCTGCAGGTGTTCAAGAAACCTGTGGCCATGGCACTTTGGGCCATGGTTTAATGGTCATGGTGGGGTTGGGTTGATGGTTGGACTGGATGGTCTTAGAGCTCTTTTCCAGCCTTAATGATTCTATGATTAGCAGCAAAGTCTTCCTCACACAATAACCTATGACAGGGGTCATCCTTGGCTTTGGAAGCCCAAGAACTGAGCTCCTCTCTGAGGTCTCACCAGTCAGTCACCCCTGAAACATGCTAGCTATGTCCTCCTCCATGATTCTGTCTTGCATCTTCTTGCAAGCAGTGGCTCTCCTCTCCTCTGCAAGATTCAGGGCATCAAGTGGGAAGGTCTTGCCCCCAGGTGCATGTTTGACCAGTTAATTCCCATACATCCCAGAAGCAGGGAATGCCTCCATTCCGAGGGATCCTGTTGTGGGTTTTGGTCTTGCACTGAGGAGCTGTATAAAGCTGGGGAGTTCTTCCACACTGGGGCAAGAGGCCACACTGGCTCTCTCTGACTCTATGGATTGTACTGGTGGCTTAACAGTGGGAATGGTGAATCCTACCCAGACTAACACTTCTTTTATGCCTGGCTGTGAGGCTCATTTGACAGCATTTGTCCCAGCAGAGCTGTGCTGGTGTCACAGCTCTGTCGCTTGTTTTTCACACCACCAGCAGGAGAGATTTGCTTCTGTTCAGGTAGGGAGGGAAGCCTGTGGGATATGAGTGTTTGCATAGCAGGTAGCTCAGAGAAGCCTTCACTGCCTTTCCCTGCATTTGAGTATCAGTTAAAGCAGGTTTTCAGGATGGAGGACCTTGTTACACCAGGGAGAGGATGGCTTGTAGCTACTGGTTGGTGTAGCTGGGAGGGGTGATGGCTGTCAGCTGAGGTTGAGTCTCTCACTGGATGTATTTTAAGAAATCTCAGTGGTCTCCAAGCAGCTCTTCAGTGCTGACAGAAATAAGCTGCACATTTTTAACCAAGAGCTTAATTAGGAGTTCTCCATTTAGAATTGGAGCTGAGTATCTTTCCTAAGGCAGTGTGCACTTGATGAGCAGTGGTTGGGTGAGGGTCCTTGTGCTGTGCCATAAAAGGAGGCCTGGCTGGATCCCTCAGATGAACTCTTCTAGCCTGAAGGTGTACAGTTGCAAGGTCCTGCAGCTGGGTCAGGGCAATCCCAACCACAAATCCAGGCTGGGCGAGGAGTGGCTCAAGAGCAGCCTTGAGGAGAAGGCCTTGGGGTGTCAGTTGGTGAGAAACTGCCCAGGAGCCAGCACTGGTCCCTGGCAGCCCAGCAGGCAGCTGTGTGCTGAGCTGCATCCAGAGCAGGGAGAGCAGCAGCACAGGGAGGGGATTCTGCCCCTCTGCTCTGCTCTGCTCAGACCCCACCTGCAGCACTGCCTCCACTTCTGGGGCCCCCAGCACAAGAAAGACATTGAACTACTGGAGCAGGCTCAGAAGAGGCCACCAAGATGATCAGAGGGCTGCAGAACCTCCCCTGTGGGGACAGGCTGAGGGATCTGGAGCTGTTCAGCCTGGAGAAGAGAAGGCTCCAGGNAGAACCTCCCCTGTGGGGACAGGCTGAGGGATCTGGAGCTGTTCAGCCTGGAGAAGAGAAGGCTTCAGGGAGACCTCAGAGCAACCTTCCAGTACCCGAAGGGGGCTCCAGGAGAGCTGGAGAGGGACTTTTGCCAAGGGCTGGGAGTGACAGGATGAGGGACAATGGCTTTGAGGTGGAGGAGGAAAGATTGAGACTGGAGATGAGAAAGAAATTCTTTGGACTGAGGGTGGTGAGACACCAGATCAGGTTGCCCAGGGAGGTTGTGGATGTGTTCAAGCCTGAAAACATTCAAGACCAGGTTGGATGAGCAGCCTGGGCTGGTGGGAGGTGTCCCTGCCCATGGCAGGGGAGGTGGAACTAGATGGTCTTTAAATGCCCTTCCAGACTGAAACCATTCTATGAATCTATGAAAGTCTGTGAACCAGCCTGCACTTGGCCTTCAGGTGTCCTACCTACAGCACTTCTGGCCAAATGGGCATCAGCCTCAGCCTCTGTCACCCTGGCTTTGAAAGGCTCAGGTGTCCTCACAAGAAACTGGTGAAGGGCTCTTCCTTGTTGGAGGCTGTTGTGCTGTAAGATCTTGTGAAGGAGCTGTGTTCCAGTGGGCAGAGGTGGTCAGCATCCCTTCCTCGTGGCTCTCTGCAACATTCCAGGGTCAGCTTCTCAGGCTGATGTGTGTGTGTGACAGCTCTATCTCCACTCTGCCATGTGAGCTAGGAAAATGCTGCTTACTCTTCCCATTTTGAAGATGGAAAAGTGAGGCAGCAGAGAAAATGAGCCACAGAGAAAGTCTTAAGTTGCTCTGTGCCTTAGCTGCAATCTGCTGTAATCTTTGCACCTCCTTTTTGTGGTGCACACCAGGAGGAGATCCTGAATTCCCACAGAGTGGTAGCACTGCTCTCCTAGCTACCAAAAGCCAACTTTTCCTGTTTGGGATTTTCCTCTGTGGGGAGTTCACAGTGGACTCTCTTTGCTTGACTATTCAAAACATCTTTGGGATTTCCTCTTCGGAAAGTTCTCATCTTCCCGTTTTGCAATCTTGCAGGTCCAGTTCACTCCTGCAGTTTCACTCCTGCCTTTTAAATTACCTCAAAGACCAAAGATGTGGGTTTGTCTAGTTAAGTGCTCTCATTTCAGAGGTAACCTTATCTGATGAGAAAAATCCCTGGTTTCTAAATTGTGCCATGAGGGAGACATGGGCAGAGAAGGAAAAAAAAAAAATTTGTTCTGTAGTGACAGCTCCCTTCCTGCTTTCCCACACTTTGCTCAGAGCAGACCAGCTCTTGGTCTAATTCCTGCTGCCTGACTTGCTCCACACCAATTTCAGGACAAACAAGAGATTGCTCTTTTGACTGCCTTTAATTTCCCCAAGATGCTGCCAGTGGAAGCAGGCTCTGAGATTTAGTTGTGTAGGTTTTTTTTTTTCTTCTCAGTGCTTCTCTCTAAATGATAAGGGTGGGGCCTCCTTCTGGCTGCATCTGAGATTCTTCAAAGCAGAAAATATTCTATCAGATGCAGCAGCAGAACAAATCCCATGTGATCAGAAAGCTGATCAACGGGATGCCTGCTTAATTGGGATGCTTGCCAGGGAGGAGATTTGGAGCTGCTGTGCTTAATAGCTCCAAACAATAGCTGAATGCTTAGGCATTTGAAAGAGCATTTTCACCAGGAGAGCTACCACCTAGGAGAAGAAAAAAATAAATCAAGACCCCAACAAAAAAAACCAACAAACAACCAAAAAAACCCCCAAATAACCACCACCACCACGAAAAAAAAAAAAACTAAAAAAAAAATCAAAATAACCAAGAAACCCAAAATAGCCAACCAAAAAAATCCAAAATAACCAACCAAAAAATCTCAAAATAACCAACCAAAAAATCTCAAAATAACCAACCAAAAAATCTCAAAATAACCAACCAAAAAATCTCAAAATAACCAACCAAAAAATCTCAAAATAACTAACCAAATAAAATCAAAATAACCAACCAAAAAACCCCCAAAATAACCAACCAAAAAAAACCCCCGAATAACCAACCAAATAAAATAAAAAATAACCAACCAAAACCCCCAAAATAACCAACCCAAAACCCCTCAAAGATAACCATCCAAAAATCCCCAAAATAACCAACCAAAAACCCTCAAAATAATCAACCAAATAAAACCAAAATAACCAACCAAAAAAAAATCTCAAAATAACTAACCAAATAAAAATAACCAAGCAAAAAAAGTCAAAATAACTAAAAAAAAAAAATCCCCAAAATAACCAACCAAAAAACCCAAAATAAACAACCAAAAAACCCTCAAAATAACCAACTAAAAAATACCAAAATAACCAAAAACCAATGAAATTGCCAACCAAAAAAAAAAAAACCCAATTACCCAACAAAACCCCCCCAAAAAACCAAAATAACTAATCAAAAAAACCCAAAAATAACCAACAAAAAACCCACCAAAAATAACCAACCAAAACAACCCAAAATAACCAACCCCAAACCCCAAAATAACCAACTAAAAAAACCAAAATAACCAACTAAAAAATCCAAAATAACTAACCAAAACCCCCCCAGATAACCAACCAAAGAAAACCAAAATAACCAAGCAAAACACAAACCAGAACCAAAACAAAACCCAACCGAATCCAACCAACCAACCAAAACCCCAACCCAACCAATCAAAACAAGCAAACAAAAAAACAACCCCAAAAAACCACTAAACAACCAAAAGAACAGAAGGGCAAAACAAGCAACAGGGCAATGAAGCTGGAGAAGGGTCTGGAGGAGAGGGCTGGGGAGGAGCAGCTGAGGGAGCTGGGGGTGTGCAGTGTGGAGAAGAGGAGGCTGAGGGAGACCTCATTGCTCTCTACAGCTCCCTGAGAGGAGGTTGGAGTGAGGTGGGGGCTGGTCTGTTCTCCAAAGTAGGTAGCTATAGAATGAAAGGAGGTGGCCTCAAGTTGCACCAGGGGAGGTTTAGGTTGGAGATTAGGAAAAACGTTTTTGGTGCAAGAGTGGTCAGGGATTGGAAGAAGCTGCCCAGGGAGGTGGTGGAGTCCCCATCCCTGGAGGTGTTCAAGAAACCTGTGGCCATGGCACCTGGGGACATGGTTTAGTGGCCATGGTGGGGTTGGGTTGCTGGGTGACCTTAGAGCTCTTTTCCAGCCTTAATAATTCTGTTGACTCTCTGGCATAAAACCACAAATAACTTCCACCCAACAACAAAAAACCCCAACCCCATAGGAGCACCAAACATAACAACTTTTCCCCCTGCTTCTTAAAATAGCCTTGAATGTGGCTGTCTGCAAGCTTGCATCTAAACATTCACTGCCAGATGTTCCTGCACCACCACTGACTTAGGCTGGAGAGAAATTGAATGAAATTCAACAAGGGCAAGGATCTAGGCTTACACCTGGGAAAGAACAACCTCATGGACCAGGATAGATTGGGGACTGACCTGCTGGAGAGAAGTGAAGAGGAAAAGAACCTGGGGGTCCTGGTGGATGGAAGGTTGACCATGAGCCAGCAGTGTGCTCTGGTGGCCAAGAAGGCCAGTGCCGTTCTGGGGTAGATTAGAAGGGCTGTGGTTAGTAGCTCAGAGAGGTTCTCCCCCTCTGCTCTGCCTTGTTGAGGCCATATATGGAATATTGTATCCAGTTCTGGGCCTTTCAGCTCAAGAAGGATCTTAGGGAACTGCTTGAAAGAGTCCAGCACAGAGCCACCAAAATGATGGAGTGGAAGATCTTCCTTATGAGGAGAGCTTGAGGGAGCTGAGGGTCTTTGGCTTGGAGAGGAGGAGCCTGAGGGTGAGCTCATTGCTGGTGCTAAAGATGTGCAGGGGGAGTGCCCAGAGGCTGGAGCCAGGCTCTGCTGGGGGATGCCCAATGCCAGCACCAGGGGCAGTGGTGGAAGCTGAGGCATAGGAAGTGCCATGGAAATAGGAGGAAAAATCTTAATCACTGTGAGGGTGACAGAACACTGGAACAGGCTGCTCAGGGGGGTTGTGGAGTCTCCCTCTCTGGAGATACTCCAACCCCACCTGGATGTGTTCCTGTGTGATCTGCTCTAGGTGCCCCTGTTCCAGCAGACTTTTGGACTGGATGAGCTTTGGAGGTCACTTCTAGCCCCTAACATTCTGTGAAATCACAGAACCATCAGAGGCAAGCCCCTGATGCTGGCTGTTTAATGAAAGCACTGCTCAAAGAACCCTGTCCCAGGTGGGCTGCCTGCTGCAGGCTGCTGACAGAAGCCTGCTAGGTGTGAATTAATGGTTGCTAGCAGAAGCTTCTTCCTCTAAAGTCCCTTGGTGTTGCTGCTAACCATTTGTGCAAAGCTGAGGATCACATCAACGTTTGGTGCTCCTGATGCAGTTTTGAGCAGGCTGCTTCTTACAGCACTTCAAAACAAGTCAGGCAAGGCCTGGGGTGTTTGTCTAGGAGAGAGCACAGAGGTGCCAAGTAGAAAGATGCCAGTAAAGCTTTGACTTTTGAAAAGTCCAAAGTGACCTTGGCTGTTGGCTTTGGTTGAGCTGTGCTGGAAGCTCTCTGGGCTGGTTTTGCCTCTGTCTCTGTTACACTGCATAAAAGTCAGGTTGAAGGTGGATGGAGCTGAGCTTTGGCATGGATACAGGGAACCATTTTCATCAGTCCTCAGTCTGCTTTCTCAGGGTCACAGAATCACAGAATGGTAGGGATTGGAAGGGACTCTGAAGATCATCTAGTCCTACCCCTATGCCAGAGCAGGATCACCCAGAGCAGGGCACCCAGGAATATATCCAAGGCAAGTTTTGAATGTCTCCAGAAAAAGAGACTCCACTACCTCTCTGAGCAGCCTGCTCCAGGGTTCTGTCACCCTCCCAGTGAAAAATCTTTTCCTTATGTTGATGTGGAACCTCCTCTGCTCCAGCTTGCTCTGGACCACCCAAAGCAGGACCACCCAAAAAGTGCTGCACCTTGAGCCTGATCTCCACCTTCTCCATGCTGCTTTATCCTTTTGCCTCGGTGCAAGGACAGACTTTTGGAGCTGGGTGTGGAGCTGGCTCAGCACAGGCTGCCAGCTGCCCTGCATAGCGCTGCCCTGGTAGCTGTGTCTGAGCAGGCACAGGGCACAGCAATGTGGACACTCCTGCCTCCACTCCTGCTCTGCTGCTGCCTTTGCTGCTGTCCTGGGAACTTCTTTCCTCTCTTCTTCTTTTCAAGCCCTTCATCTTTTCTTCCTGTGAAGGCCTTTGTAGCCAGAACTGCCTGTACAGCCCTGAGTCACCCATGCCCCTGGAGACAGTCCAGACTTTTAACCCAGCTCTGCATCCCACCCTGGGCAGTGAGACTCTGCTGCCATCCCTGGGTGCTGTTGGAGGGGTTAAAGCACATAGAGAGCAACTTGCTGGGCCAGTGATAGTTGGAACAAGTGCTGGAGCAGATTTCAGCAGGTGTTTGGGGCATGTGTTTGCTCCATGTAGTAAACACCCTGATTTAGGTGTCTCAGTCTCTAGTCAAAGGCACACTAGGAATGAACAAACACACTCTGGCCCACCCAGGATTCTGTGTGCCAAGAGACAGTGCTGTGGGGCATCTACACCTGACTTTTACACTACAGCAGCCCACAAATGAGAGATCTTTTGAGCCAGGAGTGTGTCTTTGTGGTCTGACTGGGGAAGCAAGCATCTGTAAACTCAATCACAGGAAATTCCATCTCAGCATGAGGAAAAACTTCTTTGCTGTGAGGGTGCTGGAGCCCTGGAGCAGGCTGCCCAGAGAGGTTGTGGATCTTCTCTGGAGATCTTCCAAACCCACCTGGATGTGTTCCTGTGTGACCTGTCTTAGGTGATCCAGCTCTGGCAGGGGGTTTGGACTCAGTGGTCTCTGGAGGTCCCTTCCAAGCCCTACCACTCTATGATTCTATGTGTTGGTAGTGAGGTGCATGCTCTGGCCTGTTGGATTCACTTCAGTGTGCACAGCCTTCACATTAGAGGTTGCTTTTCCAGCCAGCCCCATGCAGTTGCACTGCAGGGGAACACAGTTTTTTTTTTCTTTCTCTGAACATCAGCGATTGTGTTTTCAGTATCAGGGTCTTCAGCCTTGTCACTACAAGATCTTTATCTTCTGTGTTGCTGTCACCAGACTCATAAAAGCTGGCACTATTTTTTGTGTAGCTGCTTAGCACTGACCTGCCTCCCCTCTTTCAGGCCTTCAACACCTCTGTATTTATGCCAGGGCTTCCATTTTTAGGCTCTGAGGTAGCTCAGAACCAGCACTTCCCCCTGAGGCAATGCTTGTGTTCCGCCAAACCCCAGGCTCTCTGCCTTCCTCTTCTCACTCACAATTTCTGCTAGACCAAAGCAACTTCCAGTTTGATAACAAAACCAGCTGCTCCAGGGACTGTCACTGCTGCTGGGGACAAATGCCCCTTCCTGGGACAGTCTTTTCTCTCTGCTCACACCTTCAAACCAATGTCTCCCATGCTGAGGGTCTGTGAGGCCTTGTGTTCTCACCACAGCCATTTCAGCTGTTTTTCTTTTTTTCTTTCTTACAATCCTTTCAATGCTCAGGACACCAGTCTGGTGAGCTGCTACTGGCCTGAACCCTACTGGCGCTGCACTGTGAGCTGTTTCTGATCAGGAGTCACTGGCAGTGTGTGCATATGCCAGAGGAGAGCACAAGAAGGCTGTGGATCTGCTGGGGAGGGTCCAGAGGAGTTCAACAAAGATGATCAGAGGGCTGGAGCACCTCTCCTATGAAGACAGGCTGAGCAAATTGGGTCTTCCCAGCCTGGAGAAGAGGAGACTCCAGGGAGACCCTCTTGCAGCTCAAAGCCATTGCCCCTTGTCCTATCAGCACAAGCTCTTGAAAGAGAGGAGATTGAGACTGGAGATTAGGAGGAAAGTCTTTAGAGTGAGGGTGGGGAGACACTGGAACAGGTTGCCCAGGGAGGTTGTGGTTGCCCCCTCCTTGGAAGTGTTCCAGGCCAGGCTGGATGAGGCCTTGAGCAAGCTGGGCTGGTGGGAGGTGNCTGCCTCCACTCCTGCTCTGCTGCTGCCTTTGCTGCTGTCCTGGGAACTTCTTTCCTCTCTTCTTCTTTTCAAGCCCTTCATCTTTTCTTCCTGTGAAGGCCTTTGTAGCCAGAACTGCCTGTACAGCCCTGAGTCACCCATGCCCCTGGAGACAGTCCAGACTTTTAACCCAGCTCTGCATCCCACCCTGGGCAGTGAGACTCTGCTGCCATCCCTGGGTGCTGTTGGAGGGGTTAAAGCACATAGAGAGCAACTTGCTGGGCCAGTGATAGTTGGAACAAGTGCTGGAGCAGATTTCAGCAGGTGTTTGGGGCATGTGTTTGCTCCATGTAGTAAACACCCTGATTTAGGTGTCTCAGTCTCTAGTCAAAGGCACACTAGGAATGAACAAACACACTCTGGCCCACCCAGGATTCTGTGTGCCAAGAGACAGTGCTGTGGGGCATCTACACCTGACTTTTACACTACAGCAGCCCACAAATGAGAGATCTTTTGAGCCAGGAGTGTGTCTTTGTGGTCTGACTGGGGAAGCAAGCATCTGTAAACTCAATCACAGGAAATTCCATCTCAGCATGAGGAAAAACTTCTTTGCTGTGAGGGTGCTGGAGCCCTGGAGCAGGCTGCCCAGAGAGGTTGTGGATCTTCTCTGGAGATCTTCCAAACCCACCTGGATGTGTTCCTGTGTGACCTGTCTTAGGTGATCCAGCTCTGGCAGGGGGTTTGGACTCAGTGGTCTCTGGAGGTCCCTTCCAAGCCCTACCACTCTATGATTCTATGTGTTGGTAGTGAGGTGCATGCTCTGGCCTGTTGGATTCACTTCAGTGTGCACAGCCTTCACATTAGAGGTTGCTTTTCCAGCCAGCCCCATGCAGTTGCACTGCAGGGGAACACAGTTTTTTTTTTCTTTCTCTGAACATCAGCGATTGTGTTTTCAGTATCAGGGTCTTCAGCCTTGTCACTACAAGATCTTTATCTTCTGTG
This sequence comes from Indicator maculatus, assembly GCA_013399975.1. Lineage (NCBI taxonomy): Eukaryota > Metazoa > Chordata > Aves > Piciformes > Indicatoridae > Indicator > Indicator maculatus. Next base: position 161,631 of record VXBD01010463.1, on the reverse strand, counting down.
TTGCTGTCACCAGACTCATAAAAGCTGGCACTATTTTTTGTGTAGCTGCTTAGCACTGACCTGCCTCCCCTCTTTCAGGCCTTCAACACCTCTGTATTTATGCCAGGGCTTCCATTTTTAGGCTCTGAGGTAGCTCAGAACCAGCACTTCCCCCTGAGGCAATGCTTGTGTTCCGCCAAACCTCAGGCTCTCTGCCTTCCTCTTCTCACTCACAATTTCTGCTAGACCAAAGCAACTTCCAGTTTGATAACAAAACCAGCTGCTCCAGGGACTGTCACTGCTGCTGGGGACAAATGCCCCTTCCTGGGACAGTCTTTTCTCTCTGCTCACACCTTCAAACCAATGTCTCCCATGCTGAGGGTCTGTGAGGCCTTGTGTTCTCACCACAGCCATTTCAGCTGTTTTTCTTTTTTTCTTTCTTACAATCCTTTCAATGCTCAGGACACCAGTCTGGTGAGCTGCTACTGGCCTGAACCCTACTGGCGCTGCACTGTGAGCTGTTTCTGATCAGGAGTCACTGGCAGTGTGTGCATATGCCAGAGGAGAGCACAAGAAGGCTGTGGATCTGCTGGGGAGGGTCCAGAGGAGTTCAACAAAGATGATCAGAGGGCTGGAGCACCTCTCCTATGAAGACAGGCTGAGCAAATTGGGTCTTCCCAGCCTGGAGAAGAGGAGACTCCAGGGAGACCCTCTTGCAGCTCAAAGCCATTGCCCCTTGTCCTATCAGCACAAGCTCTTGAAAGAGAGGAGATTGAGACTGGAGATTAGGAGGAAAGTCTTTAGAGTGAGGGTGGGGAGACACTGGAACAGGTTGCCCAGGGAGGTTGTGGTTGCCCCCTCCTTGGAAGTGTTCCAGGCCAGGCTGGATGAGGCCTTGAGCAAGCTGGGCTGGTGGGAGGTGTCCCTGCCCATGGCAGGGGGTTGGAGCTGGATGGTCTTGAAGGTCCTTTCCAAACCAAACCATTCTGTGCTTCTGTGAAGGAAACCTGCCCCTCTATTTCCTGGGTTTGCAAGAGGAGGGGAGCAGGGCTAAGTGGTGGTACTTTTAGTGGTGGTACATTAGTGGTGGTACTTTAGTGGTGGTACTTTTAGTGGTGATACTTTAGAGCTGGTACTTTAGTGGTGGTACTTTTAGAGGTGGTACTTTAGTGGTGATACTTCAGTGCTGGTACCTTTAGTAGTGGTACTTTAGTGCTTGTGCTTTTAGTGGTGGTACTTTTAGAGGTGGTACTTTAGTGCTGGTACTTTTAGTTGGTGGTACTTTTAGAGGTGGTACTTTTAGAGGTGGTACTTTAGTGGTGGTACTTTTAGTGGTGGTACTTCAGTGGTGGTACTTTTAGTGGTGGTACTTTAGTGCTGGTACTTTTAGAGGTGGTACTTTAGTGGTGGTACTTTTAGTGGTGGTACTTCAGTGGTGGTACTTTTAGTGGTGGTACTTTAGTGCTGGTACTTTTAGAGGTGGTACTTTAGTGGTGGTACTTTTAGTGGTGGTACTTCAGTGGTGGTACTTTTAGTGGTGGTACTTTAGTGCTGGTACTTTTAGAGGTGGTACTTTAGTGGTGGTACTTTTAGTGGTGGTACTTCAGTGGTGGTACTTTTAGTGGTGGTACTTTAGTGCTGGTACTTTTAGAGGTGGTACTTTAGTGGTGGTACTTTTAGTGGTGGTACTTCAGTGGTGGTACTTTTAGTGGTGGTACTTTAGTGCTGGTACTTTTAGAGGTGGTACTTTAGTGGTGGTACTTTTAGTGGTGGTACTTCAGTGGTGGTACTTTTAGTGGTGGTACTTTAGTGCTGGTACTTTTAGAGGTGGTACTTTAGTGGTGGTACTTTTAGTGGTGGTACTTCAGTGGTGGTACTTTTAGTGGTGGTACTTTAGTGCTGGTACTTTTAGAGGTGGTACTTTAGTGGTGGTACTTTTAGTGGTGGTACTTCAGTGGTGGTACTTTTAGTGGTGGTACTTTAGTGCTGGTACTTTTAGAGGTGGTACTTTAGTGGTGGTACTTTTAGTGGTGGTACTTTTAGTGGTGGTACTTTAGTGCTGGTACTTTTAGTGCTGGTACTTTTAGTGCTGGTACTTTTAGTGGTGGTACTTCAGTGCTGGTACTTTTAGTGGTGGTACTTTTAGTGGTGGTACTTTAGTAGTGATACTTCAGTGCTGGTACCTTTAGTGGTGGTACTTTTAGTGCCTCTGTTTTACCCTAAAGCAGCACCAGCAGCTCAGTTGAGACTGGAGTGTTTGTTGTGCAGTCATAATATTGATCTGTCAGGTCTGCTGACTGGCTGCAGTCACAGGGAGTGAATGGGAGTTGTGTTGAGCAGAGCAGTGCTGTTTGGAGTGAAAATTACAGCTGGGTTCTGGCTGCAGGAAAGAAACTTGCTCGAATTCCCTCAGGACAGGCCTGGCACAGGGGACCTGCACAGACGTAAAGGGAGGAGAGATTTGGCTGGCAGCATCTTTATTACTGGTACTGATGCATGAGAGCCAGACTGGATTTCCCCATCCAAGACAGGCAGTCAGGGCTGGCAGTGAGCACAGCTCATCTTTTCCCCTCATCAGCCACAATAAATACAGAGCTCCCTGATGCCAGCTCACAAAGGAGCAGTTCTCAGAGTGCTTAGCACACTTCAGGCTCAAAGCGCCAGCACTCGGGGGGGGGTGAATGTGTTGAGTGAGCTCTGCTGGTTCTCTGGCTGTGCCCCTGCTGGCTGCTGAGTGCCAGGCTCCTGCCTGTGGGCAGGGTGTGGAGCAGGGCTGTCACTTGCAGTCAGCACAGGGTTCAAGCGGGCAGAAGAAGCTGTTGTGAAACTTTGGGAGGGCAGCAGCAGGTGCCAGGGCGTGGAAATGGGTGAGCAACCAGCAGCAGCCATAAAAACCCCATCCTGCTCCATCACACAGCCCTCTCAGCATCTCCAGGAGCACAAGTGGGTCATACTCCTCAGCTGTTCCCCACACACCACTGTCCTCCCCTTGCTTCAGCTTGGGTTCAGCTCTGTTAGCCCTTGCCAGTTGCCTTTTGAGCAGTGGCCTTGGAGTTGATAGACTGGTTTGGGTTGGAAAGGACCTTAAAAGTCATCCAGTTCCAACCCCCCTGTCATGGACAGGGACACCTCCCACCAGCCCAGGTTGCTCAGGGCCTCATCCAACCTGGCCTTGAACACCTCCAGGAAGGAGGCAGCCACAGCCTCCCTGGGCAACCTGTGCCAGTGTCTCCCCACCCTCACTCCAAAGAATTTCTTCCTCATCTCCACTCTCAATCTCCCCTCTCCCAGCTCAAAGCCATTGTCCCTCATCCTGTCACTCCCAGCCCTTGTCAAAAGTCCCTCCCCAGCTCTCCTGGAGCCCCCTTCAGGTACTGGTAGGCTGCTCTGAGGTCTCCCTAAAGACTTTTCCAGGCTGAACAGCCCCAGCTCCCTCAGCCTGTCCCCTCAGGGGAGATGCTCCAGCCCTCTGATCATCTTCATGGACTCCTCTGGACCTGCTCTAACACTTCCTTGTCCTACTTAGGTGGGGATTGTGTATCAGGGAGCAAGACTTGCCTCTCAGTGTCTAGTGGGGTGGAGAGGCTGGTGTATCATCTCTTCATGAATGTTTCTCATCCCTTCCCAGTGCTTTCTGGGGACTTCACTCAGTGTGAGGCATCACAACCCCCCAGTGTTCCTGTCTGGCTGCACTGATGCCCTGGCATCCTGTGCTTGAGCAGTGGGAGGAACAGAATCAGTGTGGTAGGGGTTGCAAGGGACCCCTGGAGATTGCAGTCCAACCCCCACTGCCAAGGCAGGGTCACCTAGAAGAAGGTCACACAGGGCCACTCCAGGCAGGTTTTGAATGTCTCCAAAGCCAGAGACTCTACCACCTCTCTGAGCAGCCTGTTCCAGTGCTCTGTCACCCTTAAAGCCATTCCTCCTCATGTTTAGATGGAATTTCTTGCATTCAGGTTTGTGCCCATTGCCCCTTGTCCTCTCACTGGGCACCACTGAGAAGAGTCTGGTCCCATCCTCCTGACACCTGCCCTTGAAGCATTGATCAGCACTGATGAGATCCCCTCTCAGTCTGCTGTTCTCCACACTCAAAAGGTCCAATTCTCTCAGTCTTCTACACACTCACAGGTTGCATTGGGTTGGAAGGGACCCTCAAAGGTCATCTTGTCCAACCCCTCTGCACTCAGCAGGGACACCTCCAACCAGATCAGGCTGCCCAGGGCCACATCAAGTGAGATGTTCCAGTCCCCTCACCATCTTTGTAGCCCTTTGCTGTACCCTCTTCAGCAGGTCCCTGTCCTTCTTCAACCAGGGAGCCCAGAACTGGACACAATACTCCAGATGTGGCCTCACCAGGGCAGAGTTGAGGGGGAGGAGAACCTCCCTTGTCCTGCTTGCCATACTTCTTGATATACCTCAGGATGCCATTGACCTTCTTGGCCAGAAGGGCACATTGCTGGCTCATGGGCATCCTGTTGTCCAGCAGGGCTCTCCTCTTGGTTTCAGAAACCAGCTAGGTCCTTAGGCTGGCTCGTGGTCATGGCCAAGCCCAGACAGGGGAAGCCTGCCTTGAAGGACCTCCTGACACGTTGGAGAACTGTGTGTGCCACACCTGCTCCCTCAGGATGCATATCTACTCTCTCAGGATACCCACCTGCTCCCTCAGGATACCCACCTACTCCCTCAAGATGCCCACCTACTCCCTCAGGATGCCCACCTGCTCCCTCAGGATGCCTACCTACTCCCTCAGGATGCCTACCTGCTCTTTCAGGATGCCTACCTCTCCCTCAGGATGCCCACCTGCTCTCTCAGGATGCCCACCTCTCCCTCAGGATGCCTACCTGCTCTTTCAGGATGCCCACCTGCTCTCTCAGGATGCCTACCTACTCCCTCAGCATGCCTACCTGCTCTTTCAGGATGCCCACTTGCTCTCTCAGGGTGCCCAGGGCTCCTGCTGTATTGGGTGCTGGAAAAACACAGTGTAGGTTTGCACACACCTGCAAGTCACACCTGCTGCAAGGTTTGGGCTGCTGTGGGTACACACAGCGAGTGCTGACAGCATGCTGGGCCCCACAGCATTACCCTGTGCAGACTGGCCAAGCTGGAGAAGCTCCATAAAATGCCATTTACAGTGGGAATGGTGGCAGAAGTTCAGCAGATGCCACTGTAATTGGTGGTGCTCACACAAAAGGAAACAGTCTAATGGATGCTGCCTTCTCACTGATGTGTTGGGGGAGTCACAGTGTTTGAAGAGCCTTGAAAAGCTTTTTCCAGCAGCAAAATGTGTGGAATGTCTGGGAGTCACAGAGATTGAAAGAGAGAAGAAGATGATTTAATAAAGAGCCCTGGCCTGGAAGATGTCTGGGTTTAATGGTTAAAGGCTCCCATCAGCTGAAGCAGGACTTGACTCAGGCTCAAATGAAAGAAAATGAGAAATCCCTCCCAGAAAGAGGATTATTTGGTTCTGCTACACTTACAGCACCCTGCACTGCTAACTCAGGAGGCTGTGTCTCCTCCTTGAGGAGAAGAAAGTGAGATGTGTGCTGGCAGTGACCTGTCATCCCCTTTCCCATCAGCTCAGAAGCTGCTTGCTGTCACTCTGACCTGAGGAAGGGAGCATCATTAAGCTAAAGATAGGTTGGGACAGCCTGGCTGGTGGCACGGGGGGCTGGCTTCTTCCAGATGGCAACAGGCAAAGTGTTTCCTGGCAGCATGAAAGCACTGGCATGAAGGTGCCCATGTGTTGTTCCTTTTAGAACCCCACAGGACTAGAAGCACCAGCACTAAAGCAAGGAAGGGATGATTTTTGTGGCCAGAAAACAGCCCCAGGCCATTTTCTAAACAACTTTCACTTTCCACAACTTCCTGAAAGGAGGTTACACTGAGGTGGGGGTTGGTCTCTTCTCCTTGGTATCAGGTGATAGAAGGAGAAGAAATGGCCTGAAATTGTGCCAGGGGAGGGTTAGGTTGGAGAGGAGGAAAAATGTTTTTGCTGCAAGAGTGGTCAGGGATTGGCACAGGCTGCCCAGGGAGGTGGTGGAGTCCCCATTCCTGGAGGTGTTCTAGAAACCTGTGGCCATGGCACTTGGGGACGTGGTTTAATGGCCATGGTGGTCTTAGGTTGATGGTTTGACTCAATCTTAGAGGTCTCTTCCAACCAAAACAATTCTATGATTCTATTGCCAAGCATCAGCAGCTTTAATTGGAACCCAGAGCTCGGAGCAGAGCAGGTGACAGAAAGGACAATAAAAATGATTGCCAGTCCCAGGCTGCTTCCCCTGGGGGCAGCTCAAAGCCCTGCTACAGGAGCAGGAGTGGTGCCTTGCAGGCTCTGCTCCTTGAGGTGGGGAGGGGGCATTTGTCATCAGCTGAAATTGGCTTTCTTCCCAAACACACCTCAGAGCTGGTGCTTTAAAGCCTCACAGACTCCCTGTCCACAGGGGTTGGCTCCTGCCTGGCAGAACAGCAGCTGCTGCTCCAGACCAGTGCTACTGGAGCAGTTCAGGCCAGGAAAGTGGCTCTGGGCACTGGTGCTGAAGCTCTGCTGTGCTTGGAGGGCTTGCCTAATGCTATTTAGGGACCTGAAGCAGTCAAGATCTTCATGGCCCTGTTGTTCTGTCTCCTCATTGGAGCATGGACCTTATGCTGGCCCACCTGAGCCATCTCATCTCATACACTTGGTCCATGGCTCTTCCAAGCCCATGACCCTCTTGTTCATGCCAGAGCCATGGAGTCTGGCACATTGTGACAGTAGTGAGTTTGGTGTCCATTCAGGGGGAGCATAGGTTCAGGATACTCCTGCAAAATGGCTTTTGCCTGGAGGCTGTTGGCAGTCTGAAACAAACCCTAGATGTGCAGAAGGCTTCACCAAGTGTACTGCAGCAGGGATGCCTCACTTGGCTCTGGAAGCAGAATGGTGGGGGTTGGAAGGAACCTCCAGAGATCATCAAGTCCAACCCCTCTGCAAATTAGGACCACTTAGGAACTCATCCAGGTGGGTTTTGAAGATCTCCAGAGAAGGACGCTCCACAGCCTCTCTGGGCAGCCTGCTCCAGGGCTCCAGCACCCTCACAGCAAAGTTTTTCCTCAAGTTTAAGTGAAACCTCAGAACTGTTGCTGAAACTAAACTAGAAGCTGGCTCCTAGAGTCTGGGGGGCCAATTTTTCCTCATGTTGAGATGGAATTCCATGTGATTGAGTTTACAACCATTGCCCCTCATCCTTTCTCTGTATCACTGAAAAGACCCTGGCTCCATCCTCCTGCCAGCCAGCCCTCAGCTATCTGTAGCCATTGATGAGGTTCCCTCTCAGTCTTCCCTTCTCCAGGCTGAACAGGTCTCTCGGTCTTTCCTTGCAAGAGAGATGCTCCAATCCCTTCATCATCTAACTGATGGGCCTTACCTTAGCCACACTAGCCATGAAACCACAGAGCTCAGCACAAGCTGAGGGGGAATTCAACCATGCAGCTGTGGAGCTAGCTGCTTCCAGGCCCTGAAGCTGCAGTTTGCCTTGAGCTCTCTCTACAGCATTGCGGTGTAGACATTTTAGAAGCTGAGGCACTTACTTGGAAATGAGAAGCCAGTTTTAATTTGGATCTGCCCTAATTGCTGGCATGAAATCCTTAATTGTGTCATTAAACTATAAAGATGATCAATATGCTTTGATCTGAGGAATAAAGATGCCTTGTGCTCAGGATGAGTCACAAATCTGTGAGTCAGAAGTGAAAGGATTGCAAGTAAGTGGTGACAAATGACTAGATTGGAGAGCACAGCATCTTGATGCTGCTAATCAAGATGTCTAAAAGGATTGAAGTGATGCAAGGCTTTGATGGGTAATCCAAGACAAAGAGTTTTTACCTGCTATTTTGTTTTTCCTTGTCCTAGCCAGAGTTTTTTTAACTAATATTTTGGGGTTTCTTCCTTTTTTCTATCCGCAGACGACGTTTCCTGTGACTCCATCGCTTGCAACAAGCCCCACGATGGCTTTTAGTCCCTACCTGAGTCATGTTTCTCCTGGGATGGGCTTGGTTCCTGCAGAGCTTTTACCAAATACTCCTGTCCTGGTTTCTGGGAATCCCACTGTTACAGTCCCAGGAGGCTCTGCTGGGCAGAAACTGATGCGTACGGACAAACTGGAGGTATTTGGCCATCTGCTACCATACTGCTGATGGGAACAAACAAGACACACTCCCAGCTGTTGCTCCCTGCCAGAGTGACCTGGTGCAGCACAGGGCAGAGTTAAACTTGCAGCTTTCCTAACACAGACCTGCTGCTCTCTGCTTGAGTAGACTCTCCTGAGGGTCCTGTTCCCAAATCCTTGCAAGTCACTGGGGAGTTGGGAGCGCTCAGTGTATTTCAGTGGGCATCAATGCAATGGGTGGTTGTCTGCTGTGTGTGGTCTGCCACCTAGAAAAAAACTGCAAGCAGGTGGTTCACTGAACTGAGTGGGAGGTGCTTTGGAAGTAACAGGCACTTCCCTTGTCTAGAGATGGGCTTTTTGAGCTGCCACAGAAAGCTCTAAGCATTGCACTGCTGAGAGTGGTGAGTACAGGGCATGGGAAAATGTCTCCTCCCTCCCACAGTTAGCTGGGACATAGTGCTGAAGGAGTTGTAAATGTCTTTCAAAGCCTAAGCAGAGGCTCTGCAGGAGATAAGGGCTGAGGACTCGAATTCAGAGGCCCCTGCAGGTTTAAATTATACCCCAGGAAGGTAGAGGGAAAGGCTGTAATTTGGAAACGCCTTGGTCTGTCTGATGTACTTTCTGTTGCCTTTCCCCATGCTCAGTCTGATGGTACGTGATCTGCACCACCAGCTATAGTCCTCAGCAGCTTCTCTCAGTTCCTCAGACAGGGAAACCTTGCAGATCCACTTTGTGAGACCTTTTCTCTGCCTTTGATGCTTCAGTGCTCATAACTCACAAGGATCTGCAGGATCTTTGTGAAGTTGGCAATTGTGGCAACACCTCAGGATTAGGCATTGAAGCCTAATCATGTCATGCCAGGGTGGGGATTTATTGTGGATGGCAGTGGCATTGTTTATGTGAAGGAAGCTCCTTATATTTATGGAAAGGTGCTTGTTGTAAATAACAGCAGCATGCAACACTGAGAGTTAAAGGCCCTGCACCCAAGACTGTGCTCTGTAACAAATCCATCACCCAGGTGAGACACAGAGGGCAGAGTTATTAACGTTTAGGCTTTAGAGGCAGGGGAGGAACCTGGAGCTCCAAAAGTTGGGGCAAAACACCACTGACTTCCTGGGGTCACTTTCAGTTCTGCACTTCACCTGCATTTGCTAACTTGCCTTGGTAAGGTTGTGGGGGGGGTTTCACCCCCCGAAAAGCTGTGAGTAGCAGCGGTTGCCGCTGTGACTGGTGGCAGGTGGTGCTACCCGAGCTGAGCAAGGCTCTAGAACCCACAGGTGGCTTAAACGTGGCCAAGCTGAACTGCTGCTGCTGCCTGTTGCAAATACTGACTGCAGAGTGACTTGATTGCTGTTGCTCAACAATGTGACTTTCTTTCAAGGTTTGTCGAGAGTTTCAGCGTGGAAATTGCACACGTGGTGAGAACGATTGCCGCTATGCTCACCCCATAGATATTGCCATGATAGACACAAATGAAAATACTGTTACAGTTTGCATGGATTACATCAAAGGTCGCTGCTCTAGGGAGAAATGCAAGTACTTTCATCCCCCTGCACACCTGCAAGCCAAAATCAAGGCAGCTCAACACCAGGTGAACCAGACAGCTGCAGCTGCAATGGTGAGTAGAGCTCTTCTCAAGCTGCCTTTCGTCGCCGAGAGATTTCCTCTGTGTCATCCATCCTTGTGGAGAAGTAGAGTGCTTTGTAAATGGCTGGCTAGAGAGCATGTGCAACGTGCATCCCATCTCCTCACACCTCCTGTGTGCTCACCACAGCATGGTGCCCTCAGTGGCACAATACCTCTGGCCAGGTAGGGAGGTGGTGGTGAGTCCAGTGATTTCCTGACAGGACTTCATGGTGTGACAGGAACCCAAGCACAGCAGCACTCGGAATCAGCTCCTTCCCTGGCTGTGTCACAGGTGTCAGTCTAGCTTCCTCAGCACACAACAATAGCAAAGGTTGCCCATCCCATAATACATCTCTTGCAGGGAGATACTGGCCTGTTGAAGTCAGGAGCAAAATTTCCACTGACTTGAAAGCTAGAGAGACCACTGTTGTTGAAGCTTAGCAGACTTGTGCCTGGTACCTTTGCTAAGGCTCAGTAAAATGTCAAAACTCAAACCTAGGCTGACTTCCTGACCCATCTCATACTCTGGACCCAGTAGAGAAGGTCCTACCTGCGTTTGAGTTTGAGTTTGAGTTGTGACTTCTGATAGTTAGGATTTTAAAAGGCCTCAAGGAAGACTCAGCAGATCAGCTCCCTAGCTGGAGGAGATGTTTGCCATTCTGTTGAGTTGGATTTGATGGCACCTCTTCACTCCAGTGATGAGAGAGCTGGGCTGGGAGGGAAGGAGAGGCCCAAGGGAATCTTTCCCACATCTACACATTCCTGATGGGGGCCTTAAAGAAGCTGGGAGCAGACTCTTCTCTGTGGTGCACAATGAGAGGCCAAGAGGCAATGGGCACAATCCCAAATTCAGGAATTATATACGACACAAACAAACTTCTTTACCATGAAGGTGACCAAACATTGCAAGAGGATGCTCCTTCCTTGGAGATACTCAGAACCTGCCTGAACACAGTTGTGAGCCAGCTGCTCCAGTTGACCCTGCTTTCTTGGTCTCCTCTGTTGTGTGATGTTTTTACCTTTTTTTTTTTTTTTTTTTATTAATAACTAATTTTTTAAAGAGCTTTTAACCTGTTTTTTTAATTTGGAAGTAAATTTGGAACTAAACACTTTCTGAATCCTTTGGGGTTTTTTATTAAGGACACCGAAAGAGGTTGCTTTTCATTCCTGGTGAAATGTAGTGCAAACTCAGGATGATTTAGCACAAACCCAGGATGATTTAGCACAAAACCAAGAAGATTTAGCACAAACCCAGGATGATTTAACACAAAATCAAGATGATTTAGCACAAACACAGGATGATTTAGCACAAAACCAGGATGATTTATCACAAAACCAGGATAATTTAGCATAAAGCCAGAATGATTTATCTCAAAACCAGCATGATTTAGCACAAAGCCAGGATGATTTATCACAAACCCAGCATGATTTAGCACAAAGCCACGATGATTTAGCACAAACCCAGGATGTTGTAGCATAAAACCAGAATGATTTACCACAACCCCAGAATGATTTGTCACAAAACCAGAATGATTTATCACAAAACCAGGATGATTCTAGAACTTAACCAACTGCCCTCTTTCTAGCATCAGTCTTACCTGGAATGTAATCTGGAGAACCAGTTTGTCCTGCAGTGTTTATTTATTCTATTTCTTGCTATTTTTATTAATTATATATATTCCATTTCTTGCTATTTTTATTATCTTTATTCTATTTCTTGCTGTTTTTATTATTGCTGAAGCAAGAGCCCCTGCCCTGGTCTGTTGAACAAAGAACCTCCTGAAATGAAACCCTTGTGTTTTTCACAATAGAATCTTTACTTTTTCACTAATTATTTAGGACACTGCTACTTAACCAAAGCCAGTGCATGTTTTATTCATGCTGCTGGCTTCTCTTAAAAATGTAATTAACCTTCTTTGTATGCTGTTAACTAGAACCTATAAAATATTTATTGATGGCTTGTTGCACCACCCTGGCTACCAAAACAGCTTCCATTATTCATTGCCTTTTCAAGGTTTGATGCATTTACTGTACCTGTTGAGGAGTAAGGCTTCCATAAAGTGAAGAATGGTGCCCAGTGTTCTTGGATACAAAAAAAAAAACCCCAAAACTATATGCCAGACAGATGTGTGTGCCTTCTAAAACAGATTTGGGATGACTTCAGGTCTAAACTCAGCAGATACTGCTGAGGAACCCAGTCCTGCAGTTTCTCACCTGAGTAGCAGCTTTGCTCACTCCTGCCTGGCTGAAGTCCCTGCAGCACAGTCAGATCCACTGGTTCAGGCTCAATACCAGCGCCAGGGTGGCACTTCAGCATGTGCCTGAACCTCTGTCCTTCACCAGTGGTCCTTCCCATGCCACAAGTGCTCCTGCTGAGCCCTGCATGGCTGCAGCTGCAGAACGAGGGCCGAAACCCAGCGCAAGTCCGCTTGCAGCTGCTGATCCCCCAGCGCTCCTGGCCAGCTGCTCCAGCTGCAGCGGGGATGCTCGGAGGCACGTGTCCCTTGGTGCCATTTCTTTGCTTTAAAACTTGCCCATGCAAACCCCCTGGGTAGCCCCTAGGCCAGGCAGCTGCTCTGCCTCCCCCACGTTGTGCATGCCTCGCCTCTTTATTATGTTGGATAACGCATTCACCTTTTTGGGTGTTTGTTGTGTTTCGTTTTGTGTTGGTTTGTTTTTGTTTTTTTTTTTCTTTCTTCTCTTCGTCTCCCCAAAATGTTGCTCTCTCTGACACACCTCTGCTTGCTGTTCTGTTTCTGTGCTTGACTCCCCCCTCCCCGGCCCATTGCCATCATGTGCTCGCTGCCTGCTAATTAAGACTCAGCCAGCTGTCAGATCACTGAAGCGACCGCTCGAGGCAACCTCTGACCTGGTACTTGGACCTTTCACCTTCTCGCTTTGCACGTAACCATCTTAGTCTGCATGAAAGCCTTCTGCACTTGAGCTGTTGTGGTAGTGCCTGGGGAGACTGCCCATCCCAGCCAGAAATGTTGCCCTGTGCCTTCAGACATGCCAGTCCTGCGCCACGGAGCGTTTGAGCTTTGCCTCCCGAAGCTCGGATGTGTTTGGGAGGCAGAGAGTAATCCCTGGAGAGAGGCAGCTCTGAGTTTGGAAGGGGTGTCCGAAGCAGCAGCAGGTTTGGTGGTGTGAGATGTGGTGTTTTGGTGGGAATTTAACTGGTTAGGGCTGCAGCATGCCAAAGGACCGGGTGGTGCAGGACAGATTCAGCAACTTTTCATGCTGCGTCCCAAAGCAGAGCCTTGCCTGGCAGTGCCCAGCAGGTACTGCCCTGCAGAGGGTGTGCTGGGCAATGGCCAATGCTTGGGTTTAGGAGGGAGAGGGCTAAGCAGCACCCTCAAAGGTCTGTGCTGGCAACTGAAGCAGGTGCAGTGCAGGACTTTGGCCATGTGTTTGGTAAGCTGGGGAGATGGCTGCAGCTGGCTGTGTCTCTGGTTCCTCCCCCAGGGGGATTGGACTTGATGATCTCCAGAGGTCCCTTCCAACCCCTAGCATCCTGTGATCCCCCATGCCTTCATGGGGCAGGGTCAGCAAAGAGACTTCCCTCTGAGTACCTTTTGCTTCAGGCACAGGATCTCCTCCCCAGGCTTCTGTCTGCAAGTTGTCTTCATGTAAGCTACCTCTGATCATTTGCTGAGGTTTTTACCTGGTTTTGTGGCACTACAGTGAGGCAAAAGCCATCCTCCTAGTCTGCTCTCAGTCCTGGCTCCATAGAAGACAACTCCCACCCCAAATAATGTTCACTCCAAATAATGAGGGATCCAGTCAAGCAAACAGCTCCTGTCACTCAGCTACAGGGAGGGAAAGGAAGGAGTGGTGACAGAGGAGCACTGAAGCCTTCAAGTTCTTCTTGCTTCTCATTTCCAAAGCTGAGGCAGAGACTGATCTGTTTCACTTCCTCTCTGAAGGCTTGGTTTGGGTTTTTTTAAGTAGCAGCTTCCTTATCAGCTTTCCAGGCAGCAGCATTAGGAAAACTTTCTAGGAACCAGCTTCCACTAGCAGTCATCTGGATGTCATCTCAAAGCATGTGGAGGAATAGAAGACTGTCATGAAGGGGAAGTCCTGCTTGACCAACCTGATAGCCTTCTCTGATGGCATGGCTAAGCTGGGTAGGACAAAATAATGGATGTTGTCTAGCTCAATAGCAGAAGGCTTTTGACACTTTCTCCTGTAACATCCTCATAGGTCAGCTTAGGAAGTGAGGGTTGGATGAGTGGACAGTGAGGTGATTTGAGATTCGGCTAAATGGCAGAGCTCAGAGGGTTGTGGTCAGCAGCACAGTCTAGTTGGAGGCCTGTAGTTGGTGGTGTTCTCTGGGGCTCACTGCTGGGACCAGTCTTGTTCAGCATCTTCATCAATGACCTGGAGGAAGGAACAGAGTGTACACAGCCAGTTTGTGATGGTAGCAAACTGGGAGCAGGGGCTGACAGCCCTTCAGGCTGTGCTACACTCAGTGAGGCCTGGACAGGCTGCAGAGTTGGGCAGGGGAAAACTTAGGAAGTTCAACAAAGACAAGTGTAGGGTCCTGCACCTGAGGAGGAACAGCCTCCTGCAGCAGTAGAGGTGAGGGGTGACCTGCTGGGAAGCAGCTGTGTGGAGAAGGACCCAAGACTGCAAATCCACCATGAGCCAGCAATGTGCCTTTGTGGCCAAGAAGGCCAACGGTGTGCTGGGGTTCATGAAGAAGAGTGTGGCCAAGAGGTCAAGGGAGGTTCTCCTCCCCCTCTGCTCTGCCCTGGTGAGGCCACAGCTGGAGCATTATGTCCAGTTCTGGGCTCCCCAGTTCCAGAGAGACAGGGAACTACTGGAGAGAGTCCATTGGAGGCTATGAGCATGCTGAGGGGACCAGAGCATCTCTGTGATGAGGAGAGGCAGAGACCTGGGGCTGTTTAGATTGGAGAAGAGCAGCCTGAGAGGGCATCTGGTCAGTGTTTATAAATATCTAAAGGGTGGGGGGCAAGAGGATGGGAGCAGACTCTTCAGTGGTGCCCAGTGACATGACAAGGGACCCCAGGCTCAGTCCAGAACACAGGAGGTTCCATCTGAATGTGAGGATGTTCACTGTGAGGATGTTCACTGTGAGGGTGCTAGTGCACTAGACCAGGCTGCCCAAAGAGGTGGTGGAGTCTCTTTGGGGTCTTTCAAAGCCCACCTGGATGCTGTCCTCTGCAGCCTGCTCTGGGTGACCCTGCTCTAGCAGGGAGGTTGGACTTGATGGTCTCCAGAGGTGCCTTCCAACCCCTACCATTCTGTGGTTCTGTGATTGCACTGTAAATGATGTGACAGTCTCTCCCTCCACACTGATCCTGGCTGGAGCAGATACAGCCCCAGAGCCACCTCAGGCAGCTGCAGGGTGCTTCCCTGCCCTCTCCAAGAGCCATGTCTTCAAGGAAATGCTGTCTTGAAGGAAATGGGAAAGCCTTTCAACTCCCCTACCCTCCTGACCTCCCCCACTGAACAAAACCCCATCAGATAAGTTGCTTTTAGTAGTCTTCCTGCTCTGAAATCTCTGAAGGATCACAGCTGCATTAAAATGTCACCTCCTCTGAACCCTTTGGGAAGGCTGCAGCAGAGGACTCCCAGTGGTGATAAGAGCATGGATGATCTTCAGAGGAAGCTGCTCACATTGCTTCTGCTGCTTGCCAGGGTGCTGCCTCTGCCCTCTCTCAGATCATTCTGTGTTGGTCATGCCTTGGACTGAAGGAGGGAAGCCAGATGCAGCCCCAGCCCCTCTTTGCAAAGAGATGAAAGCCTGATCTGCTGCCAGGAGATGGCAATCTGAGGGGACTTGGAGGTGCAGTTAAATTGTTTGCTGCAAAGGTTTAATCCAGTTCTTCAAAAGAAAAACAGAACCCAAAGGAGAGAGGGTTGTTAACCAGCATGTGGGGAATTGTGAGTGTGGCAGGCAGTGTGTTTTTATCTGTCAGTCACACTGCAGGATCCCTTCCCAGCCCAGGAGAGCACAAACCTCTTTGTTCAGCTGCTCCTGTTCCAGCAGGAACGTGGCCTTCCCAGCCCGGAAACCAGAGGCTGCTGGGCATTTATGAAGTGGGAATTGTTCTTTGGGATTGGTGGTGAGACACTGGCACAGGTTGCCCAGGGAGGCTGTGGATGCCCCCTCCCTGGAGCTGTTGAAGGCCAGGTTGGATGAGGCCTTGAGCAACCTGGGCTGGTGAGAGGTGTTCCTGCAGGGATTGCAACTGGATGACCTTTAAGGTCCCTTCCAACCCAAACTGTTCTGTGATCAGTGCAGGCTAGGACATGGATACTGAGCTGGATTAACCCTTCTACCAGTAGTGGGAATTGTTCTTTGGGATCAGTGCAGGCTGGAACATGGATATTGGGCTGGATTAGACCTTCCACCAGTAGTAGGGATTGTTCTTTGGGATCAGTGCAGGCTAGAACGTGGATAGGGAGCTGGATTAGCCCTTCTACCAGTAGAAGGAATTGTTCTTTGGGATTGTTGCAGGCTAGAACATGGATAGTGAGCTGGATTAACCCTTCTACCAGTAGTGGGAATTGTTCTTTGGGATCAGTGCAGGCTAGAACTTGGACACTGAAGTGGATGAACCCTTTCAGCAGCTCAGGTGCTCAAGTCATGTTTTATGGGTTGCATACCCGTGTTTGCACACAGACAGGCAAAAAATAAAGCCATAAAGTTACTGTCAAAGGCTACAGTGACATCTGTGATGGGCAGAGCTTGTCCAGAGTGAAATCACAAGCAGGATGAGGTAGACTCACCAAGTGCTTTGCTACAAGGGTTTAGTCAAGCTTCTGTCCTGCAATAGGCACAGGGAGGCACTGGCTATAGAATTCAGTAAGGAGTGGTGGTGAGGAGTCTGTCATTGCCTTTTGTAGGTGCTGCAGGAGGCACTTGGGGCATTAACATGATAACAGATTGCATCAGGTTGGAAGGGACCCTTGAAGGTCATGTTGTCCTACCTCCCCTGCAGTGAGCATGGACATCTCCAACTAGATCAGGTTGTTCAGGGCCCCATCAAGTCTGACCTTGAATGTCTTCAGGGATGGGGCCTCCACCACATCCCTGGGCAGTCTGTTCCAGTGTTTCACCATCCTCATTGTGCAGAACTTCCTCCTGATGTCCAGCCTAAATCTCCCCTGTTCCAGTTTCAAAGCATTGCCCCTTGTCATAGAATCCTAGGGGCATAAAATTATTTTGGTTGGAAAAGAGCTGTAAGATCACTGAGTCCTTCAGGACTAGGGCATGGTGCAAGACAGAACTGTTGTATCCCCACAAGCTGTCTAATTCCTTCAGCTCCTGAGGCTGATACAGGAACTCTGGCCCATTTCAAATTAGCCACACTGGTTTGCTCTGTTGTCTCTGCCAGATCCCTGTGCAGAAGCTGGGTTGGCCCAACTTCAGCAGGTGTAATTTTGGGCACCTCTCCTGGACACCTGTAGATAAACCTTTTGGTGGGCATGCTCCTGCCCTCAGGCTCTGTCATTGATACAAGAAGTGGAGAAGGGGTGAAGCCAAATCATTCTGGGCCCTCCTGCACCTTAATATCTGAAATAAGATAGAGATAAGAGGAGTGGGTCTGCAGGGCATGGTCCTGTAGGAGTGCTCCCCTAGGCTGCTGAGGTGGGAGAGGTGGCTCAGAAGGCTGTGGCAAACCAGCAGCAGATCAAGACAGGCTCCTGGCTCCTGTGCCCACAGCCCATTTGGCAGAGCTTGCCTTCAGGCTGCACAGCAGCTGCTCCAGTCTGCTTGATTTTGTGGAAGACTCTGGAAATGCTGCATTTACCTGGACTCCTCCACCCCCTTGCTGTTCAGGAGCAGTGGTGGAGCTGCTGGAGCTGCTGGAGCTCTTTTCTGTCCCATGTTTCCAAGGGGCTGTAGCAGGACAGGAGGCAGGGTGACACTGGAGAGCTGACTGCAACCCTGGCTTAGGAACTGTCCTCTGAATCACAGAATCATAGAATCAGTCAGGGTTGGAAGGGACCACAAGGATCATCCACTTCCAACCCCCCTGCCATGGGCAGGGACACCTCACACTACATCAGCCTGGCCAGAGCCTCATCCAGCCTGGCTGCAAACACCTCCAGGGATGGGACCTCAACCACCTCCCTGCACAACCCATTCCAGGCTCTCACCACTCTCATGGGGAAGAACTTCTTCCTCACATCCAGTCTGAATCTCCCCACTTCCAGCTTTGTTCCATTCCCTCTAGTCCTGTCACTACCTGATAGCCTAAAAAGTCCCTCCCCAGCTTTCTTGTAGCCCCCTTCAGATACTGGAAGGCCACACAGCCCCAACTCTCTCAGTCTGTCCTCATAGGAGAGGTGCTCCAGCCAGGTCATCATGGTGAGGTCTCAAAGCCTCCAGCTGCTCTGCTTTTGGCACTGCCACTGTGGGGCTTTTGGGGTGGTGAGAGCCTTTGGCCAAGTAGCAAGGAGTCAGAAGTCCATAATGTACCTAGCACAGCTGCTTTGCTATAATTAGTATTTTTTTTTCCTAAGGCAGATTTTGCAAGTGTCTGAGGAAGAACATGTAGCAGTCAGGCAGTGGAAGGAACATGGATGCAAGCAGCAAGTTCCTCAGTCACTGTAAGGCTGTTAAACACCTCTGGTGTACGTGGAGCTACTCTGCAAGCTGCAGATCTGTCTTGTGCCTGCAGGAACATTCATGCAGCCTTCATTAAACAGATGAGATGTAGATACAGTCAGGTTTAACATAGGTACCAGCGGGGCCTGAGCTACAAATGGAAACTTCCTTACCTAAAAGACCTCATCCTAAAATACAGATCATAAGATTTTGGTGTCTGTGTCTGAGAAGGCTGTCCTGTGTTTGACTCCTGTCTTTTGGTAACTTGCCAGAAGAAATCAGGAAAGGTGAAGTCCTAATGGCTGGCACTGGATGCCTGCTGGCATTAGCTGAGGATGTGTGCATGTCTGAGGGCAGTTTTGCAAATGCAATTTCTTCTTCTAATTTTCTTCTTTTTATTTATTTAATTCCCCCCCCCTTTTTAATATTATAACCACCCAAAAGCCACCATGTGAACAGAGACAGGCTGGAGTCATGGTTTGCCTGGAAGTATCTTGCTTAACCATTTTCTCAGATGAGCAGTCTCCTACCTGGCAAATTAAATTTCAAGTGAAACCTGTTTCTAGATGGTGACAAACTGTTGCAAGCTTTCACCTCTATTCTGTTGTGTGTTGGGCTCCATAAGGCTTTAAAATCTTTGTTCTTTTCACTCCTGTCCTTCCTTCAGGCCGCTTGTAGCTTTAACCCTTCTTTAGCCACACCTCCTCCATTACACACCCTTCACTGTCACCTAGGGGAAAAGGCTATGAAATAGGTGTGCTAATAACCCTGTTTTTCAACCCTTGCTTTGATAGATGATCTAGACCCACAAGCAGGCAGAAATGACCTGATTCTGCATGACTTCCACGTGCGTAAATCTCATTGACGTCAATGGGAGCCTTACGTGCAAAGAGGCTGCAGGGCATAATTAAACAGGACCCTTTTCTATCACAATGTGTGGAGGTGGGGGTGGGGAAAAGACATAGAGGAGGGGGAAAAAAAAATTAGTTTCTACTTGGGTACAATGAAAAGCTGTAAATCATTAGAAACATTCCTGTCTCCTGAGAACCTGACATACTACTTTGCTGTTGAGGCATGCTTGGCTGAATGATGAGTAACTGGCTGAGAAGAAGTTCTTGGGGTAAAGCTTTTTACCAAGTCTGAGCAGGAAACAGGTTTGACAGGCTGCAAGAAGCTTGGTGGGGTGATAGAACACAAAAAAAAAAAAAAAAAAAAAAAAAGGGGGGGGGGGTTTGCCTGATAGCAAGGCCCCACCCAAATCTTGTTTGAACACCAGGCTTGCAAATGGCCCTTTCCACTGCTAGCAATGAGCGAGCAGAAGGATGCTCTTGGAAGCCACCCTGTAGAAACTGGGAGCAGATCCAGAGCTGCTGGTGCTGTGCTGTGCCTCTGGGCTGAGAATCAGGCCTGTTCTTGACCGTGTTGCTCAGCCCCTCCACTAAGAAGTGGAAAGGACTTCACTAGGAGTGTGTGATTGCCACCAGCCACCAGTTCACCACCCGGGCACAGGGGATGGCTGCACACACTGTGTGCACTTCCAGGCCTGCATGCAGGCAGGGGGTGAAGCAGAGGCAAGCATCCCTTTTCTTTTTCCCGTGGCACTTCTTGCTTTATGCTAATCTTCCTGGTTTTAAATAGCCATCTGCTAGATCTCTCTCACCTGGTCTTTTATTTTAAATGCTTGTTGCCTGCAACTGCTCTTTGTAGTGTCCTGTCCAGGGGGTCACCTCTCTGCTTTCTTCTTCTCATGCTTTTTTTCCCCCACTGTGTGCCCAAGTCAGTCCTGCTGAATATCTCACCTAGCCTCCCTCTTCCTTCTGGACCCTGCCCCTTCTGGTACATTTCCTGACTGCTTACCTCGTGGAGTGTTTTCACCTACTACTTCTACTGTGATTTAGTTGCTCTTCTCTTTCTTGTCTCTCTAAGTTGATAAAGTTGCAGGTGATTTTCAGCCAAACCCCCCCCTCCCCCCTATTATTTATTGCATGCTTGATCTACATCTGGGCCTTTTGGGGTTTTTTTTCACTCCACTTGTCTTTAATGACTGCCTTATCCACAGGCCCTGCCGCCTGGTGCACTTCAACCTTTACCAAAGAGGCCAGCACTTGAAAAAAACAATGGTGCCACCACAGTCTTTAACCCAAGCGTTTTCCACTACCAACAGGCTCTAGCCAACATGCAGTTGCAACAGCCTACATTCATCCCTACAGGTAAGCATCTCTCCTTGCTTTCCCCAGCTTTGTAGTTGTCTTTTTATGACTTAGACATTGAGCTACCGAGCAGATTTTATGTAAGAGTCCTTAGCCAAAGAGTTCTCAGCTTGTAGTGTTGTGTTAAAAATGGGTGAAAAGATAATGTTTGTTGTTTGACTGTTTTTTCCCCTTCACCTAGTGCAATTCAGGGCTTGTCACTTGTAAAGATCCCTTCTTAGCTCTTTTTTTGCTTGGTTTGGGGTTTTTAGTTAAGAGAAATGTCTGCATGCTTCTTGAATTCATACTTCCTGTTTCCTCTCCTTATGATTCAACTGGTTAATGCCAAATTAATTCTTTGACTCTCGCATAGCACTCTCACAAACTCATGTTAAAATGCCTTGTGGACCTCTGTGCCTGCTCAATTGCCAGGTATCTTTCTGAGCTTCTCTCTCAGTGACCTACATATTGCAGCAGCCACTGTGTTTATAGAGGGAACAGTTCCTCTTTAGTAAATACAAATTACATAATCCTCTTTAAAGGCATAGATTTCCCTTTTGCTTGTCTTTTGACCAGAGCCATAGCCTAAGCTTTTTAAAAGCAATTTAACTCCCAGCTTCTATTGTACCTCTAAGGTCTCAGAGTAAAATTGAAAGATGCACTTGGGTAATTTGTGGAAGGACTGGAAATATTGACGTGGCAGATGTCTGCTGACTAGGCAGTTAACCTCCATTTACTGCAGCCAAATGAAAAACAAAACCTGCTGAGAGTAGTAAGCATTGTAAGTGGCTGGATTAGGAATATTCCAGAGCTGATAGCTCGTTTTTTAGAGTCATAATGATCATTGTAGAGCCTCAGAAGAGAAAGATTGCCCATGGGTTTTAAGGCTGTATTCACCTGCCAGATGCTATTTCCAAAGACACAGAAAGTGTTTCTCTGGGCTGTCCCCCACAAAGTGACACACACCAGACTTAGACATTGGCCCTGCCATTTCTTTGGGCCAGGGAAAAAGCTTTAGAGACAGGTCCTGTGCTGAGATCAAGCTGTCTCAGATGTGAGTGTGGCTCCAGAAAGCTGGGACCTAAACCCTGTGCTCCTCTGGCTTTTGTTTTATGAGAGCACTTGAAGACACTCAGGACTCACCAGCTGCCAAGATGTTCTTCCAGGGGAGCAGCATCTTGTACAGAGGGATGGAAGAGGGGCACTGGAGTAGCAGTCTCCCCCTTGTGCTCTGCAGAGTGCTCCTGCAGGGACTGGCTGAGCTGACCTTACTGCAGCTCCATTAGGTGCCAAGTGAGGAAGCGCTGACACCTCTGAGAATGCCAAGTTCCCCAGCTGGCTGCACGCTGCCCTTCCTCCAGGAGGCAGCTGCCAAAGCTGGCAGGAGGACATGGGTGCTGGTGCAAGCACCATGCAGGAGCTCTTCCTCTGCACTCTCACTCTACTCTTGTGCCTTGTCTCATGGCAATGAAAATTACACACAGGGCTGATGCATAACAGGTCTATTTGCTGGCACCTGCTCTCGTCTGAGGACATTAATGTTGGGCAGAGCAGCAAATTCCCAGTCAGAGGACAGCTCTCTGATGAATTCACATTACACACTCTCCTTTCCCCTCGTGCTTCAATCTGCAGAGCTGGCCTCAGCCTTTGCAGTGCTCTGGAAAGCGAAGCAGAGAAGTGGCACGTAGCAGCTCACACCACAAGGAAAGGAAGCAAGCTGCTGCTCCTCTTGGTTTCTTCTGTTCATAGAATCATGGAATGGTTTGGATTGGAAGGGACCTTAAAGGTCATCTAGATTCAAATCCTCTCCATGGGCAGGGACACCTCCCACCAGCCCAGCTTGCTCAAGGCCTCATCCAAGCTGGCCTTGAACACCTCCAGGGAGGGGACATCCACAGCCTCCCTGGGCAACCTGTGCCAGGTTCAGTTATTGAGGGATCAGCACCATGGGTTGCTGTGTCTGGGGCAGGGAGAGAAAGTCAGAGTGTCCATTGGAAATGGCATCATCACTGCAGTTGTTCCAAGTCCACAAAAAAACCTCTGCCTCTTTCAGCTTTAAAACCAGAGACTTTGAATCCCAATCCCTCCTTGCAGGAGTAAATTGCTTTTGGAAAGGTGTTTTTAACATGAGTGTGACATTCCCCTAGGGGCAATTTGTTTTCTGCTGACATGATCAGAAAGAAATCAACACACCTGATCTCAACAAAAGCCTCCAAGCAACCCCTCTGTCTTAGGCTAGGTCATGCAATTGCAAACTAGGGTGGGAGAAGAAAGTTATTCTCCCCTACCCAAGAATTCAAGAATTAATTTGGTTGGCTACGATCTAAAAACTCAGTTTAAACTCTTGAGCTCCCGAGATCGATTTCCCCAGGAGCAGAATCTGTTTGCATGTGCTTAAAAATACCGAATGCTGCAAAGAGAGGGGGGGAAAACATTTTAAAAACAAAACAAAAGCAAAAAAAAGAAAGAACAAACCTGCTTTTTAGTTACAGTGATTTCTAACACCGAAGCTTCACTAATGAAATATCCCTTTTGTTCATCTTTCCACGCTTCAATGCATGGTGTGCAGGGTCAGTTCTGTGCATGACACCCACTGCAAGCGTTGGTAGGTTTTTTTTGTTTGTTGGTTTTCTTTTTGTGGTTTGTTTTTTGGTTTTTATTTGGTTTTGGTTTTTTGCCCCCCCCTACACAAACTTCTCCACTCGTGCCTGAGAGAGACAGCGAGTTAGTGTGCATCAGTGAGAAGCTGGGTGGCTGAGTGGTGTGACTGTCTATCTGCTGTCTTCTTGGAGGCTTCAGTGGTCATAGCCCTTTTAATTTCCATGCAGTGCTTTTGTGTGACTAAGTAAGAGAGTCCCAAGGTGATGTGTTCCCACCCCTACCCAGTTCTGCTGCAGAGACCACAAAGTGTCACTTGAATGTCTTTACAACCCGTTTAAGTGATCCAACAAAAGAAAGGAAATACCAGGGGGAGGGTCCTGCTGGTTTGTTTTCTTGTATTGGGTGTCAGGTGGATTAAAGTTGGGGGTTTTTGGTTGTCCTCCTGAGGATGTTTTAGGGGATTGGTTTAATAAAGGTGCTAAGGAGGGGTACATCTGGGGTCAGCCCCTCTGCTAGAGCAGGACAAGAGAGAGGCAGAGCTTAGACTGTGGACTGGCTGAAGATTCATCTCTAGTGAAATGTCAGCTGTGCAAGCACCAGGGAGCATATAGAGGTGCCACTGCTGGTGCCCACGGGATGCAGTGAGGCAGCAAGGCTGAGCACACTCTCATTGCTGCTGCAGGGGTCCAGTATGATCAGGCTCAGCATCTGGGTCTTACTGGGAACCTGTGCAGGTCTCTGAGGAACCCTCCCCTCTGCCTACAGCTGCTGTGCACAGCAGGGTGGGTGAAAGCTGAGCTTTCATCCTCTGTCCAAGGGTATAGCAGGGCTGTCAGCACCCAGGTGTGTGTCTGCTTCAGGAAGAGGGAGAGGCAGGAGCCCTGGGGAGAGTGCAGGGCTTCTGGATAGCAGGGCTGAAAGCTTTGGCAGGGATGGTTAAGCACTCTGCTCTCAAACGGCCCCACCCCTGTAGCACAAGGAGGACACACTGCTTGCATGATGGGGGGAGCTGACCTTTTCAAACACATCTTTGGCTGTAGGAGACCCCAACCCACACACTCCTCCGCTGCCCTGTGGCTGGAGCGTACCCAGCCTGCAGGCACGCACGCTGACCACAGGGGTGGAGGGGGAGGCAGCTCTGCTTCCCTGCCTCACCTTTGTAGGGACAGCTGGGCCTGCCCATGGCCTCCCTGGCCACACGAAGCCCACCCTAGGGTACACCCTGGAGCATGCCCTCCAGCACAGTGCTCCGTGGGACGTGCAGCACTGGGAGGCTGCTGAGCTCCCTGACATCCTTTTGGATGCTCTTCCTGCAGATGCTAGCTGTTCAGGTGCACTTCTGTGTTCTTTCCTTTTCGGCTCCCTCTCCATCCCTCCCCATTCCCCCCCCTTCACGCATACACCCTGCACGGAGAGGAGTTTTTGCCCAGCTTAGAAGTAGGGTGGGAGGAAGCATGCTGAGTTTGCCCGGGGAGAGCTGCCAGCTGCTCGTTTGCCATGCCTGCAGCCCTGTCCTGTGCCGAAACACCCTCCCTCGCTAGGGAAAGGCAAGNCGCTTGCCAAAATGTCCCCACCCAGAGGACCGTGCACTGGCTGTGTCTAACTCCCCACGGGGTGCGAGCCGACCTTGGGCTTTTGCTAGCACACCCACCCCCTCTCCCCCCTTTGGAAACCTGAGCCCTCGGAGTCTAATACATCATTGTTCTGCTTTTATAAATGTACTAAGTGTTGAGAATGTTTTGGTTTTTTCCTTAATTATAATTGTAATTGGCTTTTCCCCTTCTCTCTTGTTTATTATTTTTTTTGTTGTTTTGGTTTGGTTTTGATTTTGGTGTTTTTTGGTTTTTTTTTTTT
>VXBD01010463.1:97441-126412 GCA_013399975.1 Indicator maculatus | reverse complement strand
ATAATAATAATAATAAATAAATTTTAAAAAAAGTACTGCTACTAAACTGTAACATAAGCAGACAATAAAAAGAGGGATTTAAAATAAAATGGATTGATAAAAAACGATGAAGATGATTTTTGTTAACTGCAGTGGCTTTAGTGATCCGGAGCGAGAGCTCGCAGTCTGCCGTGGTGGGCTCAGTCGGCAGCTTCTAGAGCTGATGATTCTTATCTTGGCTGTGGATTTTCACATCCTCCACCTTCTAGAAACTGTGCCCTGCCTGGCCAGCCTGTGCCCGGCCCCCAGCGTGTGCTCCTCCTCCCTGCCACCNNNNGCTGGAGATGGGGATGTGCCTGGTGGGTGCAGCTGGCCGGAGGAGGAGATGCGTGCACCCAACGAGATGTCTGCTCCTGCACCTCGCGGGCTGCTGGCTGGCACGGTAGAGTAGCTCAATGTTAATGGTTTGAGGCTGGGTACCGTTAAGAAACCAGGACACGCTGGGTGCAGCAACGCTGACTGCCGGAGAAACTGGAGTCCTCCTTCTGTTTATCCCTTGTACGTTTCACAAGACGTGAAAAAAACCGAAATGCAAAAACAACAACAACAAAAAGGTGAAATTTATGAGGAAAAAAAATCTTTAATTTCCCATTCCTCTTGAATGGATTTAGTTTGATACTGACCTGATTTTACCATGTGCCTGTTGAAGGCCTTAGAGTATATATACTGTATGTTAAAGATTGTAATAACTTTAATAGATAACAAAACAGCAACCAACAAGTAGTTGCTAGCCTGATCCAACTGTAAATAGAGCTACAACACATTGTACCTAGGCTACAACTCATGGTAATGTCATTACTTCGTGTCATAGCCTTTCATTTCTCTACCATTAGCTTTTAAGGTTTTCATTATTGCTCTTTTGTTGTTGTTGTTCTTTTTTCCCCCTTTTTTTTCTCTTTTTCCCTTTTCTCTTCCCCCCCCCTTTTTTTTTCTTTTTTTCCCCCCCCCAACCCCCCTTTTTTTTTTTTTTTTCTTTTTTAATCTCTTTAGTAACGAAACAAATTTAATTTGGAAGGAGAGTTAGAGAATGTTGTTTAATTTTTTTTTTTTTAAACTCCATGTCTTCAAAACCCATTTAGTTGTATCCTGAAGCATGGTTAAGGTAGAGGCTTACAGTCCATAACTGGTTTGTTATAGTTTACAGTGGAAGAAACAAAAGAGAAATTAACTTTGTATGTAACTCCTACAATGATAGATTCATTGTTAACTGATTCTATTAAGTTGTTGTTGCTGTGGCAACAAAAACTACAACATGGCTACCTTTGTATAACCTTTATTTGTGAGATTTTTTCACATGTAAATTAAAAAAAAAAAGGAAAAAAAAAGAAACAAAAGTGATGTGTAACAGGATGAGCTCGTGGAAAAGGTAACAGTTTGATAACTGTCAGATGAAAAAGAAAACAAAAAAAAAATCCCAAAGTCCCATGTGAAGGCTGAACCGGTGGCTTTGAAAAGGTCACTTCCTTCAGTCCAGAAGTTTACACAACACATGGATTTAAGAGTCAGGTTTTAATAGCTTGTAGAAATTGTTGTGTGGCAAGGGTTATTCCACAGTATTTTCACTTGGTGGGGGGAGAGGGGGTAGACNTTGTTTTTTTTTTCTTTTGTCTCTCCAGAAATCCAACAACTCACACAACGAACGTTACGATCAGGGCTTAAAAAACAAACAATTCAGCATAGAACTATTTTNCAAAAAAAAAAAAAAACAACAACAAACCAACGCCAGCCTGGGTTTACGACGTAGCGACTCGGTTCTTGCTTTCATTTCACCTTCCAAGTCACACCTGGGAACTCAGAATTGAAAAAAAAAAAGAAAACAACTGTACATAAGGAAAAAAACTTTTAAAAAGACAAAAAAAAGGAAAAATATTGTGGAATGACCCCGTACCAGTGTTGAAGATACAAAAATATGCTGCAGTTAAACTGATTCAGTTAGTGTACGAATGTGTGAGACACACCTTTTTTGCACTTAATGTACATAGTCCACGGAAAGAAAAGAAAAAAAAATAAAAATCCTTGGAACTTATTTTGAATATTTAAAAAAAAAGAAAAAAAAAAAGAAAAAAATCTGTAACAATACAGGAAAAAAAAAACTAAATAAAAAAAAAGTTTGTAAAAGAGATAGGTATTACTAAAGGCTTTGAAAAGGAGGAGTTCTCTTTTTTTTTTTGTTTGTTTCTTTGTTTTCTTTGCTTCTCTGAAAGCGTGGTGGTTGCTTTTTGCCTGTGTAAAAGCTTTGTAGTTTGCCACAGCTTCTTAGGCAGCAGACTTGGACTAAAACAGGTCAGCTCCGACCTGCAGCACGGAGAAATGGGAAACAGTGAGGAAGGTCACTAGCAAAGATTGCAATTCATGTTTTGGGGTCACTTTTTGGTTTGGGTTTTTTGTTGTTGTTGTTCCTTTTTAACCAGCCTGCGTTGTCCAAGCCACCCTAGGTCGTGTTGCTGAGAGGTTGTGTTCTGGGTGAAGCCTATCGTAGAATGGTTTGGGTTGGAAGGGACCTCCAAAGGTCATCCAGTCCAACCCCCCTGCAGGCAGCAGGGACATCCTCCACTAGATCAGGTTGCTCAGAGCCTTGTCAAGCCTCACCTTGAGTATCTCCTCTGGATCTGCTGGCTGTGCTGCTTCTGCTGCAGGGTGTGACTGACCACCTGGGCTGCAGGTGCAGATTTTTTGCTATGCCAGGTCCCTGGCAGCACCCAGACATTTTCCCTAGCACCTCATCCTGTTCCTGGCTGGAAGTGTTGATCTGCTAGAGGTGACTGTCACTGCAGCCAGTCCTCTGCATCTCCCAGGGCATTCAAAGCGTCACAGCTTGATAAGCTTCTGATTTATCTTCTCTTTTTTTTACCTGTTGGGGCAAGGTAACAAAATAGAAGGGGCCGAAGAGCAGTGAATGGCCAGGGGTGGGTTTGCAGGTTCTGTAGCCAGTTTCCTCTGTGGTAGGCCAGCCACATGGCACTGCTGCCTGCTCAGGTGTTGAGGCAGTGAGGTGGAGGCTGGTGGTGGCAGCATGGCCAGCTCAGTGCTTCTGGCTGGGGTTACCAAGCCCTGCTGAGGAGAGCACAGCCCTGGTGCCCCAGCTGCTGAGCAGCCTCTCGGGTCCCTTTCCACCGTGTTGGTGGTGCTGCCAAGGCTCTGCAGTCCCTGGGGGAGATTCTGGAGGTGCTTGTGTTGATCCACTTTTAGTTTGATTGGAACAAGTTGGGGGTCTTCTTTTGGTCTTTTTCCAAACCCCAAGCCCTAGTTTTGCTTCAGAAAGTTTGCTGGTTTGGCCACGAGGTGATGAGATTAAGACCCCAGAATGGGTAGTGCTACCTGACCTCACTCTCTCCCTTTCCCACCTGTTCCAGGCCTGGGGGCTGAGGTGCCACTGCCATATGCAAGACCTGTTCTTTGCCTACCACTGCTGGCATCTCAGAGGTTTCCAGCTCCTCAGGTGCCCAGCCAGCCTGCACTGCACCACAGGTTGGGTGCAGTCCAGTTTGCTAAATCACAGCCCTAGCATGGTGTGGCCCCCAGCGTCCCAACAAAATCAGATGTTAAAGTAACCTGGATTTTAGCATCCAACAATCAGCCAGCTCCAGCCACCCTAAAGGCTTCCCTTTGCTCTAGTCAGTTTCATCAAGCTCTTCTCTAGGGTTACAGGAGAAAAAGACTTTGCACTATGTGAAATGAATTGCAGCTGGTCAGACTTCTGGTGGCCCCGGGGAAGGGGGGTGTGAAGCTCCCAGCACCGCTGAAATCTTTGCTAGTGATCTTTTACTGACATCCTCTGTCCTCAAAAACCAACTCCACATCTGCCTCTCCAAACAGAGACATTTAAGATGCAAACCAAATGAAGCCTAACACAGCTCCTCAATAAAAAGGAAGTTCTTTGTCCAAACACACAACAGAGAGACTTTTACCTGACACCAAATGCCAAGGTTCCAGTTCTTTGTGACTGTACACAGCTTGCTGTTTGATAGTGGTGGAAGCCAAATGATTTTGTTGCCATGGCTTTTGTATCCTAGCAGATGAGGGGATGATAAAAAAAAAAAAACACAAAACCTTTCTTAGGTTGGATTATGGGATTTTAATTGTTTGGGTTTTTTTTTTCTTTAATTATATATTAAAAATATATATATATATTATTTTTTTAGTTTTAAATGATGAAAATGAACCAAGACTTCCCCCCCCCACACACACACAGAGTCTTTTATTCTATCTCCTGATCACTTTTTGGCTTTAAGGAGTAGAGAAAATTTGTATTTTTAGGGCAACCCCTAAAATCCAATGAGAGTATTGATCTCCTCAACTGTCAGTTTTTCCTTTATACAAACCTCTATCCTGTTACCCTTGCAAAGCAGCTTTCCATTTTTTTTTTTTCCTATTTGAGCCACATCCTTCTTTTTCCTACCAAAAACAAAGTAGGGGAAACCTTAATGCTATAGTCCAGAACCTCTCTACAGCTGATGGCAGTGGAACTGTAAGGAATCCAAAGGCTTCTTGGTTCCAGATAGGTGAAGGCTGAGGCAATATTTCAGTTCCAGGACACAACAAACTTCATTCCCTCAACTGCTACCACCAGGATGTATGCTTTGGGAGTTTCTTTTCTTTGGTTGTTTGGTGTTTTGGGTTTTTTTTTTTCCCTTTTGGCTGTAGTGCTTTGTACCTGCTTTAGATCTGTGCATATTGCTACTCAGTTTAGTTATGTTCCTTCTAGATTGTTATTGGTCATTTTTATTTGATTTTGATTTTTATTTTTTTTTAAATCTTTATTAATAAAGTGTATAAAATCTTTGGTTATTTTTTTCCCCTTTTTCTTTGTTCTGCCTTGGTTTTTATGGATCCATATCTCCACATGAATAGGAGTTGTGGGTTTTTTTGTTTGGGCTTTGGGGTTGGTTTTTTTTCCTTTCAAAGAACTTTTTCCAATTTATTAAATCCCCAACTTCAGAGGTTCTGATGTAAAAAAAAAAAAAAAAAGACAAAACCCAAACAAATAATGAATCTGATTCAATGTTATATCTCAAAGTGTAGAACAACAGAATAAATTTTCTTTTTCAGCAAATGATAGCTTCAGTATTTTGACTTCTGTAGCCAGTGCCTCCTTTTTCTTGGCTGCATTTGGCTTATCACTATTAAAGTTACTCACAGGAGAAAGACATTTGTATTTTAGACAAATAAAAAAAAAAAAAAAAAAAAAGAAAAGAAAAAACCTTTCCAGATGCTGCCTTCTGCTTTTCTCTCATGCCTTAGAGCTGCTGAGGCACACATGGGATGTGATGTGCTTGGGTTGTATTTTTCCATGCCCCCCCCCCCTTTCCTCACCCTGCCTGTGATGTGATTAGAGAGGAGATCAGAGCTGTGCCTTGGAAGAGAACCATGGAGAATAAATGGGACTCTGGTTTGAAGGCCCTGCAGCCTCTCTGGCACAGTGGATGTGTGGATTATTTCTTCTCTTTTCAGCATTTGTGTCACATTCCCTTTTGAATGTCCCACTGCAGTAGCAGCACAGCAGTGAAGCTCCCTCTGGCAGCAGCCTGCATCCCCCAGCTCCTCTCAAAGTGCCCAGCAGCCAGGCTCGTGGTGCTGCAGCCTTGGCAATGCCTGAAGCCACCACAGCTGAGCTTGAGCTGGGTTTAGAACTGTTGAGGTTGGAAGAGACCTCTGAGATCATCAAGTCCAACCACTCACCTAGAGCTTGCTACCAGTAAGCCACTGCCACGTCCCTCAGCACCACATCCACAGGTCTTTGAAACACCCCCAGGGATGGGGACTGCACCACCTCCCTGGGCAGCCTGGGACAGTGCCTGATTTCCTGCTATCCAACCCAAACCTCCCCTGGCACCACTGCAAGCCATCTCCTCTTGCTCTGTCACTTGACACACCAACACCCACCTCACTCCAACCTCCTCTCAGGGAGTTGCAGAGAGTCTGCCCTCAGCCTCCTCCTCTGAAGCCTACCCAACCCAACAGCTCCCTCAGCTGTTCCTCATCAGACCTGGCTTCTGCAAGAGAAAATCCCTTCCTGATGAGTTTGGGTTTTCCTTCTCTAACGTTGCATAGGTGTAGGAGTAAAGGAGTTGCTCAGGAGGGTTGCCATGCTGGTCACCATCTGTGTGCCAACAGCACTGTGTCAGGGGGTTCAAGTCACAGAATCAGCCAGGTTGGAAGAGACCTCCAAGATCAGCAAGTCCAACTGAGCACCCAACCCTAACTAATCAACCAGACCATGGCTCTTAAACACCTCCAGGGATGTCAACCCCACCACCTCCCTGGGCAGCCCATCCCAATGGCCAAGCTCTCTTTCTAGGAAGTTCTTCTTTCCAAGATCAAGCCTAAACTTTCCCTGGCACAGCTTGAGACTGTGTCCTCTCCTTCTGTCACTGGTGCCTGGGAGAAGAGCCCAACCCCCACCTGGCTACAGCCTCCCTTCAGGGAGTTGTAGAGAGCAATGAGGTCTGCCCTGAGCCTCCTCTTCTCCAGGCTGAACACCCCCAGCTCCCTCAGCCTCTCCTCACAGGGCTGTGCTCCAGACCCCTCCCCAGCCTTGTGCTCCAGACCCCTCCCCAGCCTTGTGCCCCAGACCCCTCCCCAGCCTTGTGCTCCAGACCCCTCCCCAGCCTTGTGCTCCAGACCCCTCCCCAGCCTTCTTGCCCTTCTCT
The DNA here is from genome assembly GCA_013399975.1 of Indicator maculatus. Lineage (NCBI taxonomy): Eukaryota > Metazoa > Chordata > Aves > Piciformes > Indicatoridae > Indicator > Indicator maculatus. The sequence goes on along the minus strand of VXBD01010463.1, from coordinate 119,723 downwards.
GGACACCTTCCAGCATCTCAACATCTCTCTTGAACTGAGGAGCCCAGAACTGGACACAGCACTCAAGGTGTGTCCTGAGCAGTGCTGAGCACAGGGCAGGATGAGTTCCCTGCTCCTGTTGGCCACACTATTGCTGATCCAGGCCAGGATGCCATTGGCCTTCTTGGCCACCTGGGCACACTGCTGGCTCCTGTTCAGCTGCTGTCACCCAGTGCCACTTGCTCCTCAAAAGCTTTAGCTTTTCACTGGTCAGTCTCAGCACCTGCTGGGTCCTGCTGAAGGTACAGAGCTGGGCAGTGTGGCCATGCTGGGCTGCAGCATCACTCATCTCCTGGGCAGCAGAAGATGACCTTGGAAGCCTCTGAAGATGTAACTCCACTAACATCTGAGTGGTGTTCCAGCCTCAGCGCCCAGGCTGCTGTGCCACCAAGGTGAGCCCAGATGGTGCAGTGAGAGGGGTTTGATGCCAATGCAAGGGAAGGGAGCAGCCAGCATGGGAGGAATTGTTGGCCTTTTTCCCAGAGAAGGTCAAAACTCTGCCCTGGTGGGGGGAAGCTCTGAGTTTGGAAGTAAGAGTTTGAGGGGATGCAGGTCTGCGAGAGGCATGCAGGGCAGAAGTGGTGCAGCAAGGAGGGGCTGCAGGAGGAGGCTGTGCTGGCACTGCCCCTCCCCATCCCTCTTAGTAGGACAAACCTTTGACTTTGAGAAAAGACAGAGCCCAGGAGGAGTTATGTAACTGTTTCTGTTTTCTCAGCCTATTTCCCTGACTTCTCCTTGCAGGTTAATTGACTCCCTTTGTGTGTCAGGGCCACTGACAGCTTTTATCTATAAATGGCTCCTGCCTCCCCCCATGGCACAGTCACCTGGCTGAGCTGTTCCTGGAACAATGGGGAGCTGAAACTTCCCCAAGCAGTGCATTTTGTGGAGGGTGAGATCCTCCCTCAGTGGTCTTGAGGTTTCATTGCCAGTTTGCTTTGCTTTTGCTGCAGGAAGGGATGGAGGCTTGCAAGGGATGCTCTGAGCTGTGATCCTGCACTGCTGAGCACACACTTGGAGTGCTGGACTGTCTTGGGGTCCTCGCTCCAAGAAGGACATTGAGGTGCTAGAGACTGTCCAGAGAAGGGCAACCAAGCTGGGGAAGGATCTGGAGAACAGGGCTGGGGAGGAGCAGCTGAGGGACCCGGGGGTGTTTAGCTGAGGGGAGACCTCCTTGTTCTGTACAACTCCCTGAAGGGAGGTTGCAGTGAGGTGGGGCTGGGCTGGGTGATGGGATGAGAGGAAATGGCCTGGAATGACACCAGGGGAGGGTTAGGTTGGAGATTAGGAACAATTTCTTTGCTGCAAGAGTGGTCAGGGGTTGGCACAGGCTGCCCAGGGAGGTGGTGGAGTCCACAGCCCTGGAGGTGTTCAAGAGATGTGTGGAGATGCCACCTTGGGACGTGGCTAGTGGCCATGGTGGTGCTGGGCTGGTGGTTGGACTGGGTCATCTTTGAGGGCTTTTCCAACCCAAACAGTTCTAAGTGCTGAGCCTTGGCTGCAGGGAGACACCCATGCCACTCAGGAGAAGCATCCCCCACAGGGAGGTTTAGAGGTGGAGCCCCAAGCTAGCATCAACCTTCAAGGCTAAGCCATTAACCAGAGCCTTGAAACAGTTTCTCAAGGCCAAAGAGCATCCTTGGGCCAGGACTGGGGGGGTTCACCTGGGGGCCATTTGCAGGCATCAGAGGAGGAGCTGCTGAGGAGTGCCTCATAGATGAAGCTGGATTAAAGGCTCTGAGGTGCTGCATTTATGGCTCCTGCCATTTGGAAACACAACAGCACCAACCTGTCCTCCTCTCCACTGGGCCACGTTGGTGCAGGGCAGCCAAGTGGATCAAAGAAATCTCCATTTAGCTCTCTGGCTGTGGAATCTTTAGTGGGAAGCATAGGATGGGATGTATCCTTCAAGGCTTGCTCCACATTGAGCTGGGCCCCTGTGGTCCAAAGTCAATTTTTGTTCAGTCTGGACTTACTGCTGGGCTACTTTGATCTATTTATTATGAGAAAAAGGGAGGCTGGAGAAAGAAATGTTTGGCTAATCCCCAATGAGTTGTGAGTCTAAAACATCCTCTCCAACAGCAGCAGCAGCAGAGCATGAGGCACCACAAGACCAGCCCAGACCCTTCTGCTGGCACTGCTTGGATGGACCAGTGCAGCCCAGGGGGGACCCTGCCTCAAGTACATCTCCAAAATGGCAGCACATCCCAAAAAACAAGCCCTGGGAGTGGCCTGGGAGGCCTCTGGGCTGCCTGTGGACAGGAGGACCTGCACAGAGAGCAGCAGCATGAAGGCCATGGAGATGGTTTTGGAGGGGCAGGCACCCAGCAAGGTGGCTCTGCTGGGGTCCCATCCAGGCAAGGCTCAGCTGGAAGAGCCTTTTCCTTCTCCTCCTGCCTTTGTCAGGGGGGCTCTGCCAGTCTGCTTAGCAGCCATGTGCTCCAGCCTCTCCTCAGCTGCTCCCACTGCCCTTGTCCTGGATCCAAAGGTGGAAATGCAGCCCTGCTACACCTGCTGGGCAGCAGGGACCACACCAGCCAGGCAGGAGGCTGCAGGGTGATGCTGCTGCACCCTTGATCTCCTCACAGCTCCACAGTGCAGGGGAGCTGTTTGCTCAGGAGAGCTGCATGGTCCTTCCCCAGGGAGCTGCCTCTCCTTGGCAGCCATCACAGGGCTTCTGCTGTGGGGCTGTGGGGCTGTAGGGCTGTGGTACTGCAGGACTGGAGGGTTATAGAGCTGCAGATCTGGAGGGCTGTGGGGTCATGGAGCTGTAGATCTGGAGGGCTGTGGGGTTATAGAGCTGTAGATCTGGAGGGCTGTGGGGTTATAGAGCTGTAGATCTGGAGGGCTGTGGGGCTGTAGGGTTATAGAGCTGTAGATCTGGAGGGCTGTGGGGCTGGAGGGTTATAGAGCTGTAGATCTGGAGGGCTGTGGGGCTGTGGGGTTATAGAGCTGTAGATCTGGAGGGCTGTGGGACTGTAGAGTTATAGAGCTGTAGATCTGGAGGGCTGTGGGGCTGGAGGGTTATAGAGCTGTAGATCTGGAGGGCTGTGGGGCTGTAGATCCTTAGGACTGTCATGCTGTAGACTTGTAGGGCTGTAGTGCTGTATGGCAGGAGGGCTGTGAGGCTGTAGTGCTGTAGAGCTGCAAGGTTGTAGGGCTGTAGGTCAATACAGCTGGAGGGCTGTGGAGCTGTGTGGCTAAAGGGCTGTGAGGCTGTAGGGCTATAGAGCTGCAGGGCTGTGGTGCTGTAGGTCTGTGGAGCTGTAAGGCTGCAGGGCTTGAGGGTTGCCAGGATGCAGAGATGTAAGGCTGTAAGACTGCACAGCTGGAGGGCTGTAAGACTGGAGGCCTTTAGGGTCATAGACCTCAGTGACTGTCAGTCTGTTGGGCTGTAGGCTGTAAGGCTGCAGTGCTGTGAGGCTGTAGTGCTGCAGAGCTGTAGTGCTGCAGGGCTGCAGAGGTGTGGGGCTGTAGTGCTGCAGAGCTGTAGTGCTGCAGAGCTGTGGGGCTGTGGTGCTGCAGGGTTGTAGTGCTGCAGAGCTGTGGGGCTGTGGTGCTGCAGGGTTGTAGTGCTGCAGAGCTGTGGGGCTGTGGTGCTGCAGGGTTGTAGTGCTGCAGAGCTGTGGGGCTGTGGTGCTGCAGGGTTGTAGTGCTGCAGAGCTGTGGGGCTGTGGTGCTGCAGGGTTGTAGTGCTGCAGAGCTGTGGGGCTGTGGTGCTGCAGGGTTGTAGTGCTGCAGAGCTGTGGGGCTGTGGTGCTGCAGGGTTGTAGTGCTGCAGAGCTGTGGGGCTGTGGTGCTGCAGGGTTGTAGTGCTGCAGAGCTGTGGGGCTGTGGTGCTGCAGGGTTGTAGTGCTGCAGAGCTGTGGGGCTGTGGTGCTGCAGGGTTGTAGTGCTGCAGAGCTGTGGGGCTGTGGTGCTGCAGGGTTGTAGTGCTGCAGAGCTGTGGGGCTGTGGTGCTGCAGGGTTGTAGTGCTGCAGAGCTGTGGGGCTGTGGTGCTGCAGGGTTGTAGTGCTGCAGAGCTGTGGGGCTGTGGTGCTGCAGGGTTGTAGTGCTGCAGAGCTGTGGGGCTGTGGTGCTGCAGGGTTGTAGTGCTGCAGAGCTGTGGGGCTGTGGTGCTGCAGGGTTGTAGTGCTGCAGAGCTGTGGGGCTGTGGTGCTGCAGGGTTGTAGTGCTGCAGGGCTGTGGTGCTGCAGGGTTGTAGTGCTGCAGGGCTGTGGTGCTGCAGGGTTGTAGTGCTGCAGAGCTGTAGTGCTGCAGGGTTGTAGTGCTGCAAAGCTGTAGTGCTGCAGGGTTGTAGGGCTGCAGGGCTGTGGGGCTGTGGTGCTGTAGGGCTGTGGTTCTGCGGTTCTGCAGGGCTGCAGGGCTGTAGGGCTTTAGGGCTATAGAGCTGTAGGACCTTAGGGCTGCAGGGCACTGGATTGCTGTGTCCAGTTTTAAGCTTCCCAAGGAACTCCTGGAGAAAGTCCAGTGCAGGGGGACTGGAACAGCTCTCATCTGAGGAGAGGCTGAGTGCTGGGGGTGGTTAGCCTGGAGAAGAGGAGGCTGAGGGGGAGCTGATCAATGCTTACAGATACCTGAGAGTGGGTGTCAGGAAGATGGTGCCAGGCTCTGCTCAGTGGTCCCCAGTGACAGCACAAGAGGCACTGGGCACAAACCTGAATGCTGGCAGCTCCATCTAAACATGAGAAGGAGCTGCTTGACTGTGAGGGTGGCAGAGCCCTGGAGCAGGCTGCCCAGAGAGGTGGTGGAGTCTCCATCTCTGGAGACTTTCAAGGCCCCCTCAGGTGTGTTCCTGTGTGACCTGCTTTAGGTGATTCTTCTCTGGCACAGGGCTTGGACTTGATGACCTTCAGAGGTCCCTTCCAACCCCCTGGCATCCTGTGACTGTGTGCAGGTCACCTCTCAGAGGCAGCCTGCAGCAGCCCCAGGGTGAGCAGGCACAGAAGGTGTCCCCATGATAGCCCTGCTGCTCCCAGAGCTGGCATGCAGCAGTGCCAGGGCAGGGGTAANGGCACTGGATTGCTGTGTCCAGTTTTAAGCTTCCCAAGGAACTCCTGGAGAAAGTCCAGTGCAGGGGGACTGGAACAGCTCTCATCTGAGGAGAGGCTGAGTGCTGGGGGTGGTTAGCCTGGAGAAGAGGAGGCTGAGGGGGAGCTGATCAATGCTTACAGATACCTGAGAGTGGGTGTCAGGAAGATGGTGCCAGGCTCTGCTCAGTGGTCCCCAGTGACAGCACAAGAGGCACTGGGCACAAACCTGAATGCTGGCAGCTCCATCTAAACATGAGAAGGAGCTGCTTGACTGTGAGGGTGGCAGAGCCCTGGAGCAGGCTGCCCAGAGAGGTGGTGGAGTCTCCATCTCTGGAGACTTTCAAGGCCCCCTCAGGTGTGTTCCTGTGTGACCTGCTTTAGGTGATTCTTCTCTGGCACAGGGCTTGGACTTGATGACCTTCAGAGGTCCCTTCCAACCCCCTGGCATCCTGTGACTGTGTGCAGGTCACCTCTCAGAGGCAGCCTGCAGCAGCCCCAGGGTGAGCAGGCACAGAAGGTGTCCCCATGATAGCCCTGCTGCTCCCAGAGCTGGCATGCAGCAGTGCCAGGGCAGGGGTAACACAAAGGTCAGGCCCTGGGTCTGCTGGGGACCGTGGTGCTGGCAGCCACCCCAGTCCCATGACGTCAGGGCACGCTGGAGCCTCTGCAGCCTCCCTGCTCTCAGCATCCTTTGGGCTCTGTGAGCCTGGTCCTGCACCCCTGAGCCTGTTGTGCCCCAGACTGGGGGCTTGGCATGGGCAGGGCACCAGCACCAGCAGGAGGGAGTGGCAGGGGAAGGCAGAAATTCAGCCCTGGTGATGCTGCTTGTGTAATTGCATAAACCAAGGGGATCTTGGAGAGGGTAACATGGGCAAGCCAGGGCTCTGGGCTGGGCAGGATGAGGCCTTGGAAGACTTTTTTAATTCCCCACATTGTGCAGTCCAGGGGTGGGGGCTACAGCTAGATTTGGAGCAGCAGGGGTGGGCAGAGAGTGGACAGTGCTGGGGACAGGCTTCAGCTCCCCCCCCCACACCCCCCAGAGGCTCTCACCCCTCTGCCAGCTTTGCTCAACGATGGGAAATCCTTTAAGCTTGGGCATTAGTGCTGTATTTAGGTCTGTGCTGCATTAGGGCTCAGCCTGGGCAGCAGAGTCAGGTTTCTGACTTGTCTGGAGAAGAGAAGGCTCCAGGGAGACCTTAGAGCTGCATTTCAGTATCTGAAACTGAAGGAAGGCTGGGGAGGGACTGTTGGGAAGGGTTTGTAGTGGCAGGACGAGGGGCAGTGGTTTGAAATGGTTTGGGCTCCCCAGTTCAGGAGGGACAGGGACCTGCTGGAGAGGGTCCAGCAGAGGGCTCCAAGGATGCTGAAGGGCCTGGAGCACTGCCTGGGGAGGAGAGGCTGAGAGCCCTGGGGCTGTTCAGTCTGGAGAGGAGAAGGCTGAGAGGGATCTGATCAATGTCTGTCAATAGCTGAGGGCTGGGGGTCAGGAGGGAGGGGACAGGGACAGGCTCTGCTCAGCTGCACCCTGGGATAGGACAAGGGGCAATGGATGGAAACTCCAGCACAGGAGGTTCCACCTCAACATGAGGAGGAACTTCTTGACTGGGAGGGTCCCAGAGCCCTGGAGCAGGCTGCCCAGAGAGGTTGTGGAGTCTCCTCCTCTAGAGACTCCTCCTCTGGGGACTTCCAGCCCCACCTGGATGTGTTCCTGTGTGCCCTGTCCTGGGTGCTCCTGCTCTGGCAGGGGGTTGGACTGGATCTGGAGGTTCCTTCCAACCATTCTCTGATTCTGTGATCTGTGGAGCAGTGAAGACTCGGTGTGAGCAGCAGCTCCGTTCGTGCCAGGCTCTGCTTGTCTGTCTGTCTATCTGTCTGTCCGTGCAGGGCTGGTGAGCAGCTGGCTACCCCGGGGGCAGGGGGGGAGTGCCAGAGCCACGCTACTGTCAGCAGCCACGGGGTTGATCCTCTCCAGACCTCGCAAATTAGGAAATGCTTTGAGACTTCCGAGTGCAGCTCTGCCACAGCAGAGCAGGCAGCAGCCCCTCGCTGGGGGAGGCAGAACTGCAGCTGGGGGGGCTGCATCGCCACCTTTTGTCCACAGAATGAGCTCCAGCAAGTTCACAAAGAGCAGAACAAAACCCTAAACACCCTGGGAAGTCAGAGCAGAGCCCTCCAGCCTGCTCCCCAGCACCAGCGAGGCTGTCAGCAGCCCTGCTGCTTCTCCTGGCTGGCAGATATTCATCCTGGGCTGTTTCAGATGGAGAAAGGAGCTGCTATGCACCCCCTCCCCCCACCCGATCTGAACACTCTCATTAAGCACTTTCAGTGCTCTCCTCCTCCAAGGACGTTCCCTGGCCCAGCTCCCAGTGCCAGCCTCCTGCAGCAGGCAGCCGCTGGGGGATGCTGGTTCAGCTCCCTTGGAGGAAGATGATGGATGCCACACACAATCCAGGCTGTGGCATTCTGGGGTGTTGCAAAGGCCCTGGCTGGTGCCTGGATTGCCTCCAAATGGCCAGGTGTCATTTCCAGGGCAGCTGGCAGGCTCTGGCACAGAGGCCACACAGCTTTGCACCATCAGCCCCCTGCTAAAGTGCCTCCTGCTGAGCTCGCCCTGTGCCTGCTTCCCAGACAGCTTTGCTGTTAGCTTTTAGCAGATGCAGTCTGGGGAGAAGCTGAGGCTGGCTGGCCCTGGCTTCTAGTTCTGCTGATGCACTTTGCCTTTTCCCCTGGCCCCAGGCTGCTCTCCTCCAAAAACACCTCAGCCTGCAGGCTCCTGACAGCAACATGCAGCACAGCTGTCTGGGGGGACATGAGCCTGCCACAGGGACTGCCCTGTGTGTGTGTCCCCAGCTGGGCCTGTGGAAAGAGATGGGTGGGAAAACAAGGGCTGGCTATGACCAAGTGAAGCCCTGATGTGCAGATGTGCCACCCCACAGCCACTGGTGATGGTGGCATTGCCCCCCTGGGAATCATAGAACCACAGAATTGTCAGGGCTGGAAGGGAGCTCAAGGCTCAGCCAGTTCTAACCCCCCTGCCATGGGCAGGGACACCTCACACCACAGCAGGTTGCTCACAGCCACCTCCAGCCTGGCTGCAGAAACCTCCAGGGATGAGGCTTCCACCACCTCCCTGGGCAACCTGTGCCAGTCTCTCACCACCCTCATGGGGAAGAATTTCTTCCTAAAGTCTAATCTAAATCTCCTGTCCTCTAGCTTGGATCCATTCCCCCCCAGTCTCATCACTACCTGAGACCCTAAAACTCCCTCCCCATCTTTTCTGTAGCCCCCTACAGTTACTGGAAGGCCACCAGAAGGTCTCCTGGGAGCCTTCTCCTCTCCAGCCTGCACAACCCCAACTCTCTCAGTCTGTCCTCATAGCAGAGCAGCTCCAGCCCTCTGCTCATCCTCATGGCCCTTCTCTGGGCACCTTCCAGCATGGTCACAGCTCCCATGTGCCATGAGTGCTGGCAGGAGCTAACTGTCTTAAAATCTCAGGAGCATTTAGCTTGGAAAATGCTTTTAGCTTTAGGATCACATGCTAAATGCTAGGAAAGCATTTAGCTTTAGGATCACAGAGTCCAACCCTGAACCCAGCACTGCCAAGTCCACCACTAAACCACATCCCTCAGCACCACATCCAGATGGCTTTTAAATACCATGGCAAATAGGAAGCAAGAGGTGCCCCACATCTGTCACAGAGCAGTTGTCTGGGTCTTGGTCTCTTCTCCCTAGTAATAAGTGACAGGACAAGAAGAAATAGCTTCAAGTTGCACCAGAGGAGGTTTAGGTTGGATATTAGAAGAAACTTCTTGACTGAAATAGTTCTCAAAGCCTGGCACAGGCTACCCAGGCAGGTGGTTGAATCCCCATCCCTGGTGGTGCTGAGGGACATGGCTTAGGACCAGACTTAGGGTTGGAGAATGGTTGGACTTGATGATCTTGAAGGTCTTTTCCAACCAAAATGAAATGATTCTGTGATACTCATCTGAGGAGTACCTCCAGGGAGTACCTCCAGTACCACTTCCCTGGGCAGCCTGTCCCAGGGCTTGACCACCCTTTCAGGGAAGGAATTTCTTCATCCAACCTAAACCTTCCCTGGTGCCATTTCAGGCCATTTCCTCTGTGTGTCTATCCCATACCAACCTGGAGGCATCTTTTGGGTTGCCACAGTAAAGAGGCACCAGGGTTTGAGCAGAAGAAGAACCAGAGAGCTGCTGAAGGTTGGAAGAGACCTTTGGGATGAGCAAGTCCAAGCTCACAATCCACCACTGCTGCTGAGCCTCTGCCACTAACCCACATCCCTCAGCACCACATCCAGGCAGCTTTAAACACCTCCAGGGATGGGGACTGCACCACCTCCCTGGGCAGCCTGGGACAGTGCCTGAGGACCCTTGCTGGGAAGATGTTTCTCCTCATACCCAACCTGAACCTCCCTTGGCACAACTTGAGGCTGTTTCCCCTTGTCCTGTCATTTGTTGCATGTGAGAAACCAACCCCCCCTGGTTCCAAGCTCCTTTGAGGGAGCTGCAGAGGTTGATCATAGAATAGAATCCTAGAATCAGTCAGATCAAGACAGGCTCCTGGCTCCTGTGCCCACAGCCCATTTGGCAGAGCTTGCCTTCAGGCTGCACAGCAGCTGCTCCAGTCTGCTTGATTTTGTGGAAGACTCTGGAAATGCTGCATTTACCTGGACTCCTCCACCCCCCTGCTGTTCAGGAGCAGTGGTGAGCTGCTGGAGCTGCTGGAGCTCTTTTCTGTCCCATGTTCCCAAGGGGCTGTAGCAGGACAGGAGGCAGGGTGACACTGGAGAGCTGACTGCAACCCTGGCTTAGGAACTGTCCTCTGAATCACAGAATCATAGAATCAGTCAGGGTTGGAAGGGACCACAAGGATCATCCAGTTCCAACCCCCCTGCCATGGGCAGGGACACCTCACACTACATCAGCCTGGCCAGAGCCTCATCCAGCCTGGCTGCAAACACCTCCAGGGATGGGACCTCAACCACCTCCCTCCACAACCCATTCCAGGCTCTCACCACTCTCATGGGGAAGAACTTCTTCCTCACATCCAGCCTGAATCTCCCCACTTCCAGCTTTGTTCCATTCCCCCCAGTCCTGTCACTCCCTGATAGCCTAAAAAGTCCCTCCCCAGCTTTCTTGGAGACCCTTCAGATCCTGGAAGGCCACAAGAAGGTCACCTCAGAGCCTTCTCTTCTCCAGACTGAACAGCCCCAACTCTCTCAGTCTCTCCTCACAGCAGAGCAGCTCCAGCCCTCTGCTCATCCTGGTGGCCCTTCTCTGGACACCTTCCAGCATGTCCAGATCCCTCTTGTAACAGAGGCTCCAGAACTGGATGCAGTACTCCAGGTGGGGTCTCAGCAGAGCTGAGCAGAGGGGCAGAATCACCTCCCTTGCCCTGTTGGCCACACTTCTCTTGCTGCAGCCCAGGCTCTGGTTGCTCTGATGATGCCTCACCAACGTGAGGTGCCCAGGTCATGCTGGCAAGGTGCTCAGCTGCCCTCTCCCAGGGGTGGGGATGAGGCCAAGCAGTGATTGCAAAGGGTCTCAGGTCAGCACACAACCTGGCAGCTGCTGCCTGGGGATTCAGCACAGATTCATGAGCTCAGCACTGGAGGAGTTAATGAGTCAGGGTAACAGTTGTCACCTTGCTAGGAGGAAATTGCCAAGAGAAAAGTGACTGATGACAAAAAGAAGCAAGAAACCTTCCTGTTCAACACCATATGAAAGGGTTAGTTTTATTTTTTTACTGATATCCCTTTTGGGTTGATTTTTCCAACTCCTTCCTTTCTCTCTCTCCAGTGGGAGTGCAGCAAGAGGTTTTCGTTCTAGTTGGTAGCTGGCTGCTTCATTTTGTCAGTGCACTCCATGCATGAGTTTGCATAATTCTGTGGGGTTTGAAGTGTAGTGACAGCATGAGGGGCAATGGCTTTGAGCTGGGAGAGGGGAGATTGAGACTAGAAATTGGGGAGAAATTGTTTAGAGTGAGGGTGGGGAGACACTGGCACAGGTTGCCCAGGGAGGCTCTGGATGTCCCCTCCCTGGAGGTGTTCCAGGCCAGGTTGGATGAGGCCCTGAGCAAGCTGGGCTGGGGGAGGTGTCCCTGCCCATGGCAGGAAGGGGTTGGAACTGGATGATCTTTAAGGCCCCTTCCAACCCAACCCATTCTTTGATTCTAGGCAACCCATCACATTTTCAAAGTCAATGAGAAGTCTCCTGCTGGACCTCAGTTTTAAAAATTGCTTTATTTTCACAGATCTTCAAACTCTATCTTGGCAGTGCATCTACCTCCCCCACTGCTTGCTCTTCATTTGGATCTGAGAGCAGCAGGTCTGCTTCATGTGTTCGCTGTTGCCTTCTGATTTTTGAGCCTTAAGGAGCTGCATTTTCAGTTTTACTTCACTACAGGGCTGGCTAGAAACTTTAAAACACGTCTGTAACACAGAGACTGCTAGGGAGAGGCTGTCACAGATATCACAGAATCACAGAATGGTAGGGGTTGGAAGGGACCTCCAGAGATCATCCAGCCCAACCCCCCTGCCAGAGCAGCATCACCCAGGGGAGTCTGCACAGGAATGCATCCAGGTGGTTTGAAAGTCTCCAGAGAAGGAGACTCCACAACCTCTCTGGGCAGCCTGCTCCAGGGCTCCAGCACCCTCACTGTAAAGAAGTTTCTCCTCATGTTGAGCTGAAACCTTCTCTGTTCCAGTTTGCATCCCTTGGTCCTTGTCTCATGACTGCAGAGCACTGAACAGAGCCTGGCCCCCTCCATTCGACCCCCACCCCTCAGGTATTGATAGGCATCGATCCCACCCCCTCAGCAGGGGGCACCAACAGCATCTTCCCCTGGGGTGCTGCTCCCTAGCAAAAGCCAGCTCCTGGGCCAGGCTTTTCTAAAGGGCATGCCTGAGGACCAAAGAGAGATGAGGCTTCTCCTCCCAGAAATCCCAACAAGCTCCTAGTTGTAGCAATTGTCATTCAGTGCAGCCCCACTGCTGCTGCAGAAGCAGTAATTGCTTTGGACAATGGCCCTTACCCTTTGTTTATTTTTTTCCCCCCTTTAAGTGCCAGCATGCCTTTTGGTGCTGCTAAAGTAGTGGCTAAAAGCTGATGGATGGCAGAAAAGAAGGATTTCTGAGAAAGGTCCTCAGAATTTGCCTCTGAGTCATCTCTTTGTTGGCAGGAAAAGCTGGCAAAGAAGAAAAGCAGCTCTGCAGGTGGTGGCAGCCTGAAGCAGCCCCAGGATGAGGAGTCTGGGCCAGGTGAACACATCCAGCCCCCTAAGACATTTTTCACTGTAGGCTGATGGAGCTGAAACTGAAAAGCTGTCAGAATGGTTCTGTGGCTGGTGTGGCAAGAGCCATGTGTGAGAGCAAGCCCTCAGCACCCCAGCAGGGGTACAAGCCCTGAGGAGCCTGTCCCTGGCCTGCACCTGAACCCCACAAAGCACAGCAAATGGACCAGCAAAGCCCCTGGAAGAGGGGGGGAAGAACCACCAGGTCTGCTGCTGGTTTTGCATGTATTAAAGGACCTGGGGGTGCTCACGGACAAGCAGCTGAATGGGAGCCAGCAGTGTGCCCAGGTGGTTAACAGGAGGAGCTGCAACAAGGCCAAGTGCCAGGTCCTGCACTGGGGGCACAACAACCCCAAGCAGTGCTCCAGGCTTGGGGCAGTGTGGCTGCAAAGCTGCTGGCAGAAAGGGAGCTGGGGGTGCTGATGGCCAAGCAGCTGAAGAGGAGCCAGCAGTGTGCCCAGGTGGCACAGAAAGCCAAAGGCATCCTGGCTGGGATCAGCAATGCTGTGTCCAGCAGGAGCAGGCAGGGGATTGTCCCCTGGCACTCAGCTCTGGGGAGGCCACACCTGGAGTGCTGTGTCCAGTTTGGGGCACCTCAATCCAAGAGAGATGTGGAGGTGCTGGAGCCAGGGCAGAGGAGGGCAGGGAAGCTGGGAAGGGTCTGGAGAAGAAATCTGATGGAGAGAGACTGAAGGAGCTGGGGATGGTTAGTGTGAAACAGAGGAGGCTGAGGGAGACCTCATTGCTGTCTACAGCTCCCTGAAAGGAGGTTGTGGAGAGGTTGCTGCTGGTCTCTTCTCACAGGTCAGTAGTGACAGAAGAAGAAGGAACAGCCTCAAGCTGTGACTGAGTAGGGTTAGACTGGACAGTAGGAAACATTTTTGCCATCAAGAGTGGTCAGGGATTGGAATGTGCTGCCCAGGGAGGTGGTGGAGTCCCCAAGCCTGGCTGTGTTTCAAGGTGGTTTGGATGTGGTGCTTGGAGCTATGGTTTAGGGGTGAGCCTTGCAGAGCAGGGTTCTGGGTTGGACTTGGTGATCCTGAGGCTCTCTTCCAACCTGAGTGTTTCTGTGAGTCTGTGGTTCTGGATGCACAGCAATGATGTGCCCATTACCAGACTGGTCACTGGGGTGAAATCCAGCAGCCTGTCCCTGCTGCTGGCCCAGCAATGGATCCTCCACCCAGTGTGCAAAGGCCAGGCCAGACAGACACCAGATATCGAGTAGCTGAGGATCCTGTGCAGGATGGGTGCTAGCAGGGTGATGTCAAGAAGCTGACAGCCCTTCTGGGACATCAGCTGGGGCATACAAAACAGCAACCAAGTCACTTGGTCACTCCTCACCCCACACAGGAAGGCAGACATTTCCCATGTCCTTCTCTCCATGCTCCTGCTATCTTTTGGGACCAGTTGGTGCTTACCCAGGTGTGATCTGCCTCCCACTCCCCACCCCTGGCTGTGACATCGGGAACCTTTGTCAACCCTTCTCTCCTTTGGACAATAAGCTGGGTCTGCCCCCGGGGTGGGGGATCCACGTTGCAATTAGCAAAGTGATCAATGCAGCAATCGGTGTCTTACCTCCTCCTTTCACAAGACTGCCTCCTTTTAAGCTTAATGTGCCATTGGTCCCCCTTCAGGCTTTATCTCCTGAAGCATCTCTCAGTCAGCCTTGCAGCACTGCTGCCTTCCTCTAGCCTGCTGCAGGCTTCCTGGCAGACGAGAGCTTGGTTCATGGCTGGGGCAGGCTTTGGGACCAGGCTTTATTTTTTTTTCAAGGTGTCACTGTGTATGGTCAGGTACCACAGAAGGGTTTGGGCTGGAAGGGACCTTGAAAGTCCAAGCCCCCTGCCATGGGCAGGGACACCTTCCACTAAACCAGGCTGCTCAGGGCCTCATCCAGCCTGGCCTTGAACCCCTCCAGGGAGCATCCACAGCCTCCCTGGGCAACTTGTTCCAGTGTCTCACCAGCAGGATGCTGTGAGCTGGGAAATAAATCTCTGGGAATCCAAAGAGAGACTGATGATGCACTCCAGAGTCTGAGCTGAGCAGAAGACAAGGTTGGGGGTTCCCCTCCCAAGGCAGGGTGTTACCCCCAGAACTCCTAAAGCTCTGAGATGGTGTCCAGGGCCTCCACAAGAGGGATCCCAGCATTCAGGATGGCATCTCCCCAGTGGGTGCAGGTGCTCAACGTTCCCAGTCAGGGTCAGCACCGGAGCTCTTCCCAGGGCTGAGCTGAGTGCAAGGTGAAGCGATGCAGGTTTGCCTCCCAAGGCAAGGTGGTACCCCCAAACCTCCTGGGGCTCTGAGATGGTGACCAGGGCCTCCACAGCATTCAGAGTGGCAGCTTTCCCTGAGGGCAGCAGGGCTGGACCATCCCAGTTGGGGGTAGGTGCCAGAGAGCTGCAAGAGACCAAGCTGAGAAAAAGATGCAGGGCTGAGTGTTTACCACCCAAGGCAAGGTGGTACCCCCAAACCTCCTGGGGCTCTGAGATGGTGACCAGGGCCTCCACAAGAGCAACCACAGCATTCAGAGTGGCAGCTTTCTTGAGGGATCAAGGGGCTGGGTCCAGCTTGGGTCAGTGCTGGAGCTCTTCCTGAGTCCAAGCTGAGTGCCAATGCAGTGTGGAGTGTTCCCCACCCAAGGCAAGGTGGTTCCCCATGAGGGCTCAGTGGCTCTGCTGTCTCAAAAGAACCTGTGGCACACGTGGGCTGAAGAGAGAGGGTGATGACTTTCATGGACCTTCAAAGGTCTGGCAGAGTGGCTTAACAGTGCCAAGGGAATCCCTGTGGAGGGCTGAATTCCCTCTTTGCTTACTGTAAAACCTCTGCAACAGCGCCACGGAAAGGCCAAGGGCAGGCATTGCACTGGAGCACCTCCCCTACGGGGACTGGTTGAGAGTTGGGGCTGTTCAGCCTGGAGAAAGAAAGGCTCAGGGAAGACCTCAGAGCAGCCTTCCAGTACCTGAAGGGGCTCCAGGAGAGCTGGGGAGGGACTTTTGACAAGGGCTGGGAGTGCCAGGATGAGGGAGAATGGCTTTGAGCTGGGAGAGGGGAGATTGAGACTGGAGATGAGGAAGAAATTCTCTAGAGGGAGGGTGGGGAGACACTGGAACAGGTTGCCCAGGGAGGCTGTGGCTGCCTCCTTCCTGGAGGGGTTCAAGGGTAGGTTGGATGAGGCCTTGAGCAAGCTGGGAGGTGTCCCTGTCCCTGGCAGGGGGTAGGAACTGGGTGACTTTTAAGGTCCCTTCTAACCCAACCCATTCTATGACTACCAGACAGAATCACCCCAAGCCCTTCTGTGATTATGAGCAAGATGCAGAAGGCTCTGCTGCTCCAACCACACTGCTGGAGACCAGGTGGGTTTCAGGGGAGGATGGAGATGGATAAAGGCTCTGCTGCAAGTGACAGCACCTTCATCCTCACAGACCTTCTTCCCTCTTGGTCCAACCCAAAGTCCTAACATCCTTTCTATGCAAAAGTGTCCTGCATGGCCCTGGCATTAGCTCCCATTCCTTGTGGTCAGTATAAACCAAGCCTTTGCTGGGGGGGATGGTGAGGCAGGGCAGGGTGACAGCAACACTGGAAAGAAGATACAACAAAGACTCATTCTTTACTCTGGTCTTTACTACAAATATATAAAAAAAACTGAAGTGAAAGCAACTCGAGTATCTTGCCTATATGAAAGTTATGAAACAGTTTGTACTTTATACACAGAGTATGTACACTCAGGGGGTTGGAAAGGTGGGGGTTAGCCATGCAAATTTAATAGGGGGAAAAAAAACCCCCAACCCAAACAACCTATTTACAGAAAAATAAAGGGGAGGGGGAAAAAAAAATCATAGTAGGAGAATTTTTTTTTTTTCCAAAGAAACATTAGGTTGGAAAGTTCCAGCAACAATGGAAGACCTGAAAACAAACCAAAACAAAGGACTGAACCCAGTATTGTACGAGTAGACAATCTTCAGAAGGGTGGAAGATGCACTTTACAAGCACATGAAAGGCAAAACAACGACTCCAAAAGCACTACCAAAGGGTGTTGTAAATATATACACAAATGCAAGCCTCTGTTGTCCAAAGGGTCACTCTCCAGCTGTGCCTCAGAACTGCTCCTGTCACCTCCTGCTTGGGTACATTGCTGCTTCTGAGCTTTAGGACCACCAGTTACAAACCAAAGGCAGCTGATTTAACTGGGAAGCAACCACATTGCCCCAGCACTGCACAGCACAGGGCAGTAAAAAGCATCCACATTGCTCCCTGCATCACCCACTCAAGGCTCCTGCAATGCTGGTGCCTGTCCCTCAGAGAATCATGGAGTGGTTGTGGTTGGAGAAGACCTTTGAGATCATGGAGTCCACAGGAGCCAAAGCCTTCAGCTCCTGCTGGTGCAACAGCCAAGGAATGCCTCCAGCTGCAGCAAGGCCCAGTGCAACAGCTCCCTTCAGCCAGCACATCTGCATGGATGGGGCCAGCAGAGCCAGGGAGGTTCTCCTCCCCCTCTACTCTGCCCTGGTAAGGCCTCACCTGGAATATTGCATCCAGTTCTGAGCTCCCCAGCTCAAGGGGGACAGGGATCTGCTGGAGAGAGTCCAAGGGAGGGCTCCAAGGATGCTGAAGGGCCTGGAGCACTGCCTGGGGAGGAGAGGCTGAGAGCCCTGGGGGTGTTTAGTCTGGAGAGGAGAAGGCTGAGAGGGATCTGATCAATGTCTGTCAATAGCTGAGGGCTGGGGGTCAGGAGGGAGGGGACAGGGACAGGCTCTGCTCAGTCACGCCCTGGGATAGGACAAGGGACAATGGATGGAAACTCCAGCACAGGAGGTTCCACCTCAACAGGAGGAGGAACTTCTTCACTGTGAGGGTCCCAGAGCCCTGGAGCAGGCTGCCCAGAGAGGTTGTGGAGTCTCCTTCTCTGGAGCCTTTCCAGCCCCATCTGGATGTGTTCTGTGTGACCTGTGCTGGATTCTCTGGTCCTGCTCTGGCAGGGGGTTGGACTCAATGATCTCCAGAGGTCTCTTCCAACCCCTGACATGCTGTGATCCTGTGATGTGGAGAGCACAGCCCTGCCCATGCTCCATGAGGACAATCCATATTTAACAAGCAGCAGCTCCCATGGCAGGAATGGCACAACCAAATCCAAACCCCAGGCAGCAGCTCAGGAACATTTCTCTGCTTCACTCAAGTTTCCAAATCAAACCAACCAAAAAAAATCATTCTTCTAACTCTTCCCAAAGATTCTCTGCTTCACAATCTGCCTCTGTAAAATGACTGTTCACAAAAATAAGAATAATAATAAAAATGCTTGTTTGCCTGATTCCACAAGGGTTCTGAAAGAAGGAAGGGAGGAAATCCTCCCTTGTGACAAGAATTCATTTTCAATGCCTGACATCAGGTTTGCAGCTCAGTTACAAACCCCAGGGAAATTCTGGTCTCACTGCAGTCATAAAACCACAGCATCATTTAGGTAGGAAAAGACCCTTTAAGATCATCCAGTCCAACCATTAACATTCCCAAACAGAAAGGTTCCCAAACCAGTTATGTTTCCTGTCAGTTGGAGTTGCTCTCCTCCTTTAATATTTGCTAAGACACTGAAGGAGCTCTGGAAAGATTTTTTTTTCCTTGTTTTACTCATGGTTTAAGATTCCAAAATGTGTAAGGAGAAGCCACATTAAAAACTCTTCTTTGAAAATCTAGCTGGCTGTAAAGCATTTGAACTAAAAATGACTGATTGGCTCTTTATTCTTGGACTGGAGATGAGGAAGAAATTCTTCAGAGGGAGGGTGGGGAGACACTGCAACAGGTAGCCCAGGGAGGTGTTCAAGGCCAGGTTGGATGAAGCCTTGAGCAAGCTGGGCTGGTGGGAGGTGTCCCTGCCCCTGGCAAGGGTTTGAACTGGATGATCTTTAAGGTCCCTTCCAACTCCAACCATTCAACAGATTTTATAACATCTCAATATTCCTACCACAGAAATTAATCAGAGAGCTCGCAGCAATTTCGCCTTCTTTTGCCTCCCCGGTTTGAAAAGTGGGAGAAAAGCAACAAATCCAAAAAAGATCAAACCCAAGGAGGGAACAAATGCAGAGAACCACAATTTGGTGAGAGCACCTGGCCAGAATCCTGCTCTCTGAGAGACTAAAGACAAGTAAAAGCAAAGCAGCATTTTATTGCATGAGAAAGACAGGAGCCAGAACTGCCCCTGGGCAGGGGCAAGCTGAGGGCAAATTTCAGTTAACCACTTGATGTTTTCAAACTGAACAGTCAAGATGAAGATGTCCTTCAAAAGGAAGACAGCATTTTCTTTGTTTTGTTTTACTTCCATGCTTTGTTGCACCAAAAATCCCTGTGCCACAGCCTTGCTGGTTCAAACCCACAGCTGCCCCTTCCCCTTCGCAGTGTGCTGCAGGGGGAGCAAGGAGAAGCACCACTGGGGTGAGAGGAGGTGACACACAAAGGTGGCCAGAATCATGGTGTCATCAGCTCCTAGAGCTAGCCTCCTGTCTCACTACATCATTCTTTGCTGGTGAAAGTTAAAGACTGGTAACCATCAACTCATCTGCTGCTCTCTCCAGTGAGGTTGTGCCACCCTTGGTGTTGCAAACACATTTAAAAGCAGTCTGGGGGCTCTGCAGGAGCAGGCATGAAGCACAGAGGGGTTTCCTCCAGAAGAGGCCCAGACAGGCCAGTTCCTTGCTGTGACAAAGCCAGAGGGTACTCAAATAGCACCAGCCAGGTACCCTGCCCAGGGCTTGGAGCATGCCATGTTCTCTGCACAGCCAGCAGGCCTTTGCCAGCACTGGGAGAGAGCTCCTCAAAACAGCCAGCCTTGGGAAAGCAAAGATGCCAAAGTCCTTGTCACTGTAACCTCTGCACTGGGGGACCTGCCTGCCCCAGCATGAAGCAGCCACAGACACCTACTTCTTTCTCTGCTCCCTCTAAAGGCTTCTCATTCTGAGGTGATTCACCACGAAATGGGAGCATCCTCCCCTTGACAGCTATGCTTTGCCTTTCCCCTTCCTGGTCTCAACTTCTTTTAATTGCAAAGAGTCATCTGCAAGCAGCAAAGAGGTTACCAGTTTGGTGTGTGCTGGGCTGGTGCTGTGTGTTCCAAGCAGAGGTCACTGCATAACAAACTGCAGCTCTTGAAAGAGACACAGACACTATGCTGCCTTAGGGAGGAGGAACAGACATTTGATTTACCAACACAAAGCCAGCTTCTACCTGCAGAGAGTGCTAAGCATTCCCAGGAGCTGCTTTCAGCTGAGATCAGCTGGATTATCAATGTGCTTTCTCTCTCTACTGCCATTAGACACAACAGCAGCTTTCCTAGCAGCACTGCAGAGAGCAGCAGGGCTTCTGCCTTCTCCTCAGTACTGAGAAGACACAGGGAAAACTTTGTACAAAGGCTTGAAGTGAAAGGCTTTGACACCCTCCATCAGAACTGCACCAAGTGAGGGCTGCTGCAACACAAGGAGGACATGGAACTCTTGGGGAGGGTCCAGAGGAGGCCACCAAGATGATCAGAGAGCTGGAGAACCTCCCCTATGGGGACAGGCTGAGAGCTGGGGCTGCTCAGCCTGGAGAAGGCTCCAGGGAGACCTTAGAGCAGCCTTCCAGGACCTGAAGGGGCTCCAGGAAGGCTGGGGAGGGACTTTTGCCAAGGGCTGGGAGTGCCAGGATGAGGGACAATGGCTTTGAGCTGGGAGAGGGGAGACTGAGACTGGAGATGAGGAAGAAATTCTTGTCAGTGAGGGTGGTGAGACAGTGGAAGAGGTTGCCCAGAGAGGCTGTGGCTGCCCCCTCCCTGGAGGTATTCAAGGCCAGGTTGGATTCACAGGATGCTTTGGGTTGGAAGGGACCTTAAAGATCATCCAGTTCCAACCCCCCTGTCATGGGCAGGGACACCTCCCACCAGCCCAGGCTGCTCCAGGTCTCATCCTGTCACTACAAGCCCTGGTCAAAAAGCTCCCATGTGTCTCCTCAGCACTGAGGGGAATGCAGAAGCTCTGCTTCATGTTTGCCATGAATCAAACAGGTGAAATCTTTACTGAAGCCAAGAGCAAAACTTGCACCAGCTTCAGTGGAGCTGGGCTTTGAGATGCTTGTGAATTTCTTATGATTCATGACCTCCTCCTTTACTGGTTTCAAATCCACACCTCCACATTTTATGATAACCTTCTTGGTTCCTTTTGGAAGGCCTCCAGATCCATGGGGATGGATGGTGCCCACTCAGCAGTGCCCCAGCCAGCACCCTGGATGTGCTGTGAAGCGTTTGGGAGATCTGTGTGGGAAATCACCACACTTCTCAGCAAATACTTCAATGCCTCTGCTTAGAGACCTCACAATACCTGGGCCATTATTGCTAAAATGAGAGACCATTTCTGTGTGCCACACTGCATCCAACCACCCAAAAGCAGACACCAAGTACCCAGGGGTCAGAAGCTCTGTCTGCTGACTCACTTGGATTGTCAGTTCATGCCCCATGATTGCAGTGCCTCTGGCTAGCCCTGACTAACAAAAGCAGCCTCTGAAATTGATTAGAAAAAACTAAAATCCAGTTCCCTGAAGCTTTTAAGGATGACTTTTTGTCACCTCCCAAGTGAAAACTGAGCAACCACAACAGGAACTGGGTAGGTCTGTGTGTTTAACCATCCTACCAGCTGTATCAAGAGTTTAGTCATGACATTGCATCCAAACCAAAACAGGAGAAGAATGATCTCAAAGATACTAAATGTTGGAAGCAGAGATTCTGGACTCACAGTGATTCACCAAAAGGGAGAAGAGAGAGCAAAGTGGGATGTAAGAATGAACCAATGTGAAGTCAAGAGAGGGGATTCTGCCCCTCCTCTCTGCTCTGGTTAGAACACATCTGGACTTGTGTGTCAAGTTCTGCAGACCCCAGTACAAGGAGGACATGGAACTGTTGGAGAGGGAATCTCCCCTGTGGGGACAGGCTGGGGCAATTAGGGCTGTTCAGCCTGGAGAAGGCTCTGGAGGAACCTTAGAGCAGCCTTCCAGGACCTGAAGGGGCTCCAGGAGAGCTGGGAGTGACAGGGACAGTGGCTTTGAGCTGGAAGAGGGGAGATGGAGACTGGAGATGAGGAAGAAATTCTTGAAAATGAGAGTGGGGAGACAGTGGCACAGGTTGCTCAGAGATGCTGTGGGTGCCTCATCCCTGGAGATGTTCAAGGCCAGGCTGGATGAGGCCTTGAGCAAGCTGGGCTGGTGGGAGGTGTCCCTGCCCATGGCAGGGGGTTGGAACTGGATGATGTTTAAGGTCCCTTCCAAGCCAAGCCATTCTCTGCCTCTATGGAGACACAAGACCTGTAAGCAAATGAAAAGAAGATGCTGGGAATCCAAATGTCAGACAGAAGGTAGAGTAGGGAAATTCTTTTCTAGAGAATACAGCAGCAGCTTCCAGAGGCTGCTTTAAGTACAGAACTTCAGATTAAAAAGGTTTTTAGCATTTTATTTTGCAGTTGCTCCTAAAATAAAATAATAAATAAATAAATAAAAAGAGCTGGGAACAGCACTTTAAGCAAGGCTTCAGCTGAAGAAAGATGAGGCACAGCAGACCTTTTCTTAGGCTGCTCCTAAGGGTACTTCAATCTTTCCAATGACAAAAAGGAAGCCCTGGAAGAGCCATAATTATCCTTCCCCATTAAGGATGAAGAAAGCCATATCAATTTCCAATGAAGAGCAAAAGCAAGACTGTTTCCAGCAAGTTTGTGGGGAAGAATTCAAAAATATTAAAAAAAAAAAAAAAAGAAGTTATTTTAGTATTTCCAGAGATAGAGTTGGAAAGGAGGCTGGCTGGGTGGGCAGAGGCCAATGGGATGAGATTGAACAAGGCTGAGTGCAGGGTTCTACACTTTGGCCACAACAACCCCAAGCAGTGCTACAGGCTGGGGAC
>VXBD01010463.1:76307-97424 GCA_013399975.1 Indicator maculatus | reverse complement strand
AGCCAGGTGGGGGTTGGGCTCTTCTCCCAGGCACCCAGCACCAGAACAAGAGGACACAGCCTCAAGCTGTGCCAGGGGAGGTCTAGGCTGGATGTGAGGAGGAAGTTCTTCACAGACAGAGATTTGCCATTGGGATGTGCTGCCCAGGGAGGTGGTGGAGTCACCATCCCTGGAGATGTTCAGGAGAAGCCTGGATGAGGCACTTAGTGCCATGGTCTGGTTGATTGGATAGGGCTGGGTGCTAGGTTGGACTGGATGAGCTTGGAGGTCTCTTCCAACCTGGCTGATTCTGTGATTCTATAAATGAAAAATGGATATGAAATTAATGCACTCAAGTTACTCAGGAATCAGCTGACCTTAAACCCCCTACCTGGTAAGCATCTGCCAGGCTCCATCAAGGGAGTTCTTCATGTTTACACTCTGATACAGATTGACAAATTTAGTTCCAGTTGGAAAAAAAAAAAGGTACTTTAAGATCAGAAAACATCTAAATGACAATGACAGAGGGCAGCTGAAGGCTGAGAACTGGGAATGACAGCTGACAGTCAGCAATTAACCCTACAGCTAACACCACAAGATTCCACTTGGTTGCTGGGCAAGGAAGTGAGGCTTCTACTTGTTGAGTGGTTCTGTTCTTCAGATGTAGCAGACAACAAGCTCTGTGCTGGATGAGTGAGGTGAATTTTTTTCATCTCAGTCTGACTCTGCAGATATTGCTCTGAGTGATAAGTAGAGATTGAAGTTGTTAAAAAAAAAATAACAAAACAAAACCCACACCCAACCAACCAAAGTCTTCTGTGAATGCTTTCAAACCCATTAAAGAGACACAAAACACAGCATTCCAAAGGTCACAGCAATCCAGTTTCCTCAAACCAAAGGATTAAACAACTATTTACATAGCCTAGGCTTTTTATCTAGGACTCTGCAAATTAACTTTGCTGCTGGCTTCTCCATGAGCAGAGTTTTAAGAGAACCCTGTACAAGCAACAGTGGTTTTTAACTCTGAGACATCCATCAGCTTGTTTCATACAATCATAGAGTGGGATGGGTTGGAAGGGACCTCCAAAGCTCATCTAGTCCAAGCCCCTCTGCAGTCATCAGGGACATCCCCAACTAGCTCAGGTTGCCCACAGCCCTGTTGAGCCTCACCTTGAATATCTCCAGAGATGAGGCCCCAACCACCTCCCTGGGCAACCTGTTCCAGTGTTCAACACCCTCATGGTGCAGAACTTGTTCCTAACATCCAATTTAAACCTACTCTTCTCTCATTTCAAGCCATTGTCCCTCATCCTATCACTGCAGGCCTTTGCAAACAGTCTCTCCCCATCCTTCTTGTAGCCTCCTTCAGGTCCTGGCAGGCTGCTATTAGGTCTCCCAGAGCCTCCTCTTCTCCATGCTGAACACCCCCAGCTCCCTCAGCCTGTCCCCACAGAGCTGCTCCAACCCCCTGAGCATTTTCATGGCCTCCTCTGGACCCTCTCCACCAGGTCCAGGTCCTTCCTGTATTGAGGGCTCCAGAGCTGCACACAGCACCCCAGGGGAGGTCTCAGCAGAGCAGAGCAAAGTGGCAGAATCACCTCTCTGGCTCTCTGGCAATGCTGCTTTGGATGCAGCCCAGGATCAATGGACTTTAAACTAATTTACCTTTAGAAAACAGAAGTCAGAAAAAAACCAACTATTTTTCCTCCTAGTTGAAGGACTGCAGTAAAGGAAATAAGGAGTAAATTATATCCCCCTCTTATTCTTTTAAGAGTTACATTACATGGGGTCTTGGTTAACTGGCAAAGAACAAGATCAAATCTTTTTTTGAGCACTTGGCAAACATGCCCCTGAATCAAAATTAACTTAGCATCAAAGAAACAATCTGTGGCAGACAGAACTTCGGGGGTTTTGTTAGACTCAGAATTGTCAGGGTTGGAAGGGAGCTCAAGGCTCAGCCAGTTCCAACCCCCTGCCATGGGCAGGGACACCTCACACCACAGCAGGTTGCTCACAGCCACATCCAGCCTGGCTGCAAAAACCTCCAGGGATGAGGCTTCCACCACCTCCCTGGGCAACCTCTGCCAGTCTCTCACCACCCTCATGGGAAAGAACTTCTTCCTAACATCCAATCTGAATCTCCTCATTTCTAGTTTTGCTCCATTCCCCCCAGTCCTATCACTCCCTGACACCCTCAAAAGTCCCTCCCCAGCTTTCTTGTAGCCCCCTTCAGATCCTGGAAGGCCACAAGAAGGTCTCCTGGGAGCCTTCTCTTCTCCAGACTGAACAGCCCCAACTCTCTCAGGCTGTTGGGTCTGTTTGTTTGTTTTTAAACTAACACAAACAGATTTATTACCAAGATCAGGACATCATTTCCAGTTTGGTTGGAAGAGAACTTGACTGTTCATGGTTTCAGAATGTTCTCAACACACTGAGACTTTGTGCAGGAGCAAAGAAATGCAGAAAAGCAGAAGCTTCAAAAAACCACCACAGTGGAAACAAGGAATAAACTTGATACCAGTTGGAAGTTCTGCACCATGAGAGTGGTGAAATACTGGAACAGGTTGTGCAGGGATGTGGTTGAGGCCCCATCCCTGGAGACATTCAAGAACAGACTCAATGTGGCCCTGGGCAGCCTTCTCTAAAGTCACTCTGATAGATATGGTTTTGTTTTGAGGGCACAGGGATTCCCCAAGTGACCTCTGAGGATCCCTTCCATCACAGAATTGTCAGGGTTGGAAGGAACCTCAAGGATCATCAGGTCATGGGCAGGGGACACCTCACACTAGATCAGGTTACCCAGATGTCTCTGCTGAATGCAGGGGAGGTTGGACAAGATGACCTTTGAGGGTCCCTTCCAACCCCATGCCATCTGTGAAACATTTTTCCTTGCTCATTTATCCAGAAACACCTCAAGTCTCAGCACAGTGACACCTGTACAAACTGGTTTGTGTGAGTGACACAACAATTCCCTTCAACACTGGCAGGACAAAACACTGCTATTGCCCAGCTAAATGATGGATGGACCTGCAAAAAAAAAAAAGCCAAACAAACAAAACTGTCAGGAGTGTTACACCAAAACCTGAAAGTCACAGCATAAACCTGAGATGTTGGCAGTTGGATGTCCTCAAAGGCTCTGCATGCACCACTGGTCCTCAGGTCTTCCTCTCCCTGTTAGGTCTCTTTGTCCCAAACAAAGAAAAGTAGACAACTTTTTTTTTCTCTCCTGTTCTTTTTTTTTGTTTCCAAAGTCCAACAATACATTAAACAAAAAAAAAAAAAAAGGGGATTAGGTAATTCTCAAATTAAATATCATAAATAAAAAAGTATTTACAGGACCTTCTAATTATTAGATAATAAAATAAGCAAAAAAGATCAATTGTGCAAACTTAAAAAACACCCAACATCCAAAAATGTGAAGTTATTACTTTAAACCTTCATGTACTGATTTTACAAAAAGGAAAGAAAAACAACCCCAACCTATTAAAATCTTTAAAAATTCCCATTTTATCTATTTTGAAAGCAAGAGATTTCAAAAATGTTTTAAGACTAGGAAGAGTTATCAATTACACAGGCACTTCACATGTAAACAATCTACAGTACAACTGAAAAAAATGAAAAAAAAAAGAAAAAGAAAAATATTTGGCACCAACCTAGAAGAAGAAACTCATTAAAATGTGTCCTTTTCCCATTGCAAACTGCTCTGTGCAGTCACCAGACACTCAGACTAAATACTGGCAATGTTAGAAGTGTGGAAGTTACAATCAGGAGTGCAAAAAAAAACCCCAACAAACCCTAAAGAACCACAAAACCTCTTTCTGAGAAGTGTGCTGGAAGTGTTCAGTCCTTCACAGCTGTACCATTGCACCACCACCAGCAGGTTCTTCTCTTGCTCTCAAAGCAACTTGGCTTGAAGGATTAAAGGGTAAGGGGGGAGGGGATGGGGGGTGGCTGTGCTTTGTACTTCTAAAACAATTCAGACTTTTTCCATGGAAGAAAAGAAATCCAGCATTTAACTGTAACACTGTGAGATGTCCAGCTCTGAACTGAAACAAAGTGGAAAGAGAACTCGATGCTACCACAATCCCCTTGTGCATCCCATCACAGAAGAAAAGAAGAGTGATGATGTTCTTGTAACTGGCAGCTGACTCCAAGCTGTTCACCTACAACTCCAAAGTAAGGTTCTCAACAGCATCTGGACAGAGACAAAGGGTTTGGATGGCTTGGATGCTCCCCTGTTGGAAGCTGAACTGCCCCAGAGCAATCCAATTGAGCACATGGAATGGTTAGGCTGGCTGGCTTCCAAGAAGTCATGTCACATGGAGGACAGCTGAGATACTTTCAATGCAGGCAGCTCAAGCAGAGCTTGAACTGTGAGGCCAACCTTCACCAGACCCCTTTCTTCCAGAATGTGATGAGGCAAGCAAAGTCTCTCCTGCAAAATAAAGCAGTTTGTGTATCAAGCGTCATTAAGCTTCTCCCCAGGGCTGGGAACATTCTCTGTGAAGGAGAGAAGATGCTGGGGGGACCTTAGAGCTGCTTTCCAAGACCTGAAGGGATCCCACAGGAAAGCTGCAGAGGGACTTTTCCTGAGGGTGTCTAGAGACAGGACAAGGGAGAATGGTTTGAAGCTGAGGGAGAACAGAGTTACATTAGACATTAGGAAGAAGTTCTTCATTATGAGGGTGGTGAGACACTGGAACAGGTTGCCCAGAGTGGTTGAGGATGTCTCCTCCCTGGAGATGTTCAAGGCCAGGTTGGAAGAGGCCTTGGGCAACCTGGGCTAGTTGAGAGGTGTCCCTGCCCATGGCAGGGAGGTTGGAAAAGCTGATTTCTAAGGTCCCTTCCAAGCCAAGCCATGACTCTGTGAAGTCACAGATACATCACTGCAGGGCTTGCACAGCAAATGTCTTTGGCTTTAAGTTTCACACTTGGTTCTCTCCACTAACAGAAGGGTCAGAGGCTAATTAGTGCAGCACTTCAAAGAGAGATATCAGAAGATACACTAAAGATTGCTTATTTCTAAAGCCAAAGACTATTTCTTTCCACAATCAAAGCAAGAAAAAATCAGGCTGCTGGGCACTGCTGGCTCAGTGGCTTACTTACCCTTCTGTTGTAGGCTCATTAAAGTCCCTTAGGACCTTAAAAATCATCCAGTTCCAACCCCTGCCAATGGCACAGACACTTCCCACCAGCCCAGGTTGTTCAAGGCCTCATCCAACCTGGCCTTCAACACCTCCAAGGATGAGGCACCCACAGCATCTCTGGGCAACTTGTTCCAGTGTCTCACCACCCTCATTGGAAAGGATTTCTTCCTCATCTCCAGTCTCAATCTCCCCTCTCCCAGCTCAAAGCCATTGTCCCTCGCCTTGTCACTCCCAGCCCTTGTCAAGAGTTCTACCTCCCCAGCTTTCTGTAGCTTCCTTCAGATACTGGAAGGCTGCTCTGAGGTCTCCCTGGAGCCTTCTCTTCTCCAGGCTGAACATCCCCAACTCTCTCAGCTGTCCCTGGTCAGTGTTACAATCCTGTTGCTCCCTGAACTAAGCCTCCCCCCAACCCTCAGCACCAGCTGACATTTGCCATGGTCATTACATCAAGAAAGCCTTTGGCCTACCTGTGGAACTCCCAATTTTTTACAAGCATCAAGGAAGTTTTCAACATTTCTTCGGCACTTTGCCATGCTGAGTTTAGGCTGTAAAGACAGGAGGTTAGATCTTCATCACACACTGGTGAAGGATTACACATTTCTGCTGCAGATTCCATCACTAAACCAACAAACAAATCCTATGGAGACCCAGTCAGATGAAAACAGCTCCGAAAAGGAAACTCCCAAGCCTCCTTTAGTGCTTTGTGCAGAAAAACGGAAGGGAGGGACGAAAGCAGTGAGTGTGGCAAAGCTGACTCCTGGTGTTTGGAAGTTGGTAAGCTTGTTTTCACATGAGAGGCAACAGAAAGGACTTACCACTGCTGGGGAGGGTACATGGATGCTGGCAACAGAGCGTGGCCTGATGTGGTTGGCTAAATGGCAAAGCACGACCCCGTCCATCAGTGCTGCTCCAATGTCATCTGGCAGGATCACCTTCAACCTCGACTCAAGGTTCTATGGAGGAGTCCAACATTCTATGTTAGCTTCACCACTAACTCCTCTGCAACGTGAAATCCAGGGGATTTTGAAGTGTAACACTGTAACACTGAAGTGAATGGAGTCACAGAATTGTCAGGGCTGGAAGGGAGCTCAAGGCTCAGCCAGTTCTAACCCCCCTGCCATGGGCAGGGACACCTCACACCACAGCAGGTTGCTCACAGCCACATCCAGCCTGGCTGCAAAAACCTCCAGGGATGAGGCTTCCACCACCTCCCTGGGCAACCTCTGCCAGTCTCTCACCACCCTCATGGGGAAGAACTTCTTCCTAACATCCAATCTGAATCTCCCCACTTCTAGTTTTGCTCCATTCCCCCCAGTCCTATCACTCCCTGACACCCTCAAAAGTCCCTTCCCAGCTTTCTTGTAGCCCCCTTCAGATCTTAGAAGGCCACAATAAGGTGTCCTTGGAGCCTTCTCCCTTCCAGACTGCACAAGCCCAACTCACTCAGTGTCCTCATAACAGAGCAGCTCCAGCCCTTTGCTCATCCTCTTGGCCCTTCTCTGGACACCTTCCACCACCTCCAGATCTTTCCTTTAATAGAAGCTCCAGAACTGGACACAGTGCTCCCCAGGTGGAGTCTCACCAGAGTGGAGCAGAGGGAGACAATCACCTCCCTTGAGCTGCTGACCTTAAAAACCTCCAGGGATGAGGCTTCCACCACCTCCCTGGGTGACCTGTGCCAGTGTCTCACCACCCTCATGGGGAAGAACTTCTTCCTAACATCCAATCTGTCACTGACGAAGATATCGGACAGATGATGTCCCCACAGAGATGCCCTTCTACAACTGCAGGGATCAGCAGAGCTTGGTGGCAGGGGTTTGAGGGGTGCCCCAGAGGCAGCCCAGGCTGTCAGGGTACGTACAGTGCGCAGCTGCCTGATCTGCTCCCTCTCCTCCCTCAAGTGCTCCATCTTCCTCCGCATGGTGAAGCCAGGGTCCACCGCTCCGTAGTCCTGGCGGGAGGCACGGCTGAAAGCTGTTCAACAGCACTGATGTTAGTTTGGAGAAGTCACAGCCTGCAAAGGTGCAGTCACTAAGAACCTACCAGCAGATAGAAAAATGGGGGGAAAGCTGCAGAGCTGCTCAGTGTTTTGGTGTCTCCAGCACAGGATCATAGAATGGCTTAGGCTGGAGGAGACCTCAGAGATCATCTACTCCAACTCCCCCACCATGGGCAGGGACACCTCTCAACTAGTCCAGGTTACTCAAGGCCTCATCCAACCTGGCCTTGAACACCTCTAGGTAAGGGACATCCACAGCATCCCTGGGCAGCCTGTGCCAGATTCTCACCACCCTCACACTGAAGAGCTTCTTCCTCAGCTCCAGGCCAACCCTGCTCTCCCTCAGCTTAAAACCATTCCCCCTTGGCCTGTCTCTAGACACCCTCAGGAAAAGTCTCTCTGCAGCCTTTCTGCAGGATCCCTTCAGGCACTGGAAGGCATCTCTAAGGTCCCCCTGGAGTCCTCTCCAGGCTGAACACCCCCAGCTCCCTCAGCCTGACCTCACAGCAGAGCTGCTCCAGCCCTTGGATCTGGCCTCACTCCAGCAGCTCTGTGTCTGGTGTCTTCTGCTGGGGACACCAGAACTGGAGGCAGAATTGGAGGTGAGGTCTGAGCAGAGCAGAGCCCAGGGGCAGAATCCCCTCTCCTGCCCTGCTGCCCACACTCCTCTGGCTGCAGCCCAGCACACAGCTGCCTGCTGGGCTGCAGGAGGGCACTGTTGGCTCCTGGGGAGCTGCTCAGCACTCAGCACCCCCAAGGTTTTTTCTTCAGGGCTGCTCTCAACCCACTCAGCACCCAGCCTGGATTTGTGCCTGTGGTTGGCCCAGCTGCAGGACCTTGCCCTGTGACTTGTTGAACCTCCTGCAGCTGGCCCTGGCCTCTTCTCAAGCCTGTCAAGATTCTTCTGGATGCCACCCCTACCCTCCAGCGAGTCCAGCTCAGCACACAGCTTGGTGCCATCAGCAAACCTCCTGAGGTTGCCTCAATGCCTGGCTGACAAAGATGTTAAACAGCACTGGACCCAGAACAGACCCCTGAGAGCCTCCACTTTTCTTTATGGTCAGAAAGCCTTCAAAGGGCACTTCTATTACTTTATAAAGCACTGGCAATTAAAAACTCTTCCTTAGCAATGCCACTGTATCCTGAAGCATTTTACCTCATACTTTTGAGTCAAAATAAATCAGTACTTACACCGTCACAACTTTTTATATTGTTCCTAACAGTTTGCATTTTAGCAAGAGACCAAACAACGAAAAGCAGCAGAAATTGGATGGATCCTCTTGAAGTCCCTGCTCTGGTTCTACACATGCAGTATGCATCCAGAACAACACAGCTGCTTGTTACTGACAGTGTCTATGGAGCATCTAAAACCACACAGATTTGGGCTTGTAGCTGAGGAATAAAACGCCTTTTGCTTTCCTAGAAATGAGTGAAAGGGCTGCTGCTGTTTTACTGATGTGAACTGGCAGTGGCTCCTTGAAAACCTGCTACTGCACTGCAAAAAGATGGGCTGGGGAGTCCTAACAAGTCTCCTTCTTCCTATCAGGTCTGCACCTTCCTGCAACCAAGGACACAGAGACCTGGGAAGCCTCTGACTGGTCCCAGTCAGGCACACCCTGCTACACTCAGCTAACCTGTCTCTGGCACAGACCTTTCATGCAGCTGCTTACACATCCTAAATGACTCCAGGGCCCTGAAGAAACCATTTGCATGACTTCAGCCAGCCCTACTCAGGGCTCACAGGCTGGTATTAGGGAGGTCAAGCTTTGCTACCATAAACACCACCTGAAATTGAACTGAGGAGTTAAGATCATTCTTTCTTAATCAACTTGCAGGAAGACTGTTCCCTTAAACACAGAGCTACTCAGTGGCTTTCCCAGTTGTTGGCATCCAATATTCACAAGGGCACTTGCAAACACAGGAATACTGCACCTGCAAAACAAACTGAACTGTTTCTACCTAGGCTTCAGAGGACTGCAAGTCTGCTTTAGACAAAACAACTTTCTTATGAGGACATGGCACAGCCTTGATAGAGTGAGGGTGTAACAAAGCACTACATCAAACTTCTGGCAAAGCTCTCCTTAAAGCATCTTTTCACAGCACAAGTTACAAAAACCTTCTTCTCTTGAAGCCCTGCCTCAAGTTTTCAGGTCTCAAGCACAACTGCAGGCTGTTGCCCTGTTCTTTGGCTAAATATGCACAAAATGAATCAGTGGGGGGGAAAAAACAATAATTAAAAAATAATTACAAAGAAATCACTGTGCAACTTAGGGAACTTTCCATAATTCATTTGCCCAAACAGCTGTCTGCATCTTCCCCAGCACTCTGCTTGTGAGAACTGCTCTGAGTGCATTGCTGTACTGTGGTGTCTCTTCACATTCATTCCAGTTCATCCATCTGCCATCCTTACCCAGCCCAGGACTTAAACACCTGTTCCATCATGCTATGTTAGAGGATAGCAACTTACCTGACCTTGGTTTGAGACCAAATGGACCATGAATGTTACTCTCTGTCCTTTCATAATCCTGTTAAAAAAGAAGATCAAGTCAATTTTCTTCCATTCACCAAAAGAATTCACTTCTGTTCCCATCAAGAGAGTGTTTAAATTGCTCTTGCCTAAGAGAAGTGACTCCTCCTGCTTAATGCACTCCTTGTGGACAAAACAAAGTAACCTCACTACACACAGATAAAACTATAAAAGCAGCACCAGAGTAACTAAAATCTGCTCTAAACCATTTCAAACATTCTGTGAACAGAGTTCTAGGCCAGCTGTAATGCAAATATCCTCCCAAAGCTTAGCATCAAAATACTTCTTCAAAAGAGTGTTTGCTTTCAATTAGGAAGATCAGGTGCTGCTCACTTCACCAGGTAAAAAGAGAGGCACTCAGTCATTTGGTATGCACACAAGAGAACCTTCTTCCAACTCATTTCACTGTGTTTAGGAGATGTTCTCCTCCTTCTCCCTCAATGTTCCTTACTGACACAAAGTAGAAGCCCTAGCAGTCTTTGGAATGCTTGATTCAGAGCCCAGCAGTGGAGTGTGGCCACAGTGAGGCTACAGGGACTTGATTTAAGAGAGCAGTCAGTTAAGGAAGCTCAAGGCTGTACTGCAAAGGCAACAGCCAGAATCATGAAGGATGAAGCTCCCTCAGGTGTCAGCAGCTTTGTGTTCCTTGTGAAGTTAAGTTTTAAGTTTCATACTTCAGTTTTACTTAAAACCCTCTGCATGGGTAGTGGATAGGGGGCACTTCCAAAATAAATTTGATTTGTTTTCTTGGCTCTTTCCATAAGACAATGGAGAGAAAGTAATGCACCTTTCAACACACCAGTCAACAAGAAGAAATCCAGGAAGGATCAGATAGTTGCAAAGGCAAAACAAGTTGAAGTATCTGTCTCTAGTTTCTACCTATTTTTGAGCTGCTATCATGATGAAACCTTTCTAACTGCAGTTTCAAAGGAAGCCAACAGCTTTCCCTCTGCAGGGAAAGCTTGATGACAAGCAATGAGCACAAAGAAATGTTGGTTGAATGAAAAACAAAGCCACAAACTTGTACCTCAGACGACACAGGAGACTGTGGGGACACATTAGTATTATCACTGTCTTGCTAAAAAGAAACCAAAGAGGTGAAATTACAAAACTGAAAAATATGGCAGAACAAGAAACACTAAATTATGAACCACACAATAAATGAGACATTCAACCAGGTAGGTGACAAACTGGCAGCAACTCCATTTCAAACCAGGCAAGACAAAGGAAGGCTGCAAGTGGTTGGGCTGAGTATTTTACATCCTCTCCACTTGACACTAGTTAACTCCCCTATTCCCAAAGCAAGTAAATTACAGAATATATCTGGTTGGAAGAGACCTGAAAGATCATCCAAGTCCACCCAGTCCTGCTTTTCCCAAAGAGAGATGTTTTTGGATGACCTTTTAAAACTCAAGGAGCATAATCCTTGTTTCTACCATGGCTCTCTCTGGAGTGCCAGCTTCACTGGAGTCTTCACTAACCCACCTTCTCCTGTTCTGTGACTGTTCAGAAAAGACCAATGCATAAACCACTTTCTGACATGTATTTTTTTTTTACCCACTGACTGTTTCTCACCTCATCGTTTTCATTGCCACTCGAACTCTTCCTGGAAGACTTATACTGCAAAACACAATTATTAGTGTTAAAAGGAAGCATGGTTTTCATTTCAGCTAAAGGGGTTGGTATCATTCAAGATGTTTCTTACTACTGGTGAAGCTGCTGAATAAAAAAAAAAAAAAACAAACCACAGAATCAGAGAGAAAAGGAACATCTAGGTGCTAGGCTAGTCAAGGTCTTCATTATGGTGCTCTTGTGGCCAAGAAGGCCAATGCCACCCTGGGGGGAATTAGAAGGGATGTGGTTAGTAAGTCAAGAGAAGTTCTCCTGCCCCTCTACTCTGCCCTGCTGAGGTCACATCTGGAACATTGTTTCTATGTCTGGGCCCCTCAGTTCAAGAAGGACCTCATGGAACTGTTTGAGAGAGTCCAGTACAGAGCCACTAAAAAAAAAAAAAAAAAAATCACAGAATTGTCAGCGTTGGAAGGGACCTCAAGGATCATCAACCCTTTCCAATCCCCCTGCCATGGGCAGTGACACCTTACACTACAGCAGGCTGCTCACAGCCACATCTAGCCTGGCCTTAAAACCATCCAGGGATGAGGCTTGCACCACCTCCCTGGGCAACCTGTGCCAGTGTCTCACCACCCTGATGGTGAAGAGCTTCCTCCTAATGTCTAACTCTACGTTCCTCTAACTTGGATCCATCCCCCCAAGTCCTATCACTCCCTGACAGCCTGAAGAGTCCCTCCCCAGCTTTCTTGTAGCCCACTTCAGATACTGGAAGGCCACTTCTCAGAGCCTTCTCTTGCCCAAACTGAACAACCCCAAGGGGAAAATGGATTTAAATTGAAGGAGAATAGGTTTAGATTGCATCTTAGGAAGAATTTCTTCACTATAAGGATGACAAGACTCTGGAATGGATTGCCCAGGGAGATTGTGGCTGCGTCCAGGCCAGGCTGGATGAGGTCTTGAGCACCCTAGGCTAGTTGAGGGGTGTCCCTGCCCATGACAGGGATGTTGGATTAGATGATCTCTAAGGTTTCTTCCAGCCTAAGCTGTTCTATAATTCTGTGACTAAATCATCAGTTGCTGGTTTGTGGGGTACTTGAGTTGGGTTGGGGGGGGCAATGTTTGAGGTTTCTTTTTGGGTGGGGGAGGAGGATTGGGTTTTTGGGGGGAGTTAGGAGGCTCTTTTTGTGCTTTAGATGATCTGTTTTGTGGATTTGTTTGCTTTAATTGTTTGTTTGTTCTTTTTAACCTGCTGACAGAGTGCAGGTAGTTCTGAGGTTGGATAGAGACCTATTAAATATATCCCTACTCTGGGTATTTCTCTTCTTGGGTTTGTTTCCTCTGTGTTTGAAGTACAAGGAATAATATCACTTTAGCAGCTGATTAGCTAAACCCTCATTTTTATGGTCTGCAGACCTTCACTGCTGCATTCTGTTTACACAGGCTTTTGGCCAGGTCTGTGGCCATGGTTTTCCATAATAATTAATGATATCAAGACTAGCAGGTAGTAATTTTTTTTTTTTCCATTGTAGCTACACTAACAGGAATTTCAGCTAGGATGTAGCTAGGATCCAAGCCAACTGCAAACTATTCCAGAAAACAAAACAAAATTAAAATAAGGTTTAGGCAAAAAATTAAATTTAAGGATGAAAACCTTGGAAAGAAGATGCAACTCTCCAGGAAAAAAAGAAACAAAAACAAAACCAAACAAACCAACCAACCACAAAAAAACCCACAAAAAAACAAATTAAAAGAGCTTCTTTATCTGCAAGAATGTCTCTGAGCTGCATGGCATGTGCTGGCTTTCCTAAAATTTGATTTCTTTCAGCTTCCCCAGCATTTCACAAACATGTCTGGTGGCACAGACTCAAGAAACTAATTTCAGAATTGACTAATTTAATTTTAACTCAGTCTAGCACTGGTCAGAATTCTCCTGTTTCTCTACTATACCTCAAACCAAATTTAATCTAATGCTGCTCTGACTTCAGATCTGCTTTACAGCCAAGCAGGCAGTGACATCTGGTGACCAAGGGCACCTGTAACAGCAGAACTAAAGCAGAGCATTTCCTCTCTAAAACACCCAACTAGTGCAGTGAGAACCAAAAGGCATCCTTCATTGCACCAAACGGTGAAGGCCATTGTCCCTGCACTACAAAACAAATAAAATAAAGAAATATTGAAAAACCAATCCTCCAGAATGGACGGGGAAGGACCAAAGCCTGAAGATTAAGTTTCTGGCTTTACCAGAAGGCATCTGTAGGTTTCTTTCACTATGGATATATCTGGTTGGAAGAGACCTTCAAGATCATTCAGTCCAACCTTTCACCAAGTCTTCAGTCTATCTTTTCCTCCTGATTTTCATGCACATTACCCTACATGGCCTGAAAAAAACAAAGGAGCCAAATAAAACAGTTGCAGGCTCCAAGCAAAAGGAAAAGTATGACAGCCCTTAGAGGTTTCTCACTTTTAGTGTTACTTCTACTCTTCTGAAAGAAAAAGTTTCAGCCAATCACCTCCTCCCCATTCCTTACCTTGAAATACTCTTTTCTGATTTGTTTACTTCTCCTCCTTTCCTCGTTCTGCCATATTACTGGCTGTGTTTCTGGCCAGTGCTGCTCATCCAGTGAATCCTTCTGGTTCTCTAAGGGCTGAAATCAGAAACAGCAGAAATCTTTGTACATAAAAAGGTAAATACACCTCATGTCCATTGACACAAATTATTATCAGCTACAGTCAGGAATCGTTTGCCTCTCAATCACAGACTGCCAGGTTGGAAGAGACCTCAAGGATCACCTGGTCCAACCTTTCTAGGTGATGGTGTAGTTGAAATGAGCTGGCCCAGCACCCTGGCAAGCTGAGTCTTAAACCTGCCCAGCATAGGGAAATCCACTGCTGCCCTTGGGAGATGATTCCAGTGTCTGACTGTTCTCATGGGGAAAAATAATCTAACTTTGAGATATAAGTGTTCTTAGTCTTAATGGTGATTCTGGTAGACATCAATTATTTCCTTTTAAATCCTAAACCACATTTCCATAGAAGAAAAAGAATCTATGAAATAATTTTTAAGAAGACAAGAGCCTTTTCTGCCTTGACTAATTCATTCATGGAATGGTTTAGGTTGGAAGGGACCTTAAAGATCCTCCAGTTCCAACCCCCTGCCATGGGCAGGGACACTTTTCACTAGACCAGGTTGCTCAAGGCCTCATCCAACCTGGCCTTGAACAGCTCCAGGGAGGGGACATCCACAGCCTACCTGGGCAACCTGTTCCCATATCTCACTACCCTCACCCTAAAGAATTTTTTCCTAATGTCTAATTTCTGCAGATATGTTTGGAAGGCACCAAAGGCTCCAACTTCCTTTCAGTTGTAGAGAGCAATGAGGTCTTCCCTCAGCCTCCTCTTCTCCAGGCACAACAACCCTCTGTGTGTATGCAGCTATATGAATGCATAGAAGTTTTCTGTTGGAAATACAGAACACCACCAAACCCACATCACTCAAACATGAAGCCATCACATTTCCATTTGACCATTTACCTGCCAGCTGTATGGGGACACAGAGGAATTCACTTCATCTGCTGAGACACTAAAAATTAAGATGAGAGAGGCATTATGAAACTCACTATTTCTGTGTGTACTTTAAACCCAGATCATCTGACAAATATCAAAAAGCAAACACTTATAAAGCAGCTTCTCTGCAGCAGTACAGAATTTCTTTGGCTACCTGCAAGGATGTCACAATGTTGACTGTCAGGAGGACAGAGCCAGGCTCTGCCCAGTGATGCCCAAGGACAGCACAAGGGGCAGTGGGGGCAAGCTGGGGCAGAGGAGGCTCCACAGGAACAGAAGGGAAAACTTTTTCACTGTGAGGGTGCTGGAGCCCTGGATCAGGCTGCCCAGTGAGGCTGTGAAGTCTGCTTCTCTGGAGACTTTCCAAACCCACCTGGATGTGTTCCTGTGTGACCTGCCCTGGCTGACCCTGCTCTGGCAAGGGGGTTGGACTGGATGATCTCCAGAGGTCCCTTCCAACCCCTACCATTCTGTGATGCTGTGGCTAAAGAAGTTTCACCACTTGAATGAAGTCTCAAATCACATTTCACCCTCCTTTACCCCATGCTGCTAAGAGATCTTCCACACTTTATCATTCAGATTAAGCTCTTAAGCATCTTTTATCTTCAGGGATTACCAATGCAGCTTCATGGCTTTGTTTCTCAAAGCAAACAATGAAACATTTTGGGCAAAACTGACAAAATATCTACTCTTAAACTTCCTTCACTGACTGTTAGCTCTACACAGTAGAAATTTAGACTAACAGTGGAGGGTAAAATGATCACAGAATCACAGAATGGTTGGGGTTGGAAGGGACCCAGTCAAAGTCCCCTGCAAAGCAGGCCACACAGGAACACATCCAGGTAAGTTTTGAAGATCTCCAGAGAAGAAAACTCCACAACCTCTCTAGGCAGCCTGTGCCAGGGCTCCAGCACCCTCACACCAAAGAAGTTTCTCCTCCTGTTGAGATGGAACTTCCTGTGATTGAGTTTACATCCACTGCCCCTTATCCCATCACTGAAAAGACACTGGCTTCATCCAACTGACAGCCACCCTTCAGGTATCTCTAGGCATTGTTAAGGTTCCCTCTCACCATTCTCTTCTCATGTCTGACCTAAATCTCCCCTGGTCCAGTTTCAAACCCCTGCCCCTCATCCTATCCCCACGGGCCCTTCTGAACAGTCCCTCCCCAGCCTGCCTGGAGGTCCCCTGCAGATACTGAAATGCAGCTCTAAGGTCTCCCCAGAGCCTTCTCTTCTCCAGTTCCTGGATGACATCAACCTTCCCAAAGGCTCAGAAAAACAGATTTTTTGGGTTTTTCTTTTTTAAACCTGACTCAAACCCAGAGTATTTGTGCAGCTTCTGTTTCATCTTGGGCTAAACCCATCGTGACAGAAGATGGCAGCAGTGGCCCAAAGTAACTACACATAAAATACCGAGAGCTGTGATACATGAAAGCATAATCAATACCATTTCTCAGGCTCCATTTGCTGCTTTGGCCTGTTCCTTGCATTTACTGAAACTGAATGATTGAGAAGCCTGAAAAGAAAAAACAAAAACAACACACAACATTTATTCAACAGCTTTCTTAGAATACTTCCACTGCATAACATTTTCCTGGGAATAAAAAGGTTTGGACATTAAGGTGACACTTAGAAGTGTGCATACACACAGGAAATCCAATCCTGCTGCCATTGAAATCAACAATATTGTTCCCAGCTCTTGAAATATTTCAAGTTCTGAATTTTAAGGGAACAAAACTTGATGATAACTCTAATGAAAAATGAAACCTCCTCTTCTTTTTCTCCTGTTTCAAGTGATCTCACACCTGTGGCAAAGTTACACTGCTCTCAACAGAAGTAAGCTCCCCTGCTCACTACAATTAGAAGGCAGCAAACAGTCAACCTAAAGCAGAGCAATGATGCACAGGCTGAGCACAAGAAGTCAAGTCAGTAGGAGCAGGTAAAAAGGTGGCTGAGTAAGAAACACTGTGAGTGCAAAGGAAATGAAGGGAAAAGGGAGAGGTGGAGATGGAGAAACAGGTTAAGGCCTAAGAGAAATATCTACTGCAGCAATGAACCAATGGAAATCCCAGTTTTCTAAACTGGGAAACAGTCAAAAGCACCCTGGATTACCACACAGGTTCAGAAATGGCTTTTTTCACCATCAAGCACACACACAGATGAGCTCATATGGGTGCCTGAAGTGTAAAAGTAACAAAACACTCCCTAATGCCTCAATGTTTTCAGGGGTCAGGTTGTAGAGGAACTGGAATGACTAATTCTGAAGCCTGGGAGGTAGGGATGTGACACTGACTTCATGTGCAGAACTGTGATCAAAGTGTATTTCTGCTGGATTATGTGGGGAGCTAGAAGGTACTAAGAATCAGAAAGAATGGGAAGGAAAACAGCTCCTCAATGGAAGCAAAGCAGTAAGCACCTGGGTGTGATTCATCCCCATCCCATAGGGCACTACAACCATTAACTACCTGATGGATGATTTTTCACTCAGGCCTGATGGCTGTGATAACTTGGAGCTCAGTAATCTCATTTGGAGTTTCAATCTCCCACTGTGTGAGCCTCAGTTTAATGGGATTGTGAGAAGTTAAAGCTGTAAACCAACAGCCTGCAGCATTCTGTTTCAGAGAGTCACAGAA
The DNA here is from genome assembly GCA_013399975.1 of Indicator maculatus. Classification (NCBI taxonomy): domain Eukaryota; kingdom Metazoa; phylum Chordata; class Aves; order Piciformes; family Indicatoridae; genus Indicator; species Indicator maculatus. The sequence goes on along the minus strand of VXBD01010463.1, from coordinate 80,001 downwards.
TAGGTTGGGTTGGAAGGGACCTTAAAGCTCATCCAGTTCCAACCCACCTGCCACGGGCAGGGACACCTCCCACCAGCCCAGGGTGCTCAAGGCCTCATCCAGCCTGGCCTGGAACACCTCCAGGGAGGGGACATCCAGAGCCTCCCTGGGCAACCTGTGCCAGTGTCTCACCACCCTCACTGGAAAGGATTTCTTCCTCACCTCCAGTCTCAATCTCCCTTCTTCCAGTTGGCAGCATCTGTTCACTCTAATTTGTCTCCAGAAACTTGGGAGTTTTTGACTTTTGAGGGTGCATTGCAGAATTAAATTATACTGCAGCCTGAAAAAGTGTTACAGAAAATAGCACTCAGAGTATAGGTTATCAAACCACAATCCAAACATGCTGTTTGCAAGTAATTCCTTTTTAGGGAGAATTTAAATTAGCTTGATGTCTTCAGTGGAAAGCAATGAGAAATTCACCTTCCAGTACCTGAAGAGGCCACAAGAAGGCTGCAGAGGGACTGTTTCCAAAGGCCTGCAGTGACAGGACAAGGGACAATGGCTTGAAATTAGAGGAGATTTACATTGGATGTTAGGAACAAGTTCTGCACCATGAGGGTGGTGGAACACTGCAACAGGTTGCCCAGGGAGGTAGTTGAGGCCCCATCCCTGGAGATACCCAAGATCAGGCTCAGAAAGGCTCTGAGCAATCTGAGGTAGTGGAGGATCTCCCTGCTGAAGCCAGAGGGGTTGGACTGGATGACACTTGAACATTCTTTCCAACCCACACTATTCCATGGTTCTATACTTCAAGTTGATGGCAAGACCAATTATGATACTGTAAAATATTTCCTAAAAGTTTGAGAATTTAAAAAGTGGAGCCTATCCTCAGGAGAGAGGATTCTGCCCCTTGGCTCTGCTCTGCTCAGACCTCACCTCCAAAGCTGCCTCCACTTCTGTTATCCCCAGCAGAAGGAGACAGAGCTGCTGGAGTGCGTCCAGAGGAGGTCCACAAGGATGATCCAAGGGTTGGAGCACCTCTGCTATGAGGACAGGCTGAGGGAGCTGGGGGTGTCCAGCCTGGACAGGAGAAGGTTCCAGAGTGGCCCTAAAGCTGCCTTCCAGTACCTGAAGGTATCCTGCAGGAAGGCTGCAGAGGGACTCTTCCTGAGGTGTCTAGAGACAGGCCAAGGGGGAATGGTTTGAAGCTGAGGGACAGCAGGGTTAGAGTGGAGCTGAGGAAGAAGTTCTTCAGTACAAGGGTGGTGAGACTTTGGAACAGGCTGCCCAGGGAGGTTGTGGATGCCTCCTCCCTGGAGGTGTTCAAGGGCAGGCTGAACAACCTGGGCTAGCTGAGCGGTGTCCTTGCAGGCAGGGGGTTTGGAGTAGATGATCTTTGAGGTCCCTTTTACCCTGAGCCATTCTGTGATTCTTTTCCTGTTGAGAGCAAACCTAACAGCATGACTAAGGGACAGAAATTAAGTGAATGATGGTAATGCTATTTTAAGGTTAGCTATCTTCAAGTTTAAACAACCAAGTACTGCCTAGGATCTACAAAGTGTATATAAAGATGCTAAACACTTTGCAGTGAGACCAAAGAAAAGGTTTTTTAAGCTCATTCAGGAGCAGTCTGCTGTCTGCACAAATGGCTCTGCTTTGGGGTCATAAGCTGTGCTCTTCAGAATTTTCAACAGTTTTAAGACATCACTGTCAGGTAAGAATCAGACTTCATTTTGATGCCAACTGAAATGGGCTCATTTGGTACTAACAAAGTTTAGTTCATCTAAGCTATCTCCTACCTTCATTTGAAAAATATCCAGGAGTATACCCAGAATAAGTTATGGAGCTTCAACTGATAAAATAACAAAGTCTGAATTCTCTTGGATTCATCCCCTCCATGTCTGAGCACAACCTGCACAGCCCATTCCAGATTTCTTGTTACCTGGGAGGTTTGTGCTGCCTGCAAATGCTTCCCTCATGGCTTTCTGTCACTGAAAATTGTCACTCTAAAACCAAAATACCTTGAATTGAAAACAATTAAAACCTTCTTCTGCCTGAGGTTCTATACTTGAAATGCTATGTAGTTAAAAAACCAAACAAACAAAAGAATCACAGAATGGCAGGGGTTGGAAGGGACCCTCTGGAGACCATCAAGATCCTGCTGCCAGAGCAGGATCACCCAGGGCAGGTCACCCAGGAATGTGTCCAGGCAGGCTTTAAATGCCTCCAGAGAAGGAGAAAGAAAAGAAAGCAACATACAGGAAATTATGCTTCTAGCTTTGGACTCTTTTGAACTGCTCTTTGAAGAGCTGCCTAATGAAGTATTTTCCTTAAGTAGCATTTCATCTTACACAACAATAAAAGCACTGCAATCTGTCTTTTATCACAAATGATCCTAGGTTGACTTGCCCAACCCCTTCATTCCATTTTTATTAAATAAATGCCCCAAACTGGAGGTTTTATCCACATTTAAACTCTGGAAATCTGAAGCTCTACACACACTTTATACCTTGATGCACGTCCTGCTGCCCTTGTCCTCTGGAAGAGTTTTTCACTGAATGAAGTTCTATAGCTTAAAGGCCTTCGTCTGCATTCACATTTCATGGACACCAAAGCCACAGAAGGAAGCAGGAAGCAGGACAGGTTGATGAGAGAGGACAGGGAAGTCATTAGCAAAGCAAGCAAAAAAGAAAGAGACTGCATAATATTTAAAACCAAACACAGAGCCAGCAACCAACCAACACTGAACGAACAGCAACATGACTGATAAGCAATTATTTTGTGATGCTGGCTTCTCTCAGGAGTCTCTTACTCAGATTGAACACATTGACCACAAGGAGACACAGAAATACATTCACTGAACCCCTCATTATTCTTCTCACTGCTGTTCATAGCAAGAAATGATCAATTCATATAAACACAGAAATATCTTCACTGAACCCCTCAATATTCTTCTCATTGCAGTTACATTGATCACAAACAAACACAAAAATACCTTCACTGAACCCCTCAATATTCTCTTCTCATTACTGTTTATGGCAAGAAATGATCAATTCACAAAAAAAAGAGGGATTCAGAATCAGGGTTGAATTTTCTACCTGAGGGAATTTTGCCCTCATGGACTTAAAAGACATATTAACAATCTTGAAAAGCAGGAGTGCTGAAAGGTAAAACTTCACTTAAATGCCTGAACAAATCAAGGACAAAGCACAACCATTAGCAAGATGACTGCAGTAAGATACAACAACATATGATGAGCAAAACTGAAATTGCAGTACTTCAGAAGAGAAGTGGTTTGGTATTTCAAATGATTAGAGAGCCAGGAAATGGGAAAACTAATCAAGCAAGCCCCACCTGCAGTACAAAGAGCTAGCATATAAAAATGTGCTATCAGAAAAACACCTTCTCCCTTTATTCATAAATTAATAGAAGGAAATTTAGCATTATTAGTCTTTTCTTTTGCCTTTTTTTGGGGGGGGGAGTTAAAAAGAATGTATTGGCATGAGGATTTCATTCTGATTTTTTCCCCCTTAACAATGGGAATTGGCAATTTTTAAATACACATTATGGAGGGCTGGATAAAACCTAACCTATAATAAAAGAGAAAGAAATAAATACATTTCTAAATAAAACCTAGTTCATTTTTCACACATACTTCTGCTACTATATCCTCCCTCACCCTACCTGCCATATACCCCCCACCTACCTACCTGTC
>VXBD01010463.1:63670-76139 GCA_013399975.1 Indicator maculatus | reverse complement strand
ATACTCCTCCCCCCACCTACTATATTCAAGTTGGTGTGAGGTTAAATCCCTTCCTGCCTGATGAAGGACTGCCAGCTAATGACCTCTTAGTTAATGAACTACAAACTTTTCCCTTTCAGTAAAGGGCTAAGTACTTCACTGGTATTTGCCTGCTTTGTAAGGGCATCAGAGCAGAATCAGAGCACATAGCTCCTGCTTGAGCCTGTTCACACCCTCTGCAAGTGCAGCTGGTCCCTCCTGCTGCTTTTACACAGTTAACTTCTCCAGTCCATTCCTTTCATCTGCTGCTTGCTCTCCATCACCTTTTCAACACCCTTTGTGTTGTGATGCCCAACAGAGAATGGTTTGGGTTGGAAGGGACCTTGAAGATCATTTATTCCAACCTTCTGCCATGGGCAGGGACACCTCCCACTAGCCCAGGTTGCTCAAGGCCTCATCCAAACAACATCCACAGCCTCCCTGGGCAACCTGTTCCAGTGTCTCCCCTGTTAGGATACCCCAAAACAAAAGAGCCAAATTCATCTTTTCCTCTCCATAGAAGGAACATCTCTGCTTCTCTAGACAGCAATTTCATGATAAGAAACACAAGACAGGTACCTTGAAAGTGTGATAGTAACTGTGTAACAGTTGGACAAAGCTTCCCCAGGTGTTAAGGTGCTGAGAGCTTTTGGTATAAGGCAAGTTGAAGAGAACTAATCAATTCATTCCAATCAGAGTTACCTGAACTAGGACTGCAATACCTGTGTTTTTGTTCCTGCTGCAGTAATTGAGCTGCTATTTTCCTCAAGTCAGTCACTTCTTTGAGTTCATCATCATCTTCAGCCAGCAGCTGCTCTTTCTGAGGTCTGAAAATAACACATTAGTGACTTGCCTGACTTCAGTACACCAGACACAGGAACAGCCACATCACAGCACAAGAACTAAGCACTGCTTCTTAGGAGCTTATTTTCCATCCAAGGAGCTCTCTACCCATGTAATAGGAGATTTCTTTGGTCCACATGCAAGGAGAGCAAAACAAAACTGCCCTCACCCACAGCTGTCAGTAAAACCTTCCCCAAAAAGATCAAGATTTACCTTTTTTCATCTGCCCAGTCCTCATTCTGCTCTACTTTCTGCGATTTCTCAGGATGTTTCCCACGTTCCTTACACAACAAAAAAACCCACACTTAGACTGGGATTTTTTTAACAAAGCAAGCCTGCTGAACAGATTTTTTTTTTTCCTTGTGTCAAGCTACCTTGATGTAAGACAGCAATGGTCCAATCTGTACATCTCTCTGCTCAGGAACAGCTCCCTCTTCGGCGTTCGGATCAATGTAATCATAAACCTCCTGGTCTAGGGAGGGGTGATGAAGAAGGGAAAGATGGAATTAAACCAAATGGTATTCCTGAGAGAGGTAAGTACTGATCAAAAACCCACAGAGACATAGATTCCCAGAGTGTTTTGGGTTGGAAGGGACCTTAAAGATTATCTAGTTCAAACTCCCTTGCTATGGGCAGGGACAGCTCCCACCAGCCCAGGTTGCTCAAGGCCTCATCCAGCCTGGCCTTGAACACCTTCAGGGAGGAGGCAGCCACAGCCTCTCTGGGCAGCCTGCTCCTGTGTCTCCCCACCCTCACTGGAAAGAATTTCACAGAATCACCAAGATTGGAAAAGACCTCAAGGATCATCAAAGTCCAACCTGTCACCCAAGACCTCATGACTACTAAACCATGTCACCAAGTGCCACAGGTATTTCTTCCTCATCTCTAGTCTCAATCTCCCCTCTCCCAGCTCAAAGCCATTGTCCCTCATCCTGTCACTCCCAGCCCTTGTCAAAATCCCTCCCTAGCTCTCCTGTAGCCCCCCTTCAGGTCCTGGAAGGCTGCTCTAAGGTCCCTCTGGAGCCTTCTCTTCTCCAGGCTTGAACAGCCCCAACTCTCTCAGCCTATTTCCCAATGACAGAAAAAGCACAACAATGAAATCATATCTCCTTGAGCTAATCTTATCTCTCCCTTTCTGGCCTTGTCTATTTGTGACTATTCCTTTGTTTTCTGAAATGATGGAAGTCCAACACCAATGTGGTCATGGAATTTTGTGCCATTGGATCACTTAAGGACTTCCATTGCCTAAGCTGGCAGAAGCACAACAGGTTATTACCTTTCTGTGGATCGAGTTTACTTCCCATGACATGATTGTCATTCCTTAATGTCTGCTCTCTTGTTGATTCTGACACCTGGGAGTGAAGGCTGATGGTGTCATCATCAGATGGCTGCAGAGACAGGCACATTGAGGACACAGAAATTATATCAGTAGCTTTGCTAAGAGCTCACAGAATATACAGCAACTGAGCCTATCACAAGAGATGGCTCCCAGGACAGAAAACAACATCAAATCAGGGGTGGGAGTTTTATAGGTGGAGGATTTTGGGGGAGGTTTAAGAGAGTCACAGTTTAGGGAGTAAAATACAAGTGCTTGGTATATGATGTATGACACTGGAGCAGGCTGCCCAGGGGGGTTGTGGAGTTTCCCCTCCCTGGAGATATTCAAGACACATTTGGAGATGTACCTGTGTGATCTGGTATAGGTGACCCTGCTCTGGCAGGGCGGCTGGGCTGGATGATTCTTCCAGTATCTGAAGTGAGCCTACAAGAAAGCTGTGGAGGGACTTTTGAGGGTGTCAGGGAGTGATAGGACTAGGGGGAATGGAGCAAAACTAGAAATGGGAAGATCCAGATTAGATGTTAGGAAGAAGTTGTTCCCCATGAGGGTGGTGAGAGACTGGCACAGGTTGCCCAGGGAGGTGGTGGAAGCCTCATCCCTGGAGGTTTTTGCAGCCAGGCTGGATGTGGCTGTGAGCAACCTGCTGTGGTGTGAGGTGTCCCTGCCCATGGCAGGGGGGTTGGAACTGGATGGTCCCATCCAACCCTGACGATTCTGTGATTCTCTCTTTCAAGGTCCCTTCCAGCCCCTAACACTCTGTGATTCTGTAATACTGAAATACACTACTGTGTATATATATAGCTGTCCAAAGAGGTCCAGTCCAGCCCCACTCAGTGGACTAAGAAAACTGCACTTAGGTTAACTTCTTATCTAAACCCTCCAAATACTTTTGACCCTTGTTAAACCACTGGGGAAATAAAATCTAAACATTTGGATTTTTCTTAACAGCAGCAAAACCAAACAGTAATGTTCTCCAGCTTTCTGACCAGTAATCACTTTGCATTTGCAAGAATTCTCTTTCCAAGTTTCAAAAATCCTTTCAATCATTCACTCATAGAATTGGTTTAGGCTGGAAGGGACCTTAAAGATCATCCAGTTCCAACCCCCCTGCCATGGGCAGGGACACCTCCCACCAGCCCAGGTTGCTCAAGGTCTCATCCAGCCTGGCCTTGAACACATCCAGGGAGGAGGCAGCCACAACCTCCCTGGGTAACCTGAATCAGTATTTCAGAACTCATTGTGAAGAACTTCTTCCTAATGTCCAATCTAAATCTCCCCTCTTCAGCTTAAAGCCATTGCCTCTCATCCTGGCACTCCAAGCCCTTGGCAAAAGTCCCTCCCCAGCTCTCCTGTAGCCAGCAGTGCTGCAGGTAGGGTCTGAGCAGAGCAGAGGGACAGAATCCCCTCCCTGTGCTGCTGCTCTCCCTGCAGCTCAGCACACAGCTGCCTGCTGGGCTGCCAGTGACCATTGTTGGCTCCTGGGGACTTTGTCACCAACTGACAGCCCCAAGGCCTACTCTCCTACAGGCTCCTCTCAGGCCAGTCCTCACCCAGCCTGGATTTCTGCTTGAGATGGCCTTGGTCCAGGTGTAGGACCTTGCACTCAGCTTTGACATCTGTTACTCATTACAGCTCCTTAATCTAAATTTCTACAAGTCTGCAAATACATAAATTTGTCTACAGAGATCACTTGCAGTGATGTTTGTTCATTGTTTTAAACCTAGCAGATCTCCCAAAAGCTTATTAAAACCTAACCAGTAATGAAGATTACTAACATAGACACCACACAAGTTTAGTCCAAACAAACTTGCATTTCCCATTCCTTTAATTAACAACAAAAGAAAGTTTTAAATCAATTTTGTCTGTTGTGTAGAAAATTATTTCACACAGTCAAAGATCTAAACCAATTCCTTAGGTCAGAATTCTGTTTTTAAACCTAGGAAATTTGGTCTGGAACGATCCTTTAGCCAGAATGGTCAAAGTCATATGTAGATAATTCCTGTCTCATATTGGCAGTCTAATGGTTTAAATTCAACTTCAGAGATACTGAAAGAATCACACAGAGAATGGTAGGAGTTGGAAGGGATCTCCCAGAGATCCCCACCTCAGAGCAGGATCACCTAGGGCAGGTTACACAGGAACACTTCCAGGTAGGTTTTGAATGTCTCCAGAGAAGGAGACTCCACAGCCTCTCTGGGCAGCCTGCTCCAGTGTTAAACACAACTTAGTTAATGCAGTTAATTAGTTAATTCAGAATGTTAAATGCAACTTAGTTAAGACCAAAGGATAGAGAGACTGCTTGCAAAGCAGAAATGGCACAATACTCACTTCTGTTGTGGACAGCCTTTTATCGCCATTATCACTTCCAATGCCAGAGTCTGGTCCATGATTTTTATTGGGATAAAAGTCCTCCATGCTGGATGAAGAAAAATAACACACAAACACCCCCCAGAGTGATGACAGAAAGAGTAGTTTCACTTTTCCAAGAGAAAATAAGCACCCTTATATTTATAAATGCTGCCTATACTCATGGACAGCAGCTGAGACAGGATTTCTGCTCAGTGCCTCATGTGCAGAGGGCAGATTTTGCTATCTGCTACAAGAGCTGTCCCAGAACAACAATTCAAAGCAAAGTTAAAGTGGAAAAGATCAACAGCCACACTATAGCTGCACCCATGCCATTTTGGAAGTGTTCTGTTGCATTCAAACATGCTGCCTGCAGGGAAGGCTTCCTCTGAATGACCACAATTCATAGAATGGTTTGGGTTGGAAAGGACATTAAAGATCATCTACTTCCAACCCACCACACAAATTCCTTGCAGTCTACTGGTAAGCAAAGTTTGCTACTAGTAGGAAATGCACATTCCCTAACAAACTGTCATATCTGCAAAGAAAAAGAGACTGAGTGGAGATCTCATTGCTCTCTACAGCTCCCTGAAAGGAGGCTGCAGTGAGGTGGGGGTTGGTCTCTTCTCCCTGGTATCAGGTGACAGAAAGAGAGGAAATGGCCTGAAGCTGTGACAGGGGAGGGTTAGGTTGGACATGAGGAAAAATGTCTTTGCTGCAAGAGTGGACAGGGATTGAAACAGGCTGCCTAGGGAGGTGGTGGAGGCCCCATCCCTGGAGGTGTTCAAAAAATGTGTGGCCATGGTCCCTGGGGACACAGTTTAATGGGAATGGTGGTGTTGGGTTGATGGTTGGACTGGATGACCTTGGAGATCTTTTCCAACTGCAACAATTTTATGATTGTACTGAGTTAACCCTGCCTCAATATCCATGAAATACTTCCTCCAAAACTCAGCTTTCTGAAAAAAAAGAAATGCAGTCTGATGTAATCCATGACTGAGGAATTGTGTGGATTGTCAACACCCATGGCTGGTTCACACAGCTACAGCACAGCTCATGGCATACTTCCAAATCTTTAGCCAATGCAATGAAAATTTTTCATGGCAACTCAGATGAGCCAATTAAGCTTCCAGTAACACAACAGAAAAGAAATGTGGTGACTGATGATCTCTTGAGGTCCCTTCCAACCTCTGATATACTGTGATACTGTGTGACTTCTAAATAAAGGTGAATTAAAGGTCTGAAATGAGAAAGATTATCTGTAACAATGCTGAGTACTGCAGTTCTGGAGCCCCTATTACAAGAAGGATCTGGAAGTGGTGGAAGGTGTCCAGAGAAGAGCCATAAGGATGAGCAGAGGGCTGGAGCTGCTCTGCTATGGAGAAAGACTGAGAGAGTTGGGGTTGTGCAGTCTGGAGAAGAGAAGGCTCCAAGGAGACCTTCTTGTGGCTTTCCAGTATCTGAAGGGGGCTACAAAAGCTGGGGAGGGACTTTTTGGGGTATCAGGGAGTGATAGGACTGGGGGGAATGGAGCAAAACTAGAAATGGGTAGATTGAGATTGGATGTTAGGAAGAAGTTTTACACCATGAGGATGGTGAGAGACTGGCACAGGTTGCCCAGGGAGGTGGTGGAAGCCTCATGCCTGGAGGTTTTTGCAGCCAGGCTGGATGTGGCTGTGAGCAACCTGCTGTGGTGTGAGGTGTCCCTGCCCATGGCAGGGGGTTGGAACTGGCTGAGCCTTGAGGTCCCTTCCAACCCTGACAATTCTATGATTCTATGAAACAAAAGCAAACAAAAGCCCACTGCTCACCTGTCTGTGAGTGGCTGGGAGGGGATTCTTTTACCTAAGGAGGGAAGATCCAAGGAATCTGGCTTTTTATCTATTCTGAGGCACGCCTGGATGCTGAGGAATTTGAATATATGTACCTTACCCTTTAAACAGATCTGTTGGGAAACAAACAGCAAGATCTTATTACACAGCATGTCTTTTGCAAATGCACCCCAACAAATGCTTCAAACACTGAGCTTGTAACCCAGAACTTCCCTCTAGGATTAATACAGCTAAGAAAAAATAACCCAAACCAGACAGACAACCTGGTTGGTGTAACTCAAACAGCTTCCTCTAAGATCTCACTGCAAATTGCTCAGCTGGAATGCTTCAGTACTAACCTGTGCTGGTGCTATCTGCATTGGATTGTGATCCAAACCCATCAGCTGGAATGCTTCAGTACTAACCTGTGCTGATGGTACCTGCATTGGATTGTGATTCAAAACCATCACCTGGAATGCTTCAGTACTAACCTGTGCTGGTGGTATCTGCATTGGATTGTGATCCAAAGCCATCAGCTGGAATGCTTCAGTACTAACCTGTGCTGGTGGTATCTGCATTGGATTGTTATCCAAAACTATCACTTGTAAGTGACGTAGTTTTCTGTAGCAAATGGGGATTTCAGTAATTTTATTGCAGGAAAAATCCAGCTTTACCAAGGGCAGGTCTCCCAGTTCTGCAATGAGGGGCACAGAAGGAAAGAACCAGAAACCTTCTTAACACTTCACCTAATTTCCCAGCACCAAATAAATGAAGACTAATAGCTTACCATCTGGCAACATATGGAGATTGTTTCTTCTTATGTTTAATTCTCTAAGTGACTGTAATTTTCCTATCTGCTGGGGAAGAACCTGAAGTTCATTGCAGCTGATGTCCTAAGAAAGACATAATTAAATAAATTAACTAAGGTCCTGAAGTTCATTGCAGCTAATATCCTAAGATGGAATCAATAAATTCAGAACCTGAAGTTCATTGCAATTAATATCCTAAGATATAATTAATAAACTAAGAAACTGAAGTTTAGTGCAGCTGATATTCTAAGAAAGGTGTAATTAAAGTAACTAAGAAACTGTAGCTTATTGCAGCTGATATCCTAAGAAACATTTAATGAGTTAAGAACCTGCAGCTCATTGCAGCTGATACCCTGAGAAAAATAGAATAAATGAACTGAGAACTTGAAATTCGCTGCAGCTGATATCCTAAGAAGCATTTAATGAATGAACCTGAAGTTCATTGCAGCTAACAGCCAAAGATAACTGATAAATTCAGAACCTGATGTTCATTGCATCTAGTATCCTAAGAAGGATTAATTAATAAAGTAACTGAGAACCTGCAGTTCATTTGCAGCTGATATCCTAAGAAACATGATTAATAAATTGAGAACTTGAAATTTGTTGCAGCTGATATCCTAAGAAAGATAATTAATAAAGTAACTGAGAACCTGTAGCTCATTGCAGCTGATGTCCTAAGAAAGACAGAATTAATAAATTAACTGAATGTTTTCAATTAAGGTAAATTAAACAAAGGAAAAGTGCTATCAGAACTACTCTAAAGCATACTACAACAGAAGAAATTGTGTCTGTCTTGGGTTTACCACCAAGGGAAGAAGTCCCCTACCAGAGCTCACTGTTCCTCCAGTATTCAGTGATTCATGTGTCAGAAACAGAATTCATGAGGTTGAACCAATGACTGATGAAAGATTGGTTTTGAGATTAAAACAGTGGCCAAGGCATGAGGAGCTCCTGGTGTGGCTCCCGTATCAGTTAACTACTTCTTGTGCTGCTGCTGGCAAATGATTTGCCTTTTAGAAAATTTCTTCTTCCTTCAAAAGCCTTGAACCAAACCATGCACATCCAAATTTCCCAGCAGGCTCACAGCTCTTTGGATACAAGCACTAGAGGGTNCTGCTCACCTGTCTGTGAGTGGCTGGGAGGGGATTCTTTTACCTAAGGAGGGAAGATCCAAGGAATCTGGCTTTTTATCTATTCTGAGGCACGCCTGGATGCTGAGGAATTTGAATATATGTACCTTACCCTTTAAACAGATCTGTTGGGAAACAAACAGCAAGATCTTATTACACAGCATGTCTTTTGCAAATGCACCCCAACAAATGCTTCAAACACTGAGCTTGTAACCCAGAACTTCCCTCTAGGATTAATACAGCTAAGAAAAAATAACCCAAACCAGACAGACAACCTGGTTGGTGTAACTCAAACAGCTTCCTCTAAGATCTCACTGCAAATTGCTCAGCTGGAATGCTTCAGTACTAACCTGTGCTGGTGCTATCTGCATTGGATTGTGATCCAAACCCATCAGCTGGAATGCTTCAGTACTAACCTGTGCTGATGGTACCTGCATTGGATTGTGATTCAAAACCATCACCTGGAATGCTTCAGTACTAACCTGTGCTGGTGGTATCTGCATTGGATTGTGATCCAAAGCCATCAGCTGGAATGCTTCAGTACTAACCTGTGCTGGTGGTATCTGCATTGGATTGTTATCCAAAACTATCACTTGTAAGTGACGTAGTTTTCTGTAGCAAATGGGGATTTCAGTAATTTTATTGCAGGAAAAATCCAGCTTTACCAAGGGCAGGTCTCCCAGTTCTGCAATGAGGGGCACAGAAGGAAAGAACCAGAAACCTTCTTAACACTTCACCTAATTTCCCAGCACCAAATAAATGAAGACTAATAGCTTACCATCTGGCAACATATGGAGATTGTTTCTTCTTATGTTTAATTCTCTAAGTGACTGTAATTTTCCTATCTGCTGGGGAAGAACCTGAAGTTCATTGCAGCTGATGTCCTAAGAAAGACATAATTAAATAAATTAACTAAGGTCCTGAAGTTCATTGCAGCTAATATCCTAAGATGGAATCAATAAATTCAGAACCTGAAGTTCATTGCAATTAATATCCTAAGATATAATTAATAAACTAAGAAACTGAAGTTCAGTGCAGCTGATATTCTAAGAAAGGTGTAATTAAAGTAACTAAGAAACTGTAGCTTATTGCAGCTGATATCCTAAGAAACATTTAATGAGTTAAGAACCTGCAGCTCATTGCAGCTGATACCCTGAGAAAAACAGAATAAATGAACTGAGAACTTGAAATTCGCTGCAGCTGATATCCTAAGAAGCATTTAATGAATGAACCTGAAGTTCATTGCAGCTAACAGCCAAAGATAACTGATAAATTCAGAACCTGATGTTCATTGCATCTAGTATCCTAAGAAGGATTAATTAATAAAGTAACTGAGAACCTGCAGTTCATTTGCAGCTGATATCCTAAGAAACATGATTAATAAATTGAGAACTTGAAATTTGTTGCAGCTGATATCCTAAGAAAGATAATTAATAAAGTAACTGAGAACCTGTAGCTCATTGCAGCTGATGTCCTAAGAAAGACAGAATTAATAAATTAACTGAATGTTTTCAATTAAGGTAAATTAAACAAAGGAAAAGTGCTATCAGAACTACTCTAAAGCATACTACAACAGAAGAAATTGTGTCTGTCTTGGGTTTACCACCAAGGGAAGAAGTCCCCTACCAGAGCTCACTGTTCCTCCAGTATTCAGTGATTCATGTGTCAGAAACAGAATTCATGAGGTTGAACCAATGACTGATGAAAGATTGGTTTTGAGATTAAAACAGTGGCCAAGGCATGAGGAGCTCCTGGTGTGGCTCCCGTATCAGTTAACTACTTCTTGTGCTGCTGCTGGCAAATGATTTGCCTTTTAGAAAATTTCTTCTTCCTTCAAAAGCCTTGAACCAAACCATGCACATCCAAATTTCCCAGCAGGCTCACAGCTCTTTGGATACAAGCACTAGAGGGTGACAAAGCTGCATACAGAGAGTGAACGCAGACCGCAGCTATTCCTGCCACGCATCTTCTGCCTGCTCATAGCTTAAGTTTGTTTGCTATTGTGGTTCAGAGATCTACTCACCAACTCCATCAGATCTCTCAGCTTCCCAATCTCTTCTGGAATGGAGACCAGCTTGTTATTACTGACAACCAGAACTTTCAGTGGAAGATCAAACAGGTATTTTGGCAACGTTGATAGAAGATTTCGACTTGAAAGGAAGCACAAAAGAAGCAGCAAGGCCAGGTGATCATCTTTGCAAGCCTGAGGTGGAGCTTGAGATGCACACTGTACAACTTTCCCCCTATTCCAAAAGATACTCTCCACCTACTAGAATTACATCTAAATTTAAGTTACAACCTCCATCATGAATTCCTTACCAGATAAAGGCACTCTCACATATGTCAACGTTAGGTCCCCATATGGCTTGATGAAATGAGGATGTACTATAACTGAATCTTCAGAGAAATCTCTCTTCTCCAGCTCCCTCAGCCTGTCCTCAAGGCAGAGGTTCTCCAGCCCTTGGATTATCCTTGTGGCCTCCTCTGGACCAACAGCTCTGTGTCCTTCTTCTGCTAGGGACACCAGAACTGGAGGCAGGACTGGAGGTGAGGCCTCAGCAGAGCAGAGCCAAGAGGCAGAATTCCCTCTCTCTTGCCCTGCTGCCCACACTCCTCTGGGAATGCTGGATGTATCTACTACAGCACAGGAGGTTCCACCTCAACATGAGGGGGAACTTCTTCACTGTGAGGGTCACAGAGCCCTGGAACAGACTGCCCAGGGAGGCTGTGGAGTCTCCTTCTCTGGAGACTTTCAAGCCCCATCTGGATGTGTTCCTGTGTGACCTGTGCTGGATTCTATGGTCCTGCTCTGGCAGGGGAATTGGACTTGATGACCTTTGTAGGTCCCTTCCACCTCCTAACATTCTGTGATCCTTGTGGCCTCCTCTGGACTCACTCCAACAGTTCTGTGTCCTTCTTGGGATGGGGACATCAGAACTGGATGCAGTATTTGAGATGCTCTTGAAGGCAGCAAAGTTTTACACCTGTAGTTTCTAAGCATTTTCTGTTTGCATAGTATTAAAATCAAAGACAGCTTTGTAAATTCTCCTTGAACTTTGTACTAGAGTTTACTGACTAAAATTTCCTCATGCAGATAATTCCTTCCTACAAAGCAAGCAACAACTGCTGGCCCTAAAACACCAAGGATAAAGCAAACAAACAAAAGAACAATTTTATCTGTCTGGGCAAAAATGAGACTACAGAGACACACAATGACTTGATGAAGTAAAATGGGACCTCTCCAATGAGGTTAAGTTATATAAAGACCCAAAATAATTAGCTTTACTCACCTGATGTTCAGGTATGTGAGCATCTGCAGGTTTTTGATAGATTCTGGAATGGATTTGATGCAGTTGTGATACAAATTCAAAGTCTCTAGTGGTGCAAACAGCCAGACATCAGGAGGAATTTCAGTAAATCTGTTCTTTGAAAGATCTAGAAGCAAAATAAAAGAGGAAAAAAAAACCCCATCAAATAAATTATAAAACCTCCAAGTCCATGATTTTTTCCCTGCAGCAAGAGATAGAACCACCCACTGTTACTCTTGGCATGGTCCTAAAAATCAAGGTGTTGCAAGAAGTGTAAAATAATTCAGCTGTACCAGATGCTGTTGCACAGAATTAATACATAAAAGACTTCAAAATACTAGAAGATTGTTTGATTTGCAATTGTAACAGGAAAATGACAGGAATATAAAAAACATGACCTACCACAGCGTTAAGAACATTTAAAATGCTGGTGGTTGGGTGATTGTCCCTCCTCTATCAGCCTTTTTTTCTGTGCAATTATTCTCCCTGTAATTCCTTGCACAGCAGTAACTTGAAGGTAAGGACCTTCAAACCCAACAAACACTAACTTTCCTGTTTGACAGCTGCATTAGAATCTAAACATAGAATCATACAATTGTTGAGGTTGGAAGAGACCTTTGAGATCACCAAGCCCAACCACTCACCCAGAGCTCAAAATCCACCTCTGCTGCTAAGCCTCTGCCACTAACCCAGGTGCCTCAGCACTACATCCACACAGCTTTTAATCACCTCCAGGGATGGGGACTCCACCACCTCCCTGGACAGCCTGGGACAGTGCCTGAGAACCCTTGATGGGAAGGTATTTCTCCTAACATCCAATTTGAACCTCCCTTGGCACAACTTGAGGCTGTTTCCTCCTGTCCAG
>VXBD01010463.1:41384-56168 GCA_013399975.1 Indicator maculatus | reverse complement strand
ACAGCTGCAGCCCGGGGGGGGGGACACGGACAGCTGCAGCCACGGGGGGGGGCGCAACTGCAGCCCAGGAGGGGGGGCCAGTCTTCAGTCACTAGCAGGAGAGTCAAGCTAAAACTAGGTTTAAAAAGGTTGTGAGATACTTGGTGCTGCAAAGAACCTTTCCAGTAAGGGTGGCTGAAACAGAGATTTGTTGACTGGCAGCTCTTTGTGCACTAGAGTCACGACACTGAGGTGCTGGTGAGGAGCAGCTGAGGGATCTGGAGAAGAGGAGGCTGAGGAGAGACCTTCTTGCCCTCTGTAACTCCCTGGAAGGAGGTTGGAGTGAGGTAGAGGTTGGTCTCTTCTCTCTAGTATTAGATGACAGAACGAGGCCTCAAGTTGCACCAGGGGAGATTTAGGTTAAATATTAGGAAAAATGTCTTCACTGCAAGAGTGGTCAGGGATGGGAACAGGCTGCCCAGGGAGGTGATGGAGTCCCCATCCCTAGAGGTGTTCAAGAAACTGGCACTTTGGGACATGGTTTAGTGGCCATGGTGGTGTTGGGTAGAAGGTTGGACCTGATGATCTTTTCCAACTGAAACAATTCCATGGTTCTGTGATGCTAATTCAATGAATGGATAAAAATAAATGTTCAGCCCTGATCCTAAAGATACACTTAGCTGTTCTAAACACAAACCTGAGATCATCACATACAACATGGGGAAAATTTACCCTTCTGGAATAAGCAAGATGATTCAGGGTGGGGGGGAAGAAAAATTCAGAGAATCCTGTGTTTGGAAGCCTATTAAAGCTGGAAGCTCCTTGCCCAGTTTATTGAGAAAGTAAGAAGCTAACCATAGAAATGGCACTTGGTAGAAACAAACCCATTTCAGTGTTTAGGTGACAATGCTTTACCTAACTGGAGAAATGAAATCAACTACAGGCTTCCAGAAGAATCCAGAAAACACCTTTCAGAGAGACTGAAATGCCACTGGAGATGATCAAAACTCAACTGCACACCATCCTGAGCAACCAGCTCTGACTGGAACAGTTCTGAGCAGGAGAGTGTCACAGATTGCATCAGACTGGAAGGGACTCTCAAAGGTCATAGAATCATAGAATCAGTCAGGGTTGGAAGGGACCACAAGGCTCAGCCAGTTCCAACCCCCCTGCCATGGGCAGGGACACCTCACACTACATCAGCCTGGCCAGAGCCTCATCCAGCCTGGCTGCAAACACCTCCAGGGATGGGACCTCAACCACCTCCCTGGGGAACCCATTCCAGGCTCTCACCACTCTCATGGGGAAGAACTTCTTCCTCACATCCAGTCTGAATCTCCCCACTTCCAGCTTTATTTCATTCCCCCCAGTCCTATCACTCCCTGATAGCCTAAAAAGTCCCTCCCCAGATTTCTTGTAACCCCCTTCAGATCCTGGAAGGCCACAAGAAGGTCACCTCAGAGCCTTCTCTTCTCCAGACTGAACAGCCACAGCTCTTTCAGTCTGTCCTCATAGGAGAGGTGCTCCAGCCCTCTGCTCATCCTGGTGGCCCTTCTCTGGACACCTTCCAGCATGTCCATAGCCCTCTTGTAACAGAGGCTCCAGAACTGGATGCAGTACTCCAGGTGTGGTCTCACCAGAGTGGAGCAGAGGGGGAGAATCACCTCCCTTGCCCTGCTGGCCACACTTCTCCTGCTGCAGCCCAGGCTCTGCTTGGCTCTCTGGGCTGCAAGTGCACATTGACAGCTCCTGGTGAGTTTCTTGTCCACCAGCACCCCCAAGTCCCTCTCCTCAGGGCTGCTCTCCAGCCAGTCACTGCCCAGCCTGGATTTGTGCTTGGGATTGCCTCGACCCAGATGTATCTTGTCCAACCTCCCTGCTTGGACATCTCCAGGGATGAAGCCTCAACCACATCTCTGGCCAACCTGTTCTCGTATTTCACCACTCTTGCTGTGTAGAACTTCCTCCTGATGTCCAACCTAAATCTCCCCTGCTCCAGTTTCAAATCATTGCTACTTGTCCTGTCACTCCAAGCCCTGTCACCCCCAAGCAGTCCCTCCCCAGCTCTCCTGGAGCCCCCTTCAGGTTCTGGAATGCTGCTCTAAGGTCTCCCTGAAGCCTTCTCCTCTCCAGGCTGAACAGCCCCAACTCTCTCAGCCTGTCTGTGTAGAAAAGGTGCTCCAGCCCTCTGATCATCTTCATGGCTTCCCCTCACCTGCTGGGGGAGGTTTGTTGCTGACCCCATAGCTGGACACTACACTGTGTGAGATGTCAGCAGAACAGAAGAGCAGAATCACCTCTATTCCATCTGCTTTGGATGCAGCCTAGGCTGCCACTGGCCTTGTGTGCTGCCAATGCCCATTGCTGGCTCCTGTCCAGCTTCTCCCCCCAACAGCACCCCCAAGGCCTTCTCTGCAGGGCTGCTCTCAATCTCATCATCCCCCAGCCTGGATTGCTATGGAGGGTTGCCCCAACCTAGGTGCAGGACCTTGCACTTGACCTAATTGAACCTCATGAGGTTCTCCTCAGCCCACCACTCCAGCCTTCCTGGATGACCTACAAAGACCTTTTCTAACCTATGTCATTCCAGGGTATAAAACTGTAGTTTGCCTGTATCCCAGGAGTGTGATCATCTTAGCTGTTGGAGTATTTCAAACAGCAGTTCCTTATGCTGGTAAGGCAGAAAATTAAAGTTGTAGCAAAATGTGCCTAAAAGACACAGCTGCTTCCTAGAAAGGGTCCTCATTTTGCCAGGCATTCATTCTGATGGTAGCATTAATGAAAAACCAAATCTTTATTTGGAGCTT
Organism: Indicator maculatus; assembly: GCA_013399975.1. Classification (NCBI taxonomy): domain Eukaryota; kingdom Metazoa; phylum Chordata; class Aves; order Piciformes; family Indicatoridae; genus Indicator; species Indicator maculatus. Next base: position 53,382 of record VXBD01010463.1, on the reverse strand, counting down.
TCAAACACAGAGTTATGGAGGAAAAGGGAGAAAAAGCAACAAACAAACACACCCCCACACAAAAATCTCCTCAAAACAACAGTTATATCCACCTCAAAAACATCCCAAATGCAAACCTGTGGGTACCCTGCAGCCAGTTTTGGCAAAGAAGGGAACACAGCACAGGGTGTTTGAAGGAAAAGCAGCTTGCTCATACATTGTTATCTGTTGGAAGGCTTAAAAAAAATAAAATTAAGGGGGAAAAAAAGGGAGAAATATTCTGGGGGGGAGGAAGACACTACTCAAGAGGCTTTTTTACCTCCTAGCCTCTGATCACAACTGCTTTGCATAAGCTCCCTAGCACTTTGCATTACAATGCAGAGATAATCAGGAGTGTGAAACTACTGATTGATCCTGACATTCAGGAACCTCAGGGAAAAGGAACTCCTGAGCTTAGGGAATCGTTTCAGTTGGAAAAGCCTTTTAAATACCGTATCCAATCATTCCCTAACTCCACCAAAGCCGCTGCTAAACCATGGCCCTCGGCACCACATCTCTGCCTCCTTGAAATACCTCCAGAGATGGGGATTCCACCACCTCCCTGGGCAGCCTGTTCAAGTCTGAGAACCCTTGCAGGATGTTTCTTCTAATGTCCAACCTAAACCTCCCTGGTGCAACTTAAGGCCATTTCCTCTCATCCTATCACTGATTACACAGAAGAGACCAATCCCAATTACACAGAAGAGACCTGGCTCCAGCCTTCTTTCAAGGAGCTATGCAGAACAAGAAGGTCTCTCCCTCAGCCTCCTCTTCTCCAGGCTAAACACTCCCAGGTCCTTCAGCTGCTCCTCCCCAGCCCTGTTTTCCAGGCTCTTCCCCAGCTTTGTTACCCTCCTCTGGACACACTCCAGACCCTCAATGTCCTTCGTAGAGTGAGGGACCCAAAACTGAACCCAGGACTCCGCATGTGGCCTCACCAGGGCCAAGTCCAGGGGGACAATCCCTGCCCTGGTCCTGCTGGCCATGCCACTGCTGTTCCAGGCCAGGATGCTGGTGGTCTTCTTGACCACCTGGGCACACACTGGCTCATGTTCAGCTGGCCAAGCATCTCCAGGTCTCTCTCTGCTGGGCAGTTTCCAGCCACTCTGCCCCAATCCTGGAATGCTGTATGGCTTACCAAGCTTACACAAAGAGGGAGGTCCTCTTGCATCTCTAGCATTCCCCTCCAACTCTATGCATCCTGCTTGCAAGTTCAGAGTTCAGCTCTTAGGGCAATGCAAGACTTGTATTGTTATACAGAGATGACTAAATCATCCTTTTAAAAAAAAAAAAGGGGAAAAACCCCAAACTGGCTACTAAATAACTAATACCAGAACTCTTTAACAGTTCTTTAGGTTGCAAAATTGATCACTGACCAACTGAAATATTTCTAAGTGTAGAATGATTGTCCACACAGATATAAACAGCAACCCCTGCAGCTGCAGAAGAGGCCAAGTTTAGAATTTACTGACAAAACACATTCAAGAACTGCAGCAAACCAACTTTTTTCATGTAACTACACATCTGACATACAAAGGTATGTTTGCTCCCCAATATTAAGAGCTATGCTGAAGGACCACACAGAACCAACTGAGCATCCAGCAGCTCTAATGCTCAGCAGGAAACTCTGATGTGCCTGCCAGGCATCTGTAGCTCTCTGAAGCTCCACTGACTCATGTGCTCTCCTTCTTGTACAGGAAGTTACACAACCACAGAACGGTTTGGGTTGGAAGGGACCTTAAAGCTCATCCAGTTCCAACCTCCTGCCATGGGCAGGGACACCTCCCACCAGCCCAGCTTGCTCAAGGACTCATCCAGCCTGGCCTGGAACACCTCCAGGCAGGAGGCAGCCACAACCTCCCTGGGCAACCTGTGCCAGTGTCTCACCACCCTCACTGGAAAGAATTTCTTCCTCATCTCCAGTCTCAATCTCCCCTCTTCCAGCTCCAAGCTATTGCCCCTTGTCCTGGCACTACAAGCCCTTGTTAAAGAGTTTCCATGTGCCTTCTCACTACTGAGGAGAAGGCAAAAGCTCTGCTGCGTGTTTGCCACTTATCTCCAGCTCAGGAGTTCCATAATTCAAACAGGTGAGACTTTACTGAAGCCAAGAACAAAATTTGCATCAGCTGTGATTCTTAGAATCACATCCTCCTCCTTGTTTCATATCTATGTCTCCATGTTGTGTGAGAATCTCCTTGGTTACACTTTGGAAGGCCTCCAGGATGCTGGTGGCCTTCTTGGCCACCTGGGCACATTGCTGGCTTGTGTTCAGATGGCTGTCAACCAACATCAGTAGACAAAATCTCAGACCTGGTTCATAAGCCCCATGAGCATTGATTAGGGAATCACAAACCCCAGGATTCACACTTGGCAGCAGTATTCCCATAAATGGGACAACTCCAGCAGAAAGCACAGACACAACTTCCTATGAAGTTATACCTGAGCACTGAACACTGAGGTTTAACTTCCAAAAAGTGTTAGGTCCTTGTAGAAAAGAGCATTTCACATTTAAGTATTTAATGCCATCTAAAAGGTTATCCTACAAATGTTTTGTTTGGTTTTGGTGGTGTTTTGCTTGGGGTTTTTTAATATGATTTTGGCATAGTTGAAATTTAATTTCTGCATCACCTGGAATATTAAGTGTAAAACCTACACCTAGAAAAGCTTCCTGAAACCACACCTGGAATACTTTATGCAGTTGTGAGCAATTCAAGAGATCTGCTGGAGAGAGTCCAACAGAGGTCATGATGATCACAGAATCAGTCAGGGTTGGAAGGGACCACAAGGATCAGCCAGTTCCAACCCCCCTGCCATGGGCAGGGACACCTCACACTACATCAGCCTGGCCAGAGCCTCATCCAGCCTGGCCTCAAGCACCTCCCTGGACAACCCATGCCAGACTCTCACCACTCTCATGACTTCTTTCTTATGTCCAGCCTGAATCTATCCACTTCCAGCTTTGTTCCATTCCCCCTACTCATGTCACTACCTAATAGCCTAAAAAGTCCTTCCCCAGCTTTCCTGTTGCCCCCTTCAGGAAAGCTGATGATGAAGGGACTGGAACATCTGTCTGGTGATAAAAGGCTGAGAGCCCTGGGGCTGCCTAGTCTGGAGAGGAGAAGACTGAGAGGAGATCTGATCACTGTCTATAAATATCTGAGGGGTGGGTGTCAAGATGAAGGTGTCAGGCTCTTTTTGGTGGTGCCCAGTGAAAAGACAAGGAACAATGGGTATAAGCTGGAACCCAGGAGGTTCCACCTCAACAAGAGGAGAAAATTCTTTACTCTGAGGGTGCTGGAACCCTGGAGCAGGCTGCCCAGGTTGTGGAGTCTCCTTAGCTGGAGAGTTTCAAAACCCACTTGGATGTGTTCCTGTGTGACCTGCCCTAGGTGATCCTGCTTTGGCAGGGGATTGGACTCAACCCCCAGAGGTCCCTTCCAACCCCTACCATTCTATGATTTTACAAGAGTGTAAGGCTTTTTAATCTGAGCATGGAGCCAATGTGGCAAAAGAGCAAATCACATCATGTCTCCACAGAAGAAAAAGATCATTTTAAGAAAGAAGCTTTGTTTTGTGTCTCTGCTCAGAAAACACTTCCTTCAGAAACTGTATGGTTAGCAATTTCCCATTTCAATAAACATCAATGATAGTACCAGAACTTCATCTTCACCTGACAATACTGCAGCAGCTTGTAAGTAAGAGAGACAAGTGAAGGCAGTCTTACACACATGTACAACTAGTTCTACTTCTGTTGCCAGTGCTGCTTCCTCTTCCTCTTAGGGGATTGTGTGCAGACTCCACTTTCACATACTTCTCCAGCTTTACTGTGCTGCATTTAATTAGTAACTCATAAGAGAATACGCTGACATTCCAAAACTGATCCTATCCAGACACAGACTCAATTCTTGATGGTTTGAAAATGGGAACTGAAATTGAAGGCACTGAAGAGTGCTAGAAACAGAACTGAGTGCACACTCAGCACATCTGTGGATGACACCAGGCTGTGTGGCTCAGCTGACACACTGCAGGAAGGGGGCTGCCATCCAGAGGGACCTGGAGAGGCTGCAGAGGTGGGCAAAAGCCAACCTAATGAAGTTCAACAAGGCCAAGTGCAAGGTCCTACACCTGGACCAAGGCCATCTCAAGCAGAAATCCAGGCTGGATGAGGAGCAGCCTGAGAGCAGCCTGGGAGTGTCAGTTGGTGACAAACTGCCCAGGACCAAGCACTGGTCCCTGGCAGCCCAGCAGGCAGCTGTGTGCTGAGCTGCATCCAGAGCAGGGAGAGCAGCAGCACAGGGAGGGGATTCTGCCCCTCTGCTCTGCTCAGACCCCACCTGCAGCACTGCCTCCAGCTCTGGGGCCCCCAGCATAAGGAGGACCTGGAGCTGCTGGAGAGGGTCCAGAGGAGGTCACCAAGATGATCAGAGGGCTGCAGAACCTCCCCTGTGGGGCCAGGCTGAGGCAGTTGGGGCTGTTCAACCTGGAGAAGAGAAGGCTCCAGGGAGACCTCAGAGCAGCCTTCCAGTACCTGAAGGGGCTCCAGGAGAGCTGGGGAGGGACTTTTGCCAAGGGCTGGGAGTGGCAGGGCGAGGGACAATGGCTTTGAGCTGGGAGAGGGGAGATTGAGACTGGAGATGAGGAAGAAATTCTGTACAGTGAGGGTGGTGAGACACTGGCACAGGTCAGGTTGCCCAGGGAGGTTGTGGATGTCCCCTCCCTGGAGGTGTTCAAGGCCATGTTGGAGGAGGCCTTGAGGATCCTGGGCTGGTGGGAGGTGTCCTTGCCCATGGCAGGGGGGTTGGAAGTAGATGAAGCTACACAGGCTACCACCCACCAACTGTAACCAGTGTTTATTACCCAACTTACCTTTTATGCAGATAAAATTGCCTGACACTGGATAAACTAAGCAGAGACATTTTTAAACCAACCTAGACTATGAGAAGACAAAGAAACCAAGGAGAGTAAACTAAGAGTGAAGCAGCAAAACCCCTGAAGAACAGCAGTGAGCAGGGTCTAGGAACACTGCAGCACGTTCTCTGGAGACACAGAGGCCACTGCTGCACCAGCTTCAGCACCTGCTCTCCTTTCCTGGTGCCTCCTGCTGACTCTGTCCTCATGCCAGGCCTCATGGCAGCATTAAAGAACAGCTAAAGCTAACAGTAGTGGCTACAAAGTAAGTGTGTGATACCACACTTAGCACTGCCTACAGTTACTCAAAGCAAACACTTCCCCTAAGCCTTTTAGTTCCAGGTCAGCCTTTAATGTATCAAATTCGTGCCCACCACATCCTGGCTCCACCTCCTGAAAGCATGGTGGAGTGACAAATTGAAGTGGATGTTTGTTTAATCCACAGATGGTCAGGGATTTGCTTCCTGTGCAGTTACATCTGCTGGCCAGCAAGGGGTCTGAGACCCAGGGGTCCCTTAGAGCCTTGCAGCTACAAAAACCTATTTGGAGAAACTGGACTGGGGAAACACTGTAATAATTATCTGCCAAGCAAAAAATTAATAAATTTAGTTCTGTAGCAGAGAGTAAGACTTTTTTTTTGTCCCCCCTCTTGCCTAAGGTGCTAGACCTTCCCTAGATCTGCCAGACCTGGCAGCAGATTCTCCTAGCAAGCAGCAAACAGTCCCAGGTTAGGTGGAACAAAGATGACAATCAGCCTGTTGGACAGACAAAGGATGTCAGAAGTCTCTTCACACTGTCATGTAAACTGGTACCACAAAAAAAATAAAAAATAAAAAGATCTGGGGAGCCTCTAGTTAGCAGTTTGGGTGGGGTTCCAGCCTTCAGCCCTGATTCAGTCACCCTTTTGCTAAGGACACATTTCAGCCTTGCCAGTAAGATGAATTTGACAACACAACACAAAGCTTCACAAGTCAAATCAGCAGCTGTATTTCACAAACAAACAAGATGTGAAAAAGCAAAGGTTATTCCACTTATCACATCAGGTTTTGCCATACAAGGTGACCTATAAACACTTTGCCCCCCTCCTCAACAACTAATCAAGCAGAAATACACATCACAGGAAGTTCTTCAGATCAGTCAAACTCAGAAAGAATTCAGAGATGATGTTTTTTATATCCCAAGGCACAAAAAAAAATCTCATTTCAACTAGATTATCACCCAGAAAGGTTGGACCAGATGGTCCTTGGGTCCCCTCCAACCTGAAATTCCAGGATGCTATGAAAAATAGTCAACATGGTAGAAATCTACTCTGGCAAGACCCCACCTGGAGTACTGCAGCCAGCTCTGGGGCCCCCAGCACAAAAAGGACATGGAGATGCTGGAGTGGATCCAGAGGAGGCCACAAAAATGATCAGAGGGATGGAGAACCTCTGCTATGAGGACAGGCTGAGAGAGTTGGAGCTGTTCAGCCTGGAGAAGGCTCTGGGGAGACCTTAAAGCAGCCTTTCAATATCTGAAGGGGACTTACAGGAAGGCTGAACAGGGACTGTTTAGAAGGGCTTAGAGTTACAGGATGAGGGACAATGGTTTGAAACTGGAGCAGAGCAGATTTAGGTAGGACATCAGAAGGAAGTTCTTCACCCCAGAAAAGGTTGCCCAGGGAGGTGGTTATGGTCCAGTCCCTGGATACATTCAAGGTCAGACTCACTGTGGCCCTGGGCAACCTGATCTAGTTGGAGGTGTCCCTGCTGACTACAGGGGGGTTGGACAAGTTGACCTTTGAGGGTCTCTTCCAAAATGATGCAATCTGTGAATCTATAAAAACTTCATTTTGATGAAGAACACAAGAAGTGTAGGGGGGAAACCACATATTGACATTTCTTGTAGATCAATGTTTCAGGTAAGGCTGTAAGATGGAATTTTTTATTTGTTTTCAAGACATTAATGACATTCTTCATAATTCTTATATGCAGGCAAGCTAATAATCTGATGTTTTAACTTCAGCTCACTGCACTGAGACTTCTCCTAACTTGTCTACAATCCCAAGTACCTTTCATAAGTATCCTTTTTTGCTGGCCATCAGCAAGAAAGCCCTAGAGAGAACATACACAACTCATCTTATCTTAGCCCAGGCACTGGACAGGGTAAGAAACCACTCAGGGAGCTTCATAGATAGAATGGTTTGGGTTGCAAAGGGACCTTGAAGATCATCCAGTTCCAATCTCCCTGCTACGAACAGGGACACCTCCCCCCAGCCCAGCTTGCTCAAGGCCTCATCCAACCTGGCCTTCAACACCTCCAGGGAAGAGGCAGCCACAGCCTCCCTGGGCAACCTGTGCCAGTGTCTCACCACCCTCACTGGAAAGAATTCTTCATAATCTCCAGTCTCAATCTTCCCTTTTTTTGCTCAAACCCACTGCCCCTCATCATCCTGGCACTCCCAGCCCTTGGCAAAAGTCCCTCCCCAGCTCTCCTGGAGCCCCTTCAGGTTCTGGAAAAGTGCTCTAAGGTCTGCCTGGAGCCTTCTCTTCTCCAGGCTGAACAGCCCCAACTCTCCCAGCCTGTCCCCACAGGGGAGCTTCTCCAGCCCTCTGATCATCTTCAGGGCCTACTCTAAACCTTCTTCCATGTCTCTCTTCAGCTGAGGACACCAGAACTGGATGCAGTGCTCCTTGCTTACAAACTGTGTCACTTCCAGATTTTGCCCTAGAAGCACTGGAGTACAACACACTACCCTCTTCCCCCTACCCCACCAAAAAAGAAAAAAGGAAAAAAACAAACAAAAACCATGAAACCAAAACAGCCCAAAATAATTAAACAATCTGATTTTCTTTTTTAGTTCAAATCTGAAGAAGCCATTACTGGAGAACAACATGTCTAACTTCTGGAACATAATCTAGATTCCTGGTGTTGTGGGAGGTGTCCCTGTCCATGGCAGGAGGCTGGAATTAGATGATTTTTAAGGTCCCTTCCAACCCAAACCACTCCACAAACCTATACAAATTGGATTTGCTATTGGTGTTCAGTTAGCTGCCATGGCTTTAATCAGCACTGATACCACTAATGGGAATATCTTTATTCAGATAGAAAATAGATTTGATTTAGAAGTGTATGTTGTAAAGGCAGAAGAATCACAGAATGGTAAGGATTGGAAGGGATCTCTGGAGATCATGTCCAACTCCTCTGCCAGAGCAGGATCACCTAGAGAAGCTCACACAGGAACACATCCAGGCAGGTTCTGAATGTCTCCAGAGATGGAGACTCCACAACCTCTCTGGGCAGCCTGCTCCAGTGCTGCATCACCCTTAAATCAAAGTTCCTCCTCATGTTTAGATGGAACTTCTTATGCTGCAGTTTGTGCCTGTTACCCTTTGTCCTGTCCCTGGGAGCAACTAAAAAGCCTGGTGGTCCCATCCTCCTGCCACCCACCCTTGAAGTATTTATAATCACTGATAAAATCCCCCCACAGCCTTCTCTCTCCCAAGCTAAGCAGCCTTTCCTCATCAGAGGAGGATTATCAATCAGCATTCCACAGCAATACACCCTCAGTGCCAAGCTGTAGGTTTTGCTGGGGCTTAATCTGCACTCCACACCTTAGAAGGGCCAGAAACATGACATAAAAACATCAAAGGCCTGCAAGCAATGCTAGGCAATACTCCCCTAGGTGACAAGTCTCTTCTCCCCTCCCATCCCATCCTCGCTGTGCAGAGACAGAGGAATCACAATGTGGGAAGCCTGCCTGTGATGCAGGGATTGTTACTGAGCATGACAGCAGGGCTCACTCTGAAGTCCTCCTGCCAATACACTGGTGTCACTTCTCAGCTGTGTAAGAAGGTAGCAGGTGGTGGGAAAGGAGAGGTTTCAAAGTTAATATATTTACAGGCAATCATTCACCTACTTGGAACTGCTTGGAGGATTCCCTCAGCATTAAAAACTGGGAATCAAGTTTGTTGAGAGGAAGTCACAAACAAACCTGATGGCACTGATTTATCCAGAGCAAATGGATTGTTTCTCCAGCTGATAGCCTTAGTGCCTCTCTTAGGCACTAAATTCATGGCTTAAGGAGTGCTCACTAAACAGTGGGGAAGTTGCTCAAGGCATTGGCTGATTGAGTTGGGCAGAGCAATGCAGCAAAGGAATCTACCTTGAAAAAAAAAGAATCACAGAATGTTAGGGCTTAGAAGTGCCCTCAAAAGATTGAGTCCAGCTCCCCTGCCACAGCAGAGTCACCTAGAGCAGGTCACACAGGAACACATCCAGGTGGGTTTGGAATGTCTCCAGAAAAGCAAACTCCACAACCTCTCCAGAATCATAAGGAAAATAGAAAACACAACTCTTGAGCTAAGTAGACAGTGATTACCCTGATGTGATATACTCAGTTACTTAACTGCCAGGGGGGCTAATGCTGCTCAGCCAGCAAGGAGCAAAGATAAATACATTAATAAAATTATTGGAATATTTAATACATCTTTTGATATTTCATGACCTACTTCCATTTATTTATTTCAGAAGTTCATTTAACAGCAGCATAAGATCTGTCTGAACAGGCTGAAAATAAAAATCAGGGAAATATTAAATTCAGGGTGTTTGGTTTGGGTTTTTTTTGGCCAGAGAGCTGCAAGGACAATTCTCATTTAAAAACCAATATGACAGCCATAAGGTCAGAGCTAAACACTCAGATATTACCCCTGAGCTTAGAGCTCAGCAGGAATTCTTGTCACACAATTTAAGATGCCAAAAATGTGCTACAGTATTTGCAAATTCTGTACTGGCAAGCCTTACATAAGATAGATGAGAAATGTGGCCACATCTCCAATAAAAAACACAACAGCAGGGTATTTTTTGACAGTATTTGTGCTTTACCAGATCTCTATGCATATAAATTGTTACTGGGAACTACAGTGACTTTCCTGCTGATGCTGATTTTATTAAGGCACAATAGTCTGGATTTACAGTGGCATTGGAATCACAGCATCACTCAGGTTAGAAGGGACCTCAGAGATCATCTACTCCCAACACCTCTCCACTAGTCCAGGTTGCTCAAGGCCTCATCCAACCTGGCCTTGAACACTGCCAGGGAGGAGACATCCACAACCTCCCTGGGCAACCTGTTCCATTGTCTCCCCACCCTCACTCTAAAGAGCTTCATCCTAATCTCCAGTCTCAATCTTCCCTCATCCAATGTCTCAAAGCCATTGCCCCTCATCCTGTCACTACAGGCCCTTCTAAACAGTCCCCCACAGCCAACTCTCCTGGAGCCCCTTCAGGTACTGGAAAGCTGCTCTAAGGTCTCCCTGAAGCCTTCTCTTCTCCAGGTTGAACAACCCCAAGTCATTCAGCCTGTCCCCACAGGGGAGCTTCTCCAGCCCTCTGATCATCTTGGTGGCCTCCTCTGGAGCCTCTCCAGCAGCTCCAGGTCCTTCTTGTGCTGGGGGCCCCAGCAGTGGAGGCAGAGCTGCAGGTGGGGTCTGAGCAGAGCAGAGCAGAGGGGCAGAATCCCCTCCCTGTGCTGCTCTCCCTGCTCTGGATGCAGCTCAGCACACAGCTGCCTGCTGGGCTGCCAGGGACCACTGCTGGCTCCTGGGGAGTTTGTCACCAACTGACACCCTCAAGGCCCTCCCCTTGAGACCGCTCTTGAGCCACTCCTCACCCAGCCTAAATTTGTGCTTGGATAATGCCCAAGAGTCACCATTTACTCACCACCATTTACTCACATAAAAAAAAAATTCTACAGATTAAGTTAAAATAAAGACCACAAACCTTCTGTTTAGAAGCAGGTTTTGCAAGACATCTAAAATTTGTATTTCCCAGGATGAATTCCTAAACCAGTGCTATATTAAATCAAGATTGTTCCAAGACAGTCCTTGCAGACAGCCACATGTACCATGGAGGTGGTAGAGCAGCAAGCTATGAGGCTATTTTTGTCAGAGATTGCCCTTCAATATTTTTACACAATATTTCATGATGAAAATCCATTTCTGATGATAGTGACCAAGCTCTAACTACATCCTAAAGCATAAAGACAAGACCACTGCAGACATCTTTCACTCAAATATCAAATTATTTTGAATCAGTATCAAAATAGGTTGACTCAAGATAAGATGAAAAAAAATGCAATTAAGTAATAATTAGAAACAAACACAAAATATGGATCCACCTGCTACAGGAATCAGAAGGAGTCTTTTTAATAATAGACTGCCTATATAACATGCTTCTAATGCTTTAGTTATTGAATATTTATATAGAGAAGTGACCAATTATGTTAACTGAATGTATTTTTATGCTACAAGGCAAAACAAGAGCTATTATTTCAAGCAACCTGTGCTCCTATTATGAAATAATTAACAGACCTATCCCTGCTCTGCACTGCACATAGGGATGCATCACATGTGTCAGGAAAAAAAAAAAAAACCACAACAAAAAGAAACCACAACACAAAAGGTAATAATCATTGGCAGGCTTGCTACTGGATACAGAAATTGGATTTTATAAATCAGTGCTTCAGAAATTGTACATCCTACACCACCTAGTATTTCACAGAAGAATGACTGCATCATTATTTAACCCTCTGCACAAATGTAACCCACAACAAAGAGCAGCAGAACGACTATTTGATAGAGCAGGAGTAAGGGGGATTGGCAGAGATGGATAAGGTATCACAATGGGCAGCCTCACATTCCAAACAATAAGGCAGAGCTAGTCACAACCCAGGAGGAAAAATAGCCTCCCCCACCCCACCCCCACCCCCAAAAAAACCCCAAAAAAAAACCCAAACAAAATCCTTCACCCAAAGAACATTTTGGAAAGCCACAACTATTTGTGAACAAAAGATGAAAGGTTTCTTCTTTATATTTAATTAATTCTAGAGCATTACTCAAAATTACCCATTTTCAGCAACCACTCCAGCAGCAAATAATCCAGTACTACATCAGAGATGAGCCAAATCAGAACAGAGATCCTATGGAAAACACAGATGGGTTTTCTAGCAACCACACAGAAAAATGGCTCCAAGTTCACTTCACCTGGGTAAATCCAGGTTCCCACTCGTGGTTCTCAGCACTTACCAGCACAG
>VXBD01010463.1:25892-38465 GCA_013399975.1 Indicator maculatus | reverse complement strand
CCCCACAAAAACAACAGCCGGGCCCGCCACACCGCCACTGCGCAGGCGCCAGCGAGCCCGCAGGGGGTAGGGGGGACGCGGGAGAGAGACTGAGGGGCCGCTGGCGGGGCGGGCGTGGCTCCTGAGCGCCTCTCCGCGGCCCTCACCAATCCGCGGCGNCCTCTGGCAGCCGGACGCTTCTGGCAGCCGGACGCTTCTGGCAGCCAGGCCACGAGCGGGCGCAGGTCAGTCGGTGTGGTTGCGGAGAACGCAGCTGCCTTGGGGCCAGTGACGGCGTGGGCCGGCCACGCTTATGTGACACGGGCCACAGCGCCTGTGCAACGGCATCCGTGCCGGGTGGCGGAGCAGCGTCGCCCGCCGGCGGCATGGCAGACAGGCTGTGTTTGCTCCGGTGAGCCGTTTGGCACCGGGCAGGTTTGCTGTGGTATCTATGGCAACACAGGTTATCGATTGCTCCTCAGGTTAAAACGCCGCCTGAGGCAGATCCCTCAGGGCATCACCTCTGCGTGGGGAGCTCTAACGAGCAGTGCCTGTCGGTAACTGCTCATCTGGTGCGGTGGCACGAACAGAGAATCAGCCAGGAAACTCCCCTAGCAGAACAAAGGGCAACAGCAGTAAGATGACCACCCTAAAACGAGTTAAGAAACCCATCAACAAAAGCCTCAAAGGTAGTGATTCTCTTGTTCAGAATGGGAAAAGGCAGGGGTGGAAGAAGAACCAGGAGCTGGTCACCGTGTCTGAGGCTCTGTTATATTAATACAACGTTACACGATTGCTGCAATACACTGTGGATGAGGAGTTATCTCTCTTACTCTGTAATCTGCACTTCTTAGCTGCTGCATATTTATCTGTCAGAAATGACTCTGGAACCACAATTAAGAAATGCTAAAGAAAGGCTTCCGGAGCCACATTTTCATACAGTTGCTGTAGGTTTGATAAGCAGAATCTGCTTTTATACTTTGATCATCCTGCAAGGTCCTTAAATGGGTTTAGGGGGGGGTGTGTTTGCATGCATACATGATGACGAATTTGGGGATATAAGGGAAATTCCTTATGTAAGCAGTATGGGAGAGCAGCCTTCAGTCAGCAATATGTCAGGGAGAGGCAGAGAAGCCATTATCAGGAAAAAAAAAAAAAAAAAGAAGAACAGCCCTGTAAGATTCTCTGGGTAATATCTGGCTGAAATTCAAGAAAATTAGAAGGCACTGAAGAGGGAAAGGGTTTAATGCTCTGGTGCAGCACCGTTTGGGCTTGGAGATCACTATGTCAGTGGAAATAGATTGAATTTCCAGCAAAAGATGTGCAAGACTCCTGTGTGGTGAGGGAAAGGCTGCCATTGTCACCTGCTAATATTGTGGCTGTCTGCTTCATTTAACCCCAGCTGCAGGTACCTTTGTGGGCAAAGGGATTAGAGCTGACAGATGAATATTTACTGATCAGGCTGCCTGGGCCACAGCCTCTGCTCTTGCCCTGGAAAAGCTAATTGTTCCCCGGATTCACAGCAGGAAAATCAGACAAACCTGCATAAATACTGCCGACTGCAGCCCTTGGTTCAGTTTCCAGCCCAAGAGGGTGACAGTAAGACCTCATCTGTCCAGCTCTGGGGCCCCCAGCACAAGAAGAACACAGACCTCCTGGAGCAGGTCCAGAGGAGGCCACAAAGATGATCCAAGGGCTGGAGCATCTCTGTTATGGGGTCAGTCTGGGAGAGTTGGGGCTGCTCAGCCTGGAGGAGAGAAGGCTTCAGGGAGCCCTCAGAGCATCCTTCCAGTATCTGAAGGGAGCTACAGGAGAGCTGGGGAGGGACTGCTTAGAAGATGTTAGAGTGATAGAATGAGGGGAAATGGTTTGAAACTAGAGCAGGGTAGATTTAGGTTGGACATCAGGAGGAAGTTCTTCACCATGAGAGTGGTGAAATTCTGAACAGGTTGCCCAGGAATGTGGTTGAGGCCCCATCCCTGGAGGCATTCAAGATCAAACTTGATGTGTCCCTGAGCAACCTGATCTAGTTGGAGATGTCCCTCCTGACTGCAGAGAAGTTGGACAAGATGACCTTTGAGGGTCCCTTCCATTCTGTGATTCTGTGCATAAACTCAGAGGCTGATGTTGGGCCAAGTGCCAAATATGATTTTGCCTGCAGATGGGAGGCACAGTGGCTCTGCAGTGGGCAGGAGTGAAGCAGAGCAGCAGCCAGGACCTGGTCCCTTGACTCGGTGTTACTAAGTGTTAGAAACTGTTACTCTGAGCTGGCAAAGCACATGGGGCGGCACAGGACCGGCGCAGAGGTGCAGCTTTACTGTCCTCCCTCTGAGCCACATCACACAGCCGCTTGCTAATTGGTCTCTGCCACATCAGACAGAAAGAGGTTCAGCTCACTCTGTAAGAAACAGGTCTGATGAATTGTCAGGAGTCAAAACACTGTTTAGTCATGCTGGATCCTCCTATATGAATGAGGAGGCTTTTTGTGTTTAAGTCACTGTGTCTGCAGGTGTTCCTAACTGAGAAGTAAGCCCAGCATGCTCAGCCTGCTCTGGCACACTCTCTCACTTCTTCAGATGCATTAAACTGTCCAGCACAATGGGCTAGAAGCAATTCTGAGACTTCTAGCAGCTAACCAAAAACCCCCAATCTGCCAACTGCCACGAGCAAATCACAGCTTGCTCAGGCAAAAGCTTGGGAATTGGTTGCACCTTCCTCTGAGAGAGCTCCCTGCAGATTTGCCTGTAGGGCTCATTGATCACCTCGAATAGCTGCACAGTCAGGAGGGATGCCCAGAATGCTAACGTCTCATTCATTTTATTTACACTGTATTTTCAACAGCCTTTCAACAGTTCTTCGACTCCACCCTGCTGCCCTTTCTTTTCATTTCATATGCAAAACCAGAGTCGGCAGTTCACTGGCAGAGGGCTCACAAAGCCAACCTTCTTTTCCTAAGGAGTAGCAAGTCCTGGCTGTGCCATCCCTCAGTTTCTTCTATAGAACAGATAGGATAAGCATTTTCTTATTTAGTAAGGCAGCTGACTACAGGAAGAGGTGGAAACAATCAGATGGTCTAATAAGACAAACATTTTCTTCCTGTCACACAGAATCAGAAAATGGTAGGGTTTGGAAGGGACCTCTGGAGATCATCTAGTCCAACCTCCCTGATAGAGCAGGATCGCTTAGAGTACATCCAGGAGAGTTTTGAATGCCTCCACAGCTTCTCTGGGCAGCCTGCTCCAGGGCTCTGCTGCCCTCAAAGTGAAGAATTTTTTCCTTATGCTTCTGTAGAACCTCCTGGATTCCAGTTTGTGTTCCTTGCCCCTTGTCTTGTCACTGATACCACTGAGATGAGCCTGGCTCCATCCTCCTGACACTTGCCCTTTAGCTATTGATCAGCATTAATAAGATCCTCCCTCACTCTCCTCTAGGCTAACCAGCCCCAGGTCTCTCAGCCTTTCCTTTCTAGGGTAGACTCTCCAGTCCCCTAATCCCCACAGACAGTTTCTGTTTCAGGAGTCTGAAAGCCACTGGAAATCCCCCAGTTCCATGAAGAGCTTCCACGCTGAACGTCTTTGTGGTTACCCACATCCGCTTCAGCTGAGACAAAAGCTCATAAAGATATGACATCAACAGACTTTAAGAGGTAGTGTTAATGCCTGCAGGAATGAGATCTAGATAAGGCTTTGATCTATCTACCTTTCCACATGGATTGCAGGATGTGGCTGCTCACAAGCCTCGCAAGGCTGTGGTCCTTGGCACAGCTGGAGCTGTGTGCCCATCCTGCTGCTCTGCCTGCCCTGCTCCCACACCTCTTCTGAGCCCTGCTCCCACATCTCTTCTGAGCCCTGCTCAACAGCATCACTCACAGCTGCAACTCTGCCCAGAGCACTGCCTTCTGGAGGGACTCAGGCAGGTTCATCTGTTTCAGAAATCGATTGTGAGAGTCGGGAAAGCAAGAGTGGAGTCTCTATCTCTCCTGTACCTTCATAATTCTCTTGAGTGTGCTGCAGGCTGTATGGCAGGTCAGGTAAGGGCACATGATAAGAACATCAAAACACAGTAACAAAGCTCCCTTGACATCTCCACCAGATTTGCAGGCCAGGCAATGCAAGCTCTGAGCACCTAAGGCTAAGAAACAGGGATTGCTGAGAGCAGACACCCCATAAAATTCCAATATTCCTGGACTGAATACTTGAGCTGAATACAAAGCAGATCTTTGTCAGTCTAGATTGCCATTTGCTGTGAGAAATTAAATCCTCCTGAGGTGTCAGCACTGACCCTTTTTTTTCATCCTTTAGAGACTTTCTTGCTTCAAGCAATTAAACACCAGAGCTTTCACAGTGTTGTTACTATGCTTCTTTATGAGTAGCCTCAGTCCTCCTACGTGTGTGAGGTACTGAGACAGCACATTCACTGCTTCAGCACTCACATGATCCTTGTGCCATCTCCTTGACTCCTCTTCAGTTCCTTCTCCCTCACTTTCTATATCAGTGCTTCCTCTATTCTTAATTGATACTGGTTTTCTTCTTCAAGACCTTCCAGTGTCCATAACTTCCCACAGGGAGTTAAAATCATAGAATCACAGAATAATTGGGGTTGGAAGATTATCTTACTTAAAGATTATCTACTTCAAACCCCTTGCCATGGACAGGGACACCTTCCACCAGCCCAGGTTCCCCAAGGCCTCATCCAACCTGGCCTTGAACAGCTCCAGGAAGGGGATATCCACAACCTCCCTGGGGAACCCATTCCAGAGTCTCACCACCCTCCTACTGAATAACTTCTTCCTAAGATCCAGTCTAAATCTACTCTCCCTCAGCTTCAAACCATTCCCCCTAGTTCTGTTGCCAGATACCCTCATGAGAAGCTCCTCCCCAGCTGTCTTGTAGGATCCATTCAGCTATTGGAAGGCAGCTCTACAGTCACCTGGAGTCTTCTCTTCTCCAGGCTGAACAAATCCATAGCAGAGGTTCTGCAGCCCTTGGATCATCCTTGTGGCCCTCCTCTGGACTTCCTTCAACATGGACTGAAACTATCCCTTGGCTGCAGTCAGAAGTGGAGCAGTATGGTCTCTCTGTATCATCCATTTAAGCCATGGTGGTTTTAGGCCAACAGTTGGACTTGATGATCTTGGAGGTCTTTTCCTACCAAGCAGTTCTATGATTGTGTGATTCTATGAACAGACAAAATTGGTTGGCATTAATTTTAAGGGTTATGTTTTTATGTCATGTGATAAGACCTTGGACAACAACAAACCATCCAAAGTTTTTTAAGATGCAGCAGATTCAACTGAGAGATGGAGGAAACCTTTCAGATAATGCAAATGTTTAAATGCTGCCATGTGTTCCCATCTCCCACTGAGTTCTATTTTTATTTGTTTCTAGCTAAAAGCCTTCTAGAGTTACTTGAGGTTGGATTATGTGACAAAAGCACCTGAAAGGCTCAGTGCCCCCAAATAACACCTGCACTTTGGGAAGAAGTTCATTCTAGGTGTGCCCTCCAGACACCTGCAGTCCTCTCCAGTGCAGGGGAACTGTGCTTCAGAAGAGGTTCTACTTCTTAAGGCCCTTTCACAGAACCATAGAATCACAGAATGATAGGGAAGGGACCTCCAGAGACCATTGAGTCCAACCACCCTGCCAAAGCAGGATCACCCAGGGCAGGTCACACAGGATCCAGGTGGGGCTTGAAAGTCCCCAGAGGAGGAGACTCCACAACCTCTCTGGGCAGCCTGCTCCAGGGCTCCAGCAGCCTCACAGCAAGAAGGTTTTCCCTCATGTTGAGGTGGAACTTCTTGGTTTCCAGTTTGTGTCCATTGCCTCTTGTCCTCTTACAGGACACCACTGAAAAGAGCCTGGCTCCTCCTTCTTGATGCCCACCCTTCAGATATTTACAGCCATCAAGAAGATCCCCTCTCAGGCTGCTTAACAGCCCCAAGTCTCTCAGCCTTTCCTCCTAAGAGAGATGTTCCAGTCCCCTCAGCTTCTTCATGGCCCTGCACTGGACTCTCTCTAGTTCCCTGTCCCTCTTGAACAGAGGAGTCCAGAACTGGGTGCAATACTGCAGATGAGGCCTCACCAGGGCAGCTCTAAGGCGTTGCTGGAGCCTTCTCTTCTCTAGGCTGAACAGCCCCAACTCTCTCAGCCTGTCTGTGTAGGAGAGGTTCTCCAGCCCTCTGATCATCTTTGTGTTCTGCTCTGGACCCACTCCATCAGGTCCATGTCCTTCTTGTGTTGGGGGCTCCAGAGCTGGCCACAGCACTGCAGGTGGGGTCTCACCAGAGCAGAGCAGAGGGGCAGGATCCTCTCTCTCCGTCTCTGGCCATGTTGCTTTGGATGCAGCCCAGGTTGCCATTGGCCTTCTGGGCTGCCAGTGCCCATTGCTGGCTCCTGTCCAGCTTCACCAGCTCCCCCAGGTCCTTTTCTGCCGGGCTGCTCTCTGGATTGGTACCAAGGATTACCCCAACCTAGGCAGGACTTAGCACTCTGACTTAATTAACATCATGAGAACCATTGGATGTCTCTCAACCATTGCTTCCAGGTTTTCTGAAGACACAAGTGTCTAGGACATTGCAGAAAGCCATGAAACCTTTTGTGGAACTGCCCTCACAGCAGGACCAACTCCAGCATCTTCCCACTGCAGGAAGCCTGGCTCATTCAACACATGGCTGGCCTGTACCTAATGAAGACTCCAGATCCCTGATGTAGACCTTCCCTAGTGGCTCCCAGCTGCTGCTGCTTCACAGTTAGCTTCAGGACACCTCCCCAAGCCCTTCTCCAACACCCCCCTGAGGTGCTAGCAAATGGGACTGCTGTAGACCCCCTCTCCCTGCCATTGCTAAAGGCCTGGTTTTCAGGGAGGCTGCCCGTCCTTTCCCAGCACTCACAGCTTCCTGGGCTGCTCTGACTGCATTGCTGGGAATTCCCTTTGATGGAAAGCTCTTGGATGAGGGGAGCATTAGAGCCAAGGCTCCCCAAGGAGAAGCAGCACCCCCAGAACACCTTTGCATCTCACAGAGAATTGCAAATGTTGGATCATGACCTTAGTTCCTGACATTTCACATTAAAACGCTCTCAGGATCACCCTGCAGAGTCTTTGCCAAAGATGGCTACAGTTGGTTGTTGCCCTCTCAACGTTTCTGCTCTGTTCCTTCATGAAAGAACAGTTTGCTAAACCAACACTTCCAGAAGCACTTGACCTTGCTAAGAGCTATAGGCATGCCAGGAGGCAATCTTTGCCCTGATTTATTTGCATGCAGAAATTTCTCTCCCATTTGAAGTGCAAGAAGAAACTGCCTTGAAAACACAAGAAACTGTCTTGAAAACATAGAGCATGCAGCCTTGGTTCTGAGATTTGTGTGGAAGAGTATTTCAGAACACTGATGATTTAAAACTTTAGGAAAACCCCACACTACTCATCTCATACATGGGAGCCCTTTGGAAGAGGAGGGATTGTCCTCCCAGTTCTCTTTTATGTTGTTTACTTTGGGTTTGTGGTTTTGTTTTGTTTGGGTTTGGTTTTTAATTTATTGATTTTTAAATCTGGCTGTGAAAGTATAGGAAGATGGTCTAAAGATGGCTTAGCTTACATTTTGTATTCAAACTGTAGAATAGTACCAAGTGACACAGAAAGACCCCCTTGAAGAATCTGCCCACAGAAATGGTGCTGAAAGACCAATCCCAGATGGATGCTGCATCTCCAAGCTCACAAATACAAACAGACTTTGTGTCCAAGTACAAGCCAAGAGTGCCTCTGTTTGTACATTTCCCTTGGTTCTGTAGCCTTCAAAACAAGGCAAGGTGATTCCTCCTTTTACATTGCTCAGGAAGGACTGATGGCTTTTAAGATATATCTGCTCTTGGTAAAGCCTGTTACAGTGTGAGAGCTGAAATCCCCCTCCCACACTGACAATAACCAGGCTAGCTCAGTCTGGAAGCACATGAAGGATGCAGAGGAAGGGCAGAGGAAGAGCTAACACTCTTCAGAAGCTGGGCAGTGGGGCTTAGGAAAAAGATACTTTGGAAGTGATGATGGAAAGAATGCCCCCGACAAGTGGGGCAGCTGTGAGGGTGGTTCCTGGGGTGTGGAGGGGTAGAGAGCCAGAGCAAGGCATAGAGAGAGGCATGGAGTGCAGAGGGCAGAGCTGGCTGGAGAGTGAGGAAGCTGGAAGGGGGCTTGTGGAGCAAGCTTGTGGGATCATAAAGGTTGGAAAAGACCTCTAAGATCATCAACCCAACACGAACATGCATGCTAAACCATGTCCCAAAGTGCCATGCCCATAATTCATGAACACCTCCAGGGGTGGTGACTCCACCACTTCCTGTGTAGCCTGTTCCAAGCCCTGACCACTCTTGCAGCAAAGACATTTTTCCTAAGATCCAACCTAAAACCTCTCCTGGTGCAACTTATCCTCTTATCCTTTCACTTCTTCTCTGGGAGAAGAGACCAACCCTCACCTCACTCCAACCTCCTTTCAGGGAGCTGTAGAGAGCAATGAGGTCTCCCCTCAGCCTCCTCGTCTCCAGACTAAACAACCGCAGGTCCCTCAGCTGCTCCTCCCCAGCCCTGTTCTCCAGACCCCTCACCAGCTTTGTTGCCCTTCTCTGCACCTGCTCCAGCTCCTCAGTGTCCTTGTAGCGAGAGCCCCAAAACTGAAGGAGCTGTGGCCTCAACAGCGCCCAATACAGGGGCACAAACATTTCTCTGATCCTGCAGGTCACATCATTCCTGACCCAGGCATGATGCTGGTGGCCTTCTTGGCCACCTGGGCACACGCTAGCTCGTGTTCAACCGGCTGTCAACCTGCACTCCCCGGGCTCTTTCTCTGCCGGGCAGCTTTCCAGCCACTCTGCCCGCAGCCTGGATGCCGGGGCGCTCAGCTCGGGGAGAGAGAGGATATCGGCGCCGAGGGCAGGGTGCCGGGCCGGGTGGGTGCCGGTGCAGAGCTGNATGTGGTCCTCGGAGCGCTGTTGGACCACGGCTCACCTGCGCCCAGCTACGGAGGAAGGGGACAGGGCAGGGCAGGGGAGCGGAGAGAAGTGAAGGCGACGAAGGAGCCGAGGGGGAGGAACGTCGGCTCCAAGCCCCTCTGTGCCCGGCGGGCGTCAGGGCCGCGGGTGGGGGAGGCGGACGCCAGGAGCCCGCTGCCGAGAGAGCTGCGGCCATGCCCTGCCCTGCGGCCTATTTATAGCCTCTGCCCCTGCGCCCGCATTCCCTGGCACCGGGCACGGCAGCGCCGCGCAAGCTGCTGCCCTTCCAGGCGCTCCGGCGGCCTGGGTTCCGGTGCTCCGCGGTGGATGACTGTTGACAGCTCTGCAGCACTGGGTCAACTTCTTCACTGAAACCGTATGGCGTTTCTTCCCAGCAGTGAGCCACTTGTCAGAAATAGCAGAACAGTCATAGAATGGTTGTGGTTGGAAAAGACCTTTAAGATCGTGGAGTCCATCCATTCTTTAACTCTAAAAGACTGAGGCTAAGCCATGTCCCTCAGCACCACATCTCTGCAACTCTGAAACACCTCCAGGGATGGGGATTCAGCCACCTCCCTGGGCAGCCTGTTCTGGTCTTTGAGAACCCTTTTAGTGAATAAATTTCTTCTTATGCCCAACCTAAACCTGTCCTGCGGCAGCATGAGGCCATTTCCTCTCATCACTTGTTACTAGAGAGAAGATACCAACCCCCACTTCAGTCTAACCTCCTTTCAGGGAGTTGCAGAGAGCAGTGTGGTCTGCCTTCAGCCTTCTGCAGACTAAACACCCCCAGCTCCCTCAGCTGCTCCTCCCCAGCCCTGTTCTCCAGACCCTTCCCCAGCTTTGTTGCCCTTCTCTGGACCTGCTCCAGCACCTCAGTGTCCCACTTTGCAAACGTTTTCCACTGCAAACTCAGAGTGTTCCCTGGTTGATACACTCTGTTTTAGTGGTGCTGTGAGCACCATTTATAGCAGTCTTGGGTCCCTCATCATCCATGGACATTTCTCCATGGTGTTGCATGTCCCTTTTCTATTTGCTGACCTGCCATACTCCCTTTGCTTCTGCTCTCCCTTAGTGCTTCCCTTGGTCACACATCCTGTGGTCCACCTCCATAGTCAACCCATTAATACACCTTATTCAGGGCAGGAGAGAGAACTGGGAAAGAAGAGTCCAGGTGAAGAACTGATACTTTTACTGTCAGGTACTTTTTTTTCTTATGCTTTCAGATATGTTGGGCCTTAATTGAGTTTGCAGTCACAGGAAACTGCAGGAGTTACTCTAAAGCTGCTCTGATAGATTGGATTTTGTCTCGAGGGCATAGAGGTACCTGTAAGTGACCTCTGAGGATCCCTTCCATCACAGAATTGTCAGGGTTGGACAAGGCTCATCCAGTTCCAACCCCCCTGTCATGGGCAGGGACGCCTCACACTATAGCAGGTTGCTCACAGCCACATCCAGCCTGGCTGCAAAAACCTCCAGGGATGAGGCTTCCCCCACCTCCCTGGGCAACCTGTGCCAGTGTCTCACTGTCCTCATGGAGAAGAACTTCTTCCTGATGTCTAATCTAAATTGCCCCTCCTTTAGCTTGAATCCATTCCCCCTAGCCCTATCACTATCCCTCTCCAGCTTTCTTTTAGACCCCCTTCAGATATTGGAAGACCATAATAAGGTCTCTTCTCCAAACTGAACAACCCCAACTCTCTCAGCCTGTCCTCAGAGGAGAGGAGCTCTGATCATCTGGGGCTGNCCGAGGGGCGGATGTGGTCCTCGGAGCGCTGTTGGACCACGGCTCACCTGCGCCCAGCTACGGAGGAAGGGGACAGGGCAGGGCAGGGGAGCGGAGAGAAGTGAAGGCGACGAAGGAGCCGAGGGGGAGGAACGTCGGCTCCAAGCCCCTCTGTGCCCGGCGGGCGTCAGGGCCGCGGGTGGGGGAGGCGGACGCCAGGAGCCCGCTGCCGAGAGAGCTGCGGCCATGCCCTGCCCTGCGGCCTATTTATAGCCTCTGCCCCTGCGCCCGCATTCCCTGGCACCGGGCACGGCAGCGCCGCGCAAGCTGCTGCCCTTCCAGGCGCTCCGGCGGCCTGGGTTCCGGTGCTCCGCGGTGGATGACTGTTGACAGCTCTGCAGCACTGGGTCAACTTCTTCACTGAAACCGTATGGCGTTTCTTCCCAGCAGTGAGCCACTTGTCAGAAATAGCAGAACAGTCATAGAATGGTTGTGGTTGGAAAAGACCTTTAAGATCGTGGAGTCCATCCATTCTTTAACTCTAAAAGACTGAGGCTAAGCCATGTCCCTCAGCACCACATCTCTGCAACTCTGAAACACCTCCAGGGATGGGGATTCAGCCACCTCCCTGGGCAGCCTGTTCTGGTCTTTGAGAACCCTTTTAGTGAATAAATTTCTTCTTATGCCCAACCTAAACCTGTCCTGCGGCAGCATGAGGCCATTTCCTCTCATCACTTGTTACTAGAGAGAAGATACCAACCCCCACTTCAGTCTAACCTCCTTTCAGGGAGTTGCAGAGAGCAGTGTGGTCTGCCTTCAGCCTTCTGCAGACTAAACACCCCCAGCTCCCTCAGCTGCTCCTCCCCAGCCCTGTTCTCCAGACCCTTCCCCAGCTTTGTTGCCCTTCTCTGGACCTGCTCCAGCACCTCAGTGTCCCACTTTGCAAACGTTTTCCACTGCAAACTCAGAGTGTTCCCTGGTTGATACACTCTGTTTTAGTGGTGCTGTGAGCACCATTTATAGCAGTCTTGGGTCCCTCATCATCCATGGACATTTCTCCATGGTGTTGCATGTCCCTTTTCTATTTGCTGACCTGCCATACTCCCTTTGCTTCTGCTCTCCCTTAGTGCTTCCCTTGGTCACACATCCTGTGGTCCACCTCCATAGTCAACCCATTAATACACCTTATTCAGGGCAGGAGAGAGAACTGGGAAAGAAGAGTCCAGGTGAAGAACTGATACTTTTACTGTCAGGTACTTTTTTTTCTTATGCTTTCAGATATGTTGGGCCTTAATTGAGTTTGCAGTCACAGGAAACTGCAGGAGTTACTCTAAAGCTGCTCTGATAGATTGGATTTTGTCTCGAGGGCATAGAGGTACCTGTAAGTGACCTCTGAGGATCCCTTCCATCACAGAATTGTCAGGGTTGGACAAGGCTCATCCAGTTCCAACCCCCCTGTCATGGGCAGGGACGCCTCACACTATAGCAGGTTGCTCACAGCCACATCCAGCCTGGCTGCAAAAACCTCCAGGGATGAGGCTTCCCCCACCTCCCTGGGCAACCTGTGCCAGTGTCTCACTGTCCTCATGGAGAAGAACTTCTTCCTGATGTCTAATCTAAATTGCCCCTCCTTTAGCTTGAATCCATTCCCCCTAGCCCTATCACTATCCCTCTCCAGCTTTCTTTTAGACCCCCTTCAGATATTGGAAGACCATAATAAGGTCTCTTCTCCAAACTGAACAACCCCAACTCTCTCAGCCTGTCCTCAGAGGAGAGGAGCTCTGATCATCTGGGGCTGTTTAGTCTGGAGAAGAGAAGGCTGAGAGGGACCTGATCAATGTCTATCAATATCTGAGGGGTTGGGTGTCAAGTGGAGGGGGCCAGGCTCTTTTTGGT